>SJYA01001620.1:288587-303095 GCA_006410615.1 Neotragus moschatus | reverse complement strand
GGGGGGGGGGGGGGGGGAAACCTGTGAAATTTTTAATGCAAATATGAAAGCACAGAGGGAAACTTATCTCTCCTAGCCAAATCCACCTGCCTTCTCCTCAGCTGCTTCAGACGGAGCTCAGCCAATGGACACGTCTCTACAGAGGGAACTGGGGAACATTTGTGGAGCTCTTACAAGCATCTCCCCATTTACTGCTCCTAGCACATCTGGGAGGTGGTCTCCTATCCCCATTTAACAGATGAGGAAAGTGAGGCCTCAGGACTTTACAGGACTTACTGCAGTTAACCCTGTTTGCAAGTGATGGAGCTAGGACTTGACACCTAAGCCTGCAGCACACTGTTCTCACTGCCTCAGTGCTGGCGAAAGGTGGTGGCCTGGGGTTGGTGGGTGCCAGCTTGACTGCCAAGTTGAGCAATTATTTCAGTAAGTTCCTGAGTAAGTAAAAGTCGCTCAGCCACATCTGACTTTGTGACTCCATGGACTGCAGGCTGCCAGGCTCCTCTGTCCATGGGGTTCTCCAGGCAAGAATACTGGAGTGGGTAGCCATGCCCTTCTCCAGGGAATCTTCCTGACCAAGAGATCATACCTGGGTCTCCTGAATTGCAGCCAGATTCTTCACTGTCTTACTTTGGTGACCTTACTGGGAAGCCACCAAAGGTTCTTGAGGTGAGGAAGTGATACAGTAAGAGTTTCACTTTAAGAAGTGAATTGTGAGCTGGAAGATGATTTATGGTGTCACCAGTCTGGAGACAGGTAAGCTGGTTAGGAAGGTATTGCAACGGATCAGGTGAGACAGGCTGAGGGCCTGAAATAAGGTGATGGTGTGGGGGCAGGAAGGTGAGCCTGCAGGGATGGGGGCAGAAGCCAGACATCTGACTTCATGTGGGGGTGGGGCTGGGAGGACCCCATGGAGCATCTGGACCAGGGAGAGGCCACAGGAGCCGCCACACGGATGTGGGGGTGGCCATGGAGGTGTCTTAGCTCCTTCACCCTTGGAGGAAGCCAAGCTGGCCTCTCTGGAGCCCAAGCTTCTCAGGCGCCTCTGGGGCCCAGGAGAGACCAGCCCTTTCTCGCCCCATGCCTGCTGTCTGTTTTTCTCCTCTTCTGACAATAAAGCCCCATAAGTTGCGGGAGCAGATGCTGTGACAGCAAGCTGGAGCCGTGAAGCTAATTGTGGTTGCACGGAATGAGCCGCCCCAGACGTGGAGGAGGATTGCATCACTTTACAGGAGACCATCCGAATGGCGGAGGCACACGTCTCCTCCTTCCACAAATGGCCAATCACAGCAAGCTTTCTACTAAAGAAAGAGCAGTGGGCCCGAATCTCACCAGTTCCTCACTAGGAGCCTCAGGTAATGACCTCATCTCGCTGTCCCTGAGTTTCTTCATCTGTAAAATGGGAATAATACCGGTGCCCACTTCAAAGGATTGTTGAAGCTAAGTGGGTTAAACCATGATACTAGCGCCTGGTATGTAACTGGACCTTAATAAATAGGTATTGAATGGATGAGTGTTTCAAAAGGAAAAAATCAGAGGTGGTTTTTTTTTGTTTTAATGTGAAATGACAAAACCTTAGATAAGAAAGTACTGGCTTAGTTCTAGCTAATTCTCAACATAGTCCATTAAAGGGGGTGAGGGGAGAGTTATTGGAAGAAATAAATTTAAAACCCATGAAAAATTACTTCCTTTCTCTGCTTATTGATATTCTTCCAGGCCCAGTATAAATGCCACCTCCTCAGGGGAGCCTTCCCTGGTTGCCACCCTTCCCCATTACCCTCAGACATGGCTTTCTTTTCTTTTCCCAGGCAGCATACAGCTTGTGGGCTTTATGGTAGCACTTACTTAATTCTGCTTTATTTTAGCTGCATTCACAGCCTTCTCCTCTTACTGAACAGGAAGCTTCCCCCTGAGGCAAACACACATGGGAGCTTTGGGTTGGGTCTGGGTCTCGGCCTCCTACTACTCACCAGCTGGGCTAATCTCACAGAGAAGAGACCCAGGCCTGCCTGTCAGGAGCTCTCAGCTTGACGCAGTGCCTTCAGCCCAAGGTGAGCAACACGCCGAATGAGCTGGACTCCCAGGATGAGATCACAAGGCAGCGTCTCCTCTCTCTGCCCCTCCTCCCTGGCCTACACTGAAAGTTCCTGTGATTTTTCTGGTTGCTCTTAGTCCAGGAATTTTAAAGGTCCAACCCAGAATTTGATTTAAATGGAGACCTCTTGTCCGCCACCCCCACCCCCTATCTTGAGCTCTTGCTGCAGGAAGGAGGCCTTCAGCTCGGGAGGCGAGTGGTTAGCTTTCTCCTCCCTCCTCCCCTGACTCACTGTCTGCATCTCCCTCAGAATTTCAGGGGCATTTGCCCCAGCTGGCCTCTGCTTCTCCTCTGACCCCCCAACCCCGGCCTGGCTCTTGCTCCTCCTGAGGCTGCCATGTTGGAGGACAGGGTTCTCTTCTTCACATGTACCCTCCCTCCAGGACTTGCCATGGAGCCACGGGAAGTGCCAACGATAGCACATCTCACTCTGCAGCCGAGACCCCACTCCCTCCTCCAGTTCCAGACTCTCACCTCCCAGGTTCTACCTGCTGCTGGACCATCTGCTCCAAGTCTTCCTGAACTTGGTAAATGGCACCGCTTAGCAGCTGAGTACAGAATGCTAGAGTGGGCTTGTTTTCTTTTTTCCCCCAAGTTCACAGCCAAACTGTCTCTACCTTCTTGAGCCCTGTTTTCGACCCAGAGCCATTTGCCTTCCAGGGCACCCTCTGCTATGTCTGGCGACTTGTTTGATCATCACAATTTGGGGGTCCATGCTGGTGGGCAGAGAGGCCAGGGATGCTGCTAAACACTCCACAATGTCCAGGATACCCCGCCACAAAGTTGTTCAGCTCAGACGTCAGTAGTGTTACGGCAGGGAAACTGTGCTCCAGCCAGAATTTCAGCTGAACCACCCTGCCTCAGTACCACACCGGGTCCCAGATGCGTCTTCTTCCGCCTGTGTGACGGCAGCATCCTCCTATGGGTCCCCTGGTCTACCCTGGTCCTCCTTCCGACTTGACTCCACCTAAGCAGCCAGGGGCAGCTTTCTAAAAATCCAGGCCATCCCCCCCACCTTAAAACCATCCCGTGGTTTTCCACAGCCCTTAGAATGAAGCTCAGACTCCTCTCCTGGCCGGTGAGGTCCCTGATGGTCTTTGCTGCCCCTCACCCTTCTCTCTCTCTCTGTAATAGGCTGCACTGGCCGCATCTCTTGTTCTCCGAGGTACCAGGTCTTGGCTGTCTGCCAGGGGGCTCCCCTAGACGTTTTGTGGGTGCCTTCTCATCACTTGGGTTTCTGCCCACATCTGCACCCACTTCAAAGAGTCGGGCGGGGCTGCCGCAGGGCTGTGTAGTTGAAGGCGGGTTTGGTTCCTGTGATTTTGTGATTCAGCGTATGTTCACTTCTCTGCTCTGGGGCAGTGGGGACTAGGGTGTGTGAGGCTGCTTTTTGTCAAAACAGCTACAGAACTGGAGCAAGTCAGCTGTTCTCAGCATCTGGAAGCTTGCCTGCATCTTCTGATTTATGTGTTGAGCAGCGGCTGACTTCTTCCTGCTCCCTTCCTAAGTGGAGTAGATGAGGAGGAAATGGGACTCAGAACCCCGGGGAGCTCTCCTCTGCTTGTTAACTTGAAGCCTGCAGCTTACACAGCTCACACTCCTGGCATGGCCTTCAGGGGCCACCGCCATCTGGGGCTCAGCCCGGGCATAGCTCTTGTGACCCACCTTCAGCCCTGGGCTAGCTCGGGGCAGCTCCTCTGCCTGGAGTGACTGTCCCCCTCCCACCCTTCCCCTTCGCCTGGCCCAGGGACAAGGGGCAGGGTGCCAGGATGGGAGGCACAGGTGAGAGACAATTTACTTAGGTGACTGCTTGGTGCCCAGCTCAGGTAGGCTCTTTACATGGTATTTCTCTTTTAACATATTCATCATGCCAGACTGTCAGGCTGCCTTCATTACGCTCATTATCCAGCCAAAGGACTTCCCTGGTGGCTCAGAAGGTAAAGCATCTGCCTACAATGCAGGAGACCCAGGTTCGATCCCTGGATCAGCAAGACCCCCTGGAGAAGGAAATGGCAACCCACTCCAGTACTCTTGCCTGGAAAATCCCATGGACAGAGGAGCCTGGTAGGCCACAGTCCATGGGGTCACAAAGAGTCGGACATGACTGAGCGATTTCACTATCCAGACAAATAAACAGTCACAGAAATTTAGGTAACTGGCCAGGATTACACAGGGGAACAAGGTTCAAACCCAAGTGCATGCTTAGCTGACTCCAAAACTCCTAGACACCTCCCTCCGTATGTCAGCCAAGGTGTGCAATAACTGAGACCAAGGGAACAGATCACGAAGGTGTAGGGGCTGGGAGGGGGGTGGTATTTGGAGCTTGACGATCTAGTGCTCCAAACTTGCTCAGCCAAAATGGGTGCAAAAGTAGATGTTCTGCCTTTTTTTTTTTTTTTTTCCTTTGTCAAGCTGTGTGGTTTGCATGATGTTAGTTTCCCAACCAGGTATCAAACCTGTGTCCCCCACAGTGAAAGCACCGAGTCCCAGCTGCTGGACCCCTAGGCACATCCCTGGACAGTCTGCCTTTATGAAGTGTTGACTTGTGAATAGAAAGTGAAAGCTCCGGGGCCCACTTCCTCTGTGAACGTTTGCTGAGCCCCGGCTGTGTTCTAGGAGAGGGGGAGACTTGTTCACAGCCCAGGGCGGAGGGTGTGAGTAAAGATGGGGCAGGGAGGGAAGAGGAGGCAGGGCCATGAGAGGCCGCTGTTGGGAGGGTTCTGATGGTGGAGCTAATCTGAGAAATCCTTGCTGTGAGATTTTGACCCCCCCTTGATTCTGG
This sequence comes from Neotragus moschatus, assembly GCA_006410615.1. Taxonomy (NCBI): domain Eukaryota; kingdom Metazoa; phylum Chordata; class Mammalia; order Artiodactyla; family Bovidae; genus Neotragus; species Neotragus moschatus. The sequence goes on along the minus strand of SJYA01001620.1, from coordinate 298,221 downwards.
GTGGGGGATAGTTTATTTCCCAGAGGTGTCAGTTCTGCTCCTTTGGGGTCTGGTGTGTGTGTGAAGGGGTGTGGCTTTGTGCATTGAGAGGAAAGCTTGGGGAGTGTGTGTGTGTCGGGGAGGGGGGAGTGGTTCCCAGGGGCTCCTGGGAGCTGCTCGCTCCTTTGGCCCCCAGGTGGCCCCTCCCCTGACTCAGAAAAACCTCTGCCACTTGTGGAATCAGGTGTGTCTGAGGGGAAGCAGCTGAGGAGAACTTTCTACACCCTGAGGAGACATGGGCCGGGTGCATCCTGAGGGGCTGCAGACTCAGGAGGGTCTCCGCAGGCCAGGCCACCTGAGCCGATTGGGAGGAGGTGCGGGGGCGGGGAGACCCCAGGCGCAGGTGGACCCTCACAGGGCGTAGCCATTGACAGAGGGAGGAGGCAGGCCGCCAGGCTCTGCGCTAAGTGCTGACGTGCCTGTCGCTTCTGAGGCTGGGAGCCCAGGATGGACAGAGCCTGGGACAGCCTTGGCCGACTGCTCTTCACCCTGGACGGATCTCTTCCAGAAATGGGTGTGCTCTGGCGCCCCAACATGGCCCAGCAGCTGCTCAGGGTCACAGCGGATGTACCAGCTCAGGAAACCAGAACTGAGCCACCGAGATGAAGGTGGTTTTGTCACTCACCGGTGGGTGACCTCAGGCAGCCATCAAGGGCTCTGGCCTGGAGTTCCTTCCTCCTTTCATACTGAGGCCAGCCCACCCAGCCCCAGGGAAGCTGTGGGGATCAAACCAGACAATAATAAAAGTGAAGCATCTATTCAGACTCTTGAGTCGCCAGGGAAATGCAAATTGTGCATCATGAGAGACCTCCTCCTGCCCACTGAGGCGGGGAGGGGCTGAAATGAATGATACCATGTCAAACGCTAACCAGGACATGGAGCAACTGGCAACCTCACACACTGCTGTCTAACAGTTTGGCGGTTTCTTGAAAAGTTAGACATTACCTAGACATCTCCAGGTGGGCTTCTGTGGTAGTTCAGTGGTAAAGAATCCACCTGCCAATGTGGGAAACATGAGTTCGATTCCTGGTTTGGGAAGATCCCTTGGAGAAGGAAATGGCAACCCCCTCCCAGTGTTCCTACCTGGGAAATTCCATGGACAGAGGAGCCTGGTCACAAAGAGTCCATGGGGTCACAAAGAGTTGGACATGACTGAGCAACTGAGAAACAAGAAGACATCACCAGAGAGTCCATGCTGCATGAGTCCACTGGTAGGGTCTCATCCTTGTGGTTCATATTTCAGTTCTGCTGTCTACTAGCTCGATGACTTTGGGCACAGTGCTTAGCCTTTCTGGCCTCTGGGGGACTGGCTGTTGTTCCCATTTGTTCTGAATTATCTGTATGTCTAACGTGGTCTGTGAACCAGACTAATAGATTCACTTCTTTATTTATTCATTCATTCATTCTCGCAAACACTCATTGGTCCCCTATCACATCAGACCAGCTCATTCACAGGCCTATAGTCCTACTGACCCCCCTCATTCACCTGTTAAACCTCAATAGTTGAACCCTATTTTGAAGGAGAAAGGGGTGGCAGAGGTTGAGATGGTTGGATGGCATCACCAACTCAACAGACATGAATCTGAGTCAGCTTTGGGAAATAGTGAAGGACAGGGAAGCCTGGCATGCTGCAATCATGGGGTCGCAAAGAGTTGGACTTAGTGACTGAGCAATAACAACAGATGGGAGATAAAAAAAATACTACCTTATTAGAAGTTTATCAAAGTGAGAGGCTTTCTGAAAGTGTATCAGGCCTTGTGCTAGGAGCGCAATTAAAGGACTGTCCTTGGGCTTCTCTGGTGAGCCAGTGGTTAAGACTCTGCCTTCCAAAGCAGGGGGTATTGATTCAATCCCTGGTTGGGGAACTAAGATCCCACATACCGCGTTCAGTACAGTTCAGTTCAGTTCAGTTGCTTAGTCATGTCCGACTCTTTGCAACCCTATGGACCACAGCACACCACGTCTCCCTGTCCATCACCAACTCCTGGAGTTTACTCAAACTCATCTCCATTGAGTCAGTGATGCCATCCAACCATGTCATCCTCTGTCGTCCCCTTCTTCTCCCACCTTCAATCTTTCCCAGCATCAAGGTCTTTTCAAATGAGTCAACTCTTCGCATCAGGTGGCCAAGGNTTTTTTTTTCTTTCTCTGTCTCAGGTGTACATGAGTTCCCAATCTTGAACCACCCCCCCACCTCCCACCCCATATCAACTCTCTGGATATTAATAATATTTTTACAGCCATCAAATATTTTATGTTTTGACCTACCCTCAAGTTGCTCAGATTTTCCCTAGACATCTGTACCCTAACTATACAGTGGAAAGAGCCTTGAACATCATATATATGCTCTAGTCTTTACTATCAAAATGGTTTATTAAAGAAGTAGTCTGAAATTTTGCTATTATAAATATTATAAATTCAGTATGATTAAAATATACTTATTGGAATGACAATTTACATAACACACATATACATACACATGTAAAGCTATCTTTTTTGAGTTTTTTGTCTGTTCTATAAGTAAAAATGAACACTTTCTTCCCTTCATATCGAAGTATCTGGTTATTTCTGGAAATATGAATACTTTATTCTTTATTAATTGAGAGGCTTAGTCACAAATCAATAGCAGTTCTTACTGGCCTATCCAAAATCTTTATACTTTAATTTCCACTTCATGTTTACATTGTCTATAATTAGAAAAAAGAATAAGCCTAACATATATTTAGTAATCAAACTAATCTTTCAAATCTATCCAAGAGATTCTGGTATTTGTTGAAAGGAATAGGTAGCACTGGCTACAGTATAATTTAATTTAGGTGCTTTTTAAAATATAAATTTACTTATTTTAATTGGAGGCTAACTACTTTACAATATTGTGGTGGTTTTGCCATACATCAACATGAATCCGCCACAGGTGTACTCGTGTTCCCCATCCTGAACCCCCCTCCCACCTCCCTCCCCATACCATCAATCTGGGTCATCCCAGTGCACCAGCCCTGAGCACCCTGTCTCATGCATTGAACCTGGACTGGTGATTCATTTCACATATGATAATATACATGTTTCAATGCCATTCTCCCAAATCATCCCACCCTCACCCTCTTCTACAGAGTCCAAAAGACTGTTCTATACATCGGTGTGTCTTTTGCTGTCTTGCATACAGGGTTATTGTTACCATCTTTCTAAATTCCATATATATGTGTTAGTATACTGTATTGGTGTTTCTCTTTCTGACTTACTTCAATGTGTATAATAGGCTCCAGTTTCATCAACCTCCCATTCTGAAGGCTGTCTTTTCACCTTGCTTATAGTTTCCTTTGTTGTGCAAAAGCTTTTAAATTTAATTAGGTCCCACTTGTTTATCTTTGCTTTTATTTCCAATATTCTGGGAGGTGGGTCATAGAGGATCCTGCTGTGATTTATGTCAGGGAGTGTTTTGCCTATGTTCTCCTCTAGGAGTTTTTATAGTTTCTGGTCTTATGTTAGATCTTTAATCCATTTTGAGTTTATTTTTGTGTATGGTGTTAGAACGTGTTCTAGTTTCATTCTTTTACAAGTGGTTGACCAGTTTTCCCAGCACAACTTGTTAAAGAGATTGTTTTTTCTCCATTATATATTCTTTCCTCCTTTGTCAAAGATTAAGTGTCCATAGGTGTGTGGATTTATCTCTGGGCTTTCTATTTTGTTCCATTGATCTATATTTCTGTCTTCGTGCCAGTATCATACTGTCTTGATGACTGTGGCTTTGTAGTAGAGCCTGATGTCAGGCAGGTTGATTCCTCCAGTTCCATTCTTCTTTCTCAAGATTGCTTTGGCTTTTAAAAAATAAAGTGAAGATACACTGATTTTCTTATAAGCACTTTCATGCCATGCACATATGTTACAAGATTCTTATCTTAGGCTTCCATTAGAACACTGAGGTAATTGCCTTCTCTCCAGGAAAACCAGAAGCAATATTACTTATAGACCCTAAAGACTTTCATAATTTTTTCCTAACCAGTCATTAGAACAGCAACAGTAGAACCTCTCTTATGTGGCCTGATAACTATAATGTGTAGCGTTCTGGCAAATATGTCTATTTTCATTGAGTCTGATGAATTTTATTTGGAATTCCTCTAGATATTTAGAAAACTGTCTTAGTATTTGCTTCCATAGTTAAGAAGCTGAGATGGCTAAATAAGAAATCAACCTGAACCTGAGATTAATAAATTCTTGGAAGACTGACTTAGGCAAACTTTGGTGTGATTAATGTCAGATAATGTTTTGCCTATGTTCTTTTCTAGGAGATTTATGGTGTCATGTCTTATATTTCAGTCTTTAAGCCATTTTGAGTATTTTATTTTGTCCCAGGAAAGGAGACATTTAATCTTTATTTTTTAACGTGGACATTCTGTACTTCTGGTCAATGCACCTTTTTTTTTTCTTTAATGATTAAATCAATGTGCATTTGGCTGCAAACAGGCTGTTTTAGTTAGCATAGAATTCAAGTTAAATCATGTACAAGCTAGAATGACTTCCCCCTACCTCAATATGTAGAAGTTTCTTTATTGATAATCATAAGCAATTAATTAAATTTCAATTATTAAGTATGCAGTAAAGCCTTAAAATAACATCAGGAATGCAAATGTCATTGTAGGACCTCTTTCTTTTTTTATATAGAAATTTAGTTGATATACAATGTTACATTCAGAGAAGGCAATGGCACCTCACTCCAGTGTTCTTGCCTGGAGAATCCCAGTGACAGAGGAGCCTGGTGGGCTGCCGTCTGTGGGGTCGCACAGAGTCGGACACGACTGAAGCAACTTAGCAGCAGCAGCAGCAGCAGCATTAGTGTTATATGTATAGCATAGTGATTCAGTGTTTTTATAGATTATATTGAGTTTATGTTTGTACATGATATGAGTGTGTTCTAATTTTATTGATTTACATGTAGCTGTCCAACTTTCCCAGCACCACTTGTTGAAAAGACGGTCTTTTTCCCATTTTTATATTCTTGCCTCCTTTGTCAAAGATTAATTGACCATAGGTGTTTGGATTTATTTCTGGGCTCTCTTTTCTGTTCCATTGATCCATATGCCTGTTTTTGTACCAAAAGATACATATACTCTTATGTTCTAGCAGCACTATTGAAAATAGGCAAAACATGGAAACAACCTAAATATCCATGGACAGATGAATGGACAAAGATGTCATATATATATACAATGGAATACTACTCAAACATTAAGAAGAACAAAATAATGCTATTTGCAGCAACATGGATGCAGTTAGAGATTATTATACTAGGTGAAGTAAGTCACACAGTGTGCCTGTGTCAGGTAAGTGTTATATCACTTATATGTTGAATCTAAAATATAACACAAGTGAACCCATCTACAAAACAGAAACAGATTCATAGACATAGAGGACAAACTTGTGGTTGTCAAGGTGGAGGGAGGAGGGAGCGGGATGGACTGGGGTTGGTAAATGCAAACAGTTACTTTTAGAATGGATAAAATAAGGTCCTAATGTATAGCACAGGCAACTATACTCAATATCCTATGATAAATCATGCTGGAAAAGAATATAAAAAATAATGTAGATATGTATAATACTGAGTCACTTTGTTATACAGCAAAGAATGGCATAACATTGTAAATAAACTATATTTCAATGAAAACTGTTTTAAATATTTTTTTGTGTAAATGCAGCAGCTCTTAGCTTTCTGTATAGTTAGACATTCTTATAGTAAATTTATTTTCCTTCTTCTCTCCATAAGAGATTGAGGTAAATTATCAGAATTTAACCTCCTGGGCCTTATATGGGGCTTCTCTGGTGGCTCAGATGGTAAAGTATCTTCCTGCAATGGAGGAGACTGGAATTTGATCCTTGGGTCAGGAAGATCCTGTGTCTGTCATCCCTGAAATTGAGATGATCCTTTAGGAATCTTTCAACTCCAGAATAGTTATGCTTTTGTGACAGGAGTTTAACTTTCCCTCCTGTAATAAAATTACTACATACTTTAGGAATATTCCAAACAGTAATAATGATTTAAGGAATTACTCAGATATTAACAGCTCTGGGAATTTGTGATACAGCCATAATCTTATTCTTCTGTTAAATTTCCTCTTGCCAAAACTTATAAAAGAACTAATATTTGAAATATGGGAATGGTAAAACTGTTAGTTCAGTAACATGAGCATTCAGTGGGAGCAGTGCTTTGTTGTTCAGTTGCTAAATTGTGTCTAACTCTTTGCAACCCCATGGACTGCAGAATGCCAGGCTCCCCATCCATCACTATCTCCTGGAGTTTGCTGATTCATGTCTATTGAGTCAGTGATGCCATACAACCACCTCAACCTCGCCTACCACCTTCTCTTCCTGCCCTTAGTCCTTCCCAGCATCAGAGTTTTCCAATGAGTGTACTCTGTACATCACGTGGCCAAAGTATTGGAGCTTCAGTTCAGCATCAATCCTTACAGTGAATATTCAAGGTTGATTTCCTTTAGGATTGGCTGGTTTGATCTCCTTGCAGTACAAGGGACTCTCAAGGGTCTTCTCCAATACCACAGTTCAAAAGCTTCAGTTCTTCAGCGCTCAGCCTTCTTTATGGTCCAGCTTTCACATTCATATATGACTCCTGGAAAAACCATAGCTTCGGCTAGATGGACCTTTGTTGGCAAAGTAATGTCTCTGCTTTTTAATATGCTGTCTAGGTTTGTCATAGCTCTTCTTCTAAGTACCAAGGTTCTTTTAATTTCATGGCTGCAGTCAATGTTCACAGTGATTTTGGAGCCCAAGAAAATAAAATTTGTCACTGTTTCCACTTTTCTCTCTTCTATTTGCCATGAAGTGATGGGATCAGATGTTATAATCTTAGTTTTTGAATGTTGAGTTTTAAGCCAGTTTCTTTTTACTTTCCTTTTCCACTCTCTACAAAAGGCTCTTTAGTTCTTCTTAGTTTTCTGCCATTAGAGTGGTATCATCTATGTTTTTGAAGTTGTTGATATTTCTCCTGGCAATCTTGATTCCAGCTTATGATTCATCAAGCCCAGCATTTCATATGGTGTAGTCTGCATAGAGGGAGTTGGTGATGGACAGGGAGGCCTGGCATGCTGCGATTCATGGGGTTGCAAAGAGTCGGACATGACTGAGCGACTGAACTGAACTGATCTGAATTCTGCATAGAAGTTAGATAAACAGGGTAGCAATATACAGACTTGTCATTCTCCTTTCCCAAATTTGAACCAGTCTGTTGTTCCATGTCCAGTCCTATCTGTTGCTTCTTGACCTACATACAGGTTTCTCAGGAGACAAATAAGATGATCTGGTATTTCCATATCTTTAAGAATTTTCCACAGTTTGTTGTGATACACCCAGTCAAAGGCTTTAACATAGTCATTGAAGCAGAAGTAGATGTTTTTCTGGAACTCCTTTGCTTTCTGCATGATCCAACAAACGTTGGCAGTTTGCTCTCTGGTTCCTCTGCCTTTTCTAAACCCAGCTTCTGCATCTGAAGTTCTTGGTTCACATACTGCTGAAGCCTAACCTGAAGAATTTTGAGCATGACCTTGCTAGCATGTGAAATGAATGCAGTTGTATGGTGCTTAGTTGCTCAGTTGTGTCTGACTCTGTTTCTCTGTTCATGGGGTTTCTCTGGGCAAGAATATTGGAGTGTGTTGTCATACCTGCCCCTCCAGGGGGTCTTCCCAACCCAGGGATTGAACCCAGGTCTTCTGCATTGCAGGTGGATTCTTTACCATCTGAGCCATCAGGGAAACCCAAGAATATTGGAATGGATAGCCTATCCCTTCTCCAGGGGTACTCCCTGACACAGGGATCAAACCAGGATCTCCTGCATTGCAGGTGGATTCTTTACTAGCTGAGCTACCAGGGAATTTCAGAGCTACCAGGGAATTTCAGTTGTACAGTAATTGGAACATTCTTTGGCATTGTTCTTCTTTGGGATTGGAATGAAAACTGACCTTTTCCAGTCCTGTGGTCACTGCTGAGGTTTCCAAATTTGCTGATATATTGAGTGCAGCATTCAATATGTCATCTTTTAGGATTTTAAATAGCACAACTCAAATTCCATCATCTCCATAAGTTTTGTTTGTAGTGATGCTTCCTAAGGCCCACTTGACTTTACTCTCCAGGATGTCTGTCTCTAGGTGGGTGACCACAGCATCTTGTTATTTGGGTCACTAAGAATTTTTTGTAAAGTTCTGTGTATTCTTGTCACTTTTTCTTAATCTTTTCTGCTTCTGTTAGGTCCTTACCATTTCTATCCTTTATCATGCTCATCTTTGCATGACAAAGATGGGTATCTCCAATTTTATTGAAGAGATTTCAGGTCTTTCCCATTGTATTGTGTTCTTACATTGTTCACTTAGGAAGTCTTTCTTATCTTTACTCTCGAACTCTGCAGTCAGTTGAGTGTATCTTTTCCTTTCTTCCTTCCATTTTGCGTTTATTTTCTCAGCTTTTTTAAAGCCTCCTCAGACAACCACTTTGCCTTCCATTTCTTTCTTTGGCATGGTTTTGGTCACAAAATATGGTTAAACATTTGGAACAATTTGGTTAATAATGAACATGGCTGTAGTAGACAGATTAATTCCCTTCTCCATATTCTAACCTTTACAACCTATGATTATGTAATGACCTTATATAGCAAAGGGACTTACATATGTGATTAAGTTAAAGATCTTGAGGTGGAGAGATACTCTGGATTATCCATGTGGACCCAATGTAAGCACAAAGGCCCGTATAAGAAGAATGGAGGGTTAGAGTCAGAGAAGGATATGTGATATGTGATGGGGATGAAAGTGAAAATGAAAGTGAAGACCCTGATGCTGGGAAAGATTGAGGGCAGGAGGAGGAGACAACAGAGGATCAGATGGCTGGATGGCATCAACAACTTGATGGACCTGGGTCTGGGTGGACTCCAGGAGTTGGTGATGGACAGGGAGGCCTGGTGGGCTGCGGTTCCTAGGATCGCAAAGAGTTGGACATGACTGAGTGACTGAACTGAACTGATGTATTAACGCTATAAAGCCCTTTTCTAATGATACATTAGCTGTATCACACATATTTTGATTTTGTTTTTCTTTATTCAGTTCAGTTCAGTTCAGTCATTCAGTCATGTCTGATTCTTTGTGACCCCATGAACCACAGCATGCCAGGCTTCCCTGTCCATCACTGACTTCCAGAGTCCACCCAAACTAACGTCCATTGAGTCGGTGATGCCATCCAACCATCTTATCCTCTGTTGTCTCCTTCTCCTCTTGCCCTCAATCTTTCTCAGCATCAGGGTCTTTTCCAATAAGTCAGCTCTTTGCATCAGGTGGCCAAACTATTGGAGTTTCAGCTTCAACATCAGTCCTTCCAGTGAACACCCAGGACTGATCTCCTTTAGGATGGACTGGTTGGATCTCCTTGCAGTCCAAGGGACTCTCAAGAGTCTTCTCCAACACCACAGTTCAAAAGCATCAATTCTTCAGTGCTCAGCTTTCTTCACAATCCAACTTTCACATCCATACATGACCACTGGAAAAGCCATAGCCTTGACTAGATGGACCTTTGTTGGCAAAGTAATGTCTCTGCTTTTTAATATGCT
>SJYA01001620.1:269295-288438 GCA_006410615.1 Neotragus moschatus | reverse complement strand
AAAATACAGTCTGACACTGTTTCCCCATCTATTTCCCATGAACTGATGGGATCAGATGCCATGATCTTTGTTTTCTGAATGTTGAGTTTTAAGCCAACTTTTTCACTCTACTCTTTCACTTTCATCAAGAGACTGTTTAGTTCTTCTTCACTTTCTGCCATAAGGGTAGGGTCATCTGCATACATGAAGTTACTGATATTTCTCCCGGCAATCTTGATTCCAGCTTTTGGTTCTTCCAGCCCAGCATTTCTCATGATGTACTCTGCATATAAGTTAAATAAGCAGGGTGACAATATACAGCCTTGACGTACTCCTTTTCCTATTTGGAACCAGTCTGTTGTTCCATGTCCAGTTCTAACTGTTGCTTCCTGACCTGCATATAGGTTTCTCAAGAGGCACGTCGGGTGGTCTGGTATGCCCATCTCTTTAAGAATTTTCCACAGTTTGTGGTGATCCACACAGTCAAAGGCTTTAGCATCGTCAATAAAGCAGAAATAAATGTTTTTCTGGAGTCTCTTGCATTTTTGATGATCCGGCGGATGTTGGCAGTTTGATCTCTGGTTCCTCTGCCTTTTCTAAAACCAGCTTGAACAGCTGAAGTTCACGGTTCACATATTGCTGAAGCCTGGCTTGGAGAATTTTGAGCATTACTTTGCTAGCATTTTAGATGAGTGCAATTGTGTGGTACTTTGAACATTCTTTGGCATTGCCTTTCTTTGGGATTGGAATGAAAACTGACCTTTTCCAGTCCTGTGGCCCACTGCTGAGTTTTCCAAATTTGCTGGCATATTGAGTGCAACACTTTCACAGCATCATCTTTTAGGATTTGAAATAGCTCCACTGGAATTCCATCACCTCCACTAGCTTTGTTCATAGTGATGCTTTCTAAGGCCCACTTGACTTCACATTCCAGGATGTCTGGCTCTAGGTGAGTGATCACATCATCATGATTATCTTGGTCGTGAAGATCTTTTTTGTACAGTTCTTCTGTGTATTCTTGCCACCTCTTCTTAATATCTTCTGCTTCTGTCAGGTCCATACCATTTCTGTCCTTTATTGTGCCCATCTTTGCATGGGGTGTGCAAAACAAACAAACAAAAAAAACAAGCCACAGTCCTGTTCAGGGCCATGGTAGATACATAACACACAACAGACATCTACAATGTAGTAGGAAAGTATAGGGACAATGAAAGGCAGAAGGAGTGCTGGGAGCACGGAACAAGGACAACTAATTGGTGCTGGCGTATCAAGGAAGGCTTCATGGAGGAGGTGACACCTGTGTTAAACAAAACAAATGGAGGGAAGAAGTCCTGTGGCAGCAGAAATAAAAGCTAATTTTTTTTTTTTTTTAAAGAAAGAACTATTCCCAAGCTGGGGTAGTTTGTTCTCTGTCAAGAGAAAACAAACCAGTGACCAACTCTCAGCATCTCCTGAATCAGTCAAACAGGAAAGATTTAGAGCATCTGACTGGGAGGGCAGCTGAAATCGCCAAGAAGGTGATAGCCATAGATTCTAACTGCAGCAGAGCTGTGATTAAACTGCCCGCCTCAGCTGTTGGCTACCCTCCCAGTAGCCTCATCTCTCAGGGGACCAGACAGAAAGACTGGGCCTTTTATGTGGTCCCCCAGAGGCAGGCCTCCATACCATTCTCTGTTTAGGGAGCCCAGGAAGTAGGTGTCCATATCACAGGTGAGGAAATGGGGAGAAAACCCCTAGAGATAAGAGCTAGGTGACCTTCGGCCCGGGTGCACGGGTATGGAGAAGCAGAGAGTCACCAGAGTCAGCAGAGAGAAGACTTTTGATGTCCGGATCTATCAGCCTCAGTGAATTGGTCCAGGTGGTACAGGAGACATGGCTAATTCCTATAAGACCTCCGGTGATCGTCATGTGCTGGTTGGATGGAAAAGCACTGACTCAGAGCAAGGGATTTGCGATGTCTCCAGGGGTTCTGGATTTGGGAAAGGGAACGTAGGAGAGTAAGTTTGGGAGAGTCCAGAGAGACAAGTAGTTCAGAAGCAGTTGAGCTGGGTGAGTTTGAGGCATATGAATTAAGACAGAAAGACGTCAGCTGCTTCTTGTTTATTGTTTAAAGGGTGAAGGTGAGAATGAAGAATTGGACATCTCAGTTAGGGGTTGCTTCTGAACTCTGTGCAATGGGGATCAGAGAGGGCGCCTCAGAAACCCTGTTTGCAAGGAAGTTTGCATTCAGGCTGAGCACCAGGCGGTGGGAAAAGGTGAGAGGCGTGAGCATGAGCTTGGGGAAAATCACAGAGTGAGCCGTGTAACAGGTGCTAGGGATGGAAACCGAGCCCTGTTTTTACCATCTCTGCTTCCAAGTTTTATTCTCTGCACAGCTGAACGATGCACTAACTTTGCTTCATAGCAAATTTCTTAATGGTCTCTGGCAGCGCCGAGGCAGCCTTCATATTCCATTTGTTCCTTGGATAATAAGCCTAGCCTCAGAGCCAAAGGAGAAAGCCCCAGTGCTTGTTAAATCTGCTGGCATGGGCTGTCTGCTCCCTGGAACCTCCATCAGACTCTGTGCTGAAAGTTCCCGGCTCAGGAAGGCCATTTGCATCTAGGAAAATGGCCCTTGGTGACTAATAGAAATCCAGTTTTATATTGATGGGGAAGAGCTTTGATAAGCAGCAATAAATCTGATTGCACAGTGAAATGGAGCTCATCTCTGTTTCCTTTTGGGGAACCTGGTTTATGCTTCCCCCAGACAGCACTTCCCTGGGGCTCCCAGACAGTGGGTTGACCAGGTGTAATTAATCTCAGAGGCTCCTTGGTCCAGTTTTTGCACACGACACACAATCTGCCTTATTTTTTTTCCCAGCTTCTCAGCTCAGAATTGTGATGATGGGGCAACCTGAATTCTAATAATGCTTCAAGTAGTCATTTGGGCTTAATGCATTTGGCCTGGTGCAGACAGAACCTGAACGGCTGGGAGGATTCTGTCTGGCTTTTCCTCCCCCCCAGGAGTCTGGAAATTAAGGCTGTTATTTTCCATTTGGAGTCCTGGGAGCTGGTTTGTTATTGCCAAAGACAAAGGAATGGGTTTCTAGAATGATCACTTAGGAGAACAGGGCACCGGAAAGGAACCCTAGATGCTTCCAGAAAGGTAGGCAGTGCGGATCTCGGCAGGGGTAATCTAAATGTGAAACATCTCTGTCAACTACTTGGGATCATCTCACCATGGGTGGAAGACTCCTGGACACATCCCTACCTGGCATTCAGTCCATCTGGGAAGGCAGGAAAGACCACTTTGCCTTCAGGGTTTTACTGCGCCCTTTGGGGAAAAACTCTAGCCTTCATGCATTTCTAAGACACCCGTTCAATGAGGATGTGTAGGCTAAGGCTTCCAGAATAAATTCAGTTCAATCCAAACAAAAGTGTTGCAGACCTACTGGTGCCAGGAGGGAGATGGGGGGTGAAGACAGGAATGGACTTCTTCACGTAGCCCTTGTGTCATGGACAGTCCTTGATGGAGTGCCGGCTTAGTACCAGGGTCTTTACTGCCATGAGAGATGCAGAAATGAAGGCGGAAGGCCCTGACTGCTGGAAGCACTTCTATTTGGGCAAGTAGTTGCAGACTACCATCAGAGCCACAGAGTGACAAACACTGTCCTGGGAGCTTCGATAGAGACCCTAGAAAAGATGTTAAACAAACCCAGAAGACACTGGACTTGATGCTGAGCATGGAAACCAGAAAAGCTGGAGAGAGGAGGAATCGGGATTTCAACAAAGTGTTTGACCGTTTCTCTTCTTAGTCTGGTCAACAGTAGCAAGAGCTAACATGCCCACAGCATTGACCATATTCTTGGAGCAGTTTCAGGAGCTTTACATGTATTCATTTAGTCCTCATCACACGCCTTTGAAGTAGGTACTATCATTATCCCCATTTTATGGATGAAGAAACTGAGACACCAAGAGATTAAATGACTTCTCCCAGATGACCTCTAATAAGTGGCAGAATAGGATTTGGTCCCAGACAGTCTGACTCTAGACAAATCTGGTACAGTTAGGTGGATCTCTTCTGGTTGAACAACCCTACACCAAGAGGGTGTTTCTTCATGCTTTGCTTGGTTTAGTCAAAATAATTCATGTTTTAAAAGCAATAAGGCATTGGAGAAAGTTTGGAGAAAAGACTAAAGCTTCCCCTTCAGGACTGACATGATGTTGGCATGAAGCGGTTGCAGAGTAACTCTTCTGACCAGTGGGGGTATTTCCTGGTGTTACAGTCAGCAGTCACAGCCTCGCACCACAGAATAATGTCATTTCAGTGTGAAAAGTGGTAGTCACTCAATTGTGTCTGACTCTTTGTGACTCCACTGACCTCACCAGGCTCCTCTGTCCATGGAATTTTCCAGGCAAGAACACTGGAGTGAGTGGCCATGTCCTGCTCCGGGGGATCTTCCTGACCCAGGGATGGAACCTGGGTCTCCTGCATTGCAGGCAGATTCCTCACCATCTGAGTTACCAGCAAAGCCCTATTTCAGTGCAAACCCCCATAAGAATCATTGGTCAAGCCCAAAGAAATAATAAATACCCATTTTGGGGAGATAATACAGTCAACAAAGAAAATCTGGACACTGCAGCAATAGACAGCCTTTCCCCGAGGAAAAGCCTAAAGCCAGTAGATGAAGAGTATAGACAGCATCAATGGGAGACCTTGACCCAAAAGAAACTACATGTAGAAAGAACCTGGTCTGAACGACTGAGCTTTAGGCCTAGCTAAAGCATGTTCTGGGGCTTCCCTGGTGGCTCAGTGGTAGACAGTCCGCCGGCCAATGCAGGAGACCCAGGTTTGATCCCTGGGTTGGGAAGATCCTCTGGAGGAAGAAATGGCAACACACTCCAGTATTCTTGCCTGGAGAATTCCATGGACAGAGGAGCCTTGTGGGCTCCAGTCCGTGTGGTCACAAAAAGCTGGACATGACTTAGCAACTGAACAACAACAGAGCGTGTTCTACAGTTAAAGAATTTTCTATGGTGTCCATTTCCTGAATACCTCAAGTGGTCCATGTGCAGGGAGAACACCTACCGACGTGCAGGCTGTCCACTGCACAAGGGCGCCCACCTCAGGGACGAGTGAGGACTAGAATCCGGTCTGCCTGCCACTCACCACACCATGTGCCCTTGGGGAAAATGGAACCAGGCGGTGCCTCGGGAGAAAATAACATAGATTCCAAGGGCCAACGTCTAGTGTATTTGTTGGCCAAGGGGGAGAGCCCAGCAAAGATGGTGAGTGGGTCACCCCAGCTGCCACTGCTGGGTCCCGACCATCCTAGAAGAGTGGGCCAGAGGGAGCCCTTCCGCAGGTGTTGAAAAAATGCGGTGAAAAGAATGTCATCGAGAAGCACTTGCACACAGAGGGGTGTATCCTCCCTTCCCTGGCCTCTGCTGAGACACAGACAGACAGACAGACATGCACCCCCGACCAGGCGCCAGCACACAGGCAGACACCTCCCCCCAGAGGACCCATGACACACAATTAGGCATGGCCAGTGGCCCCCGGCGCCCCACAGACTGGAGTCGGATGAGCCATTGTGTTTTCTACACCTGTGCCTATACACACGCACTCGTACACCTGTGCACACCCCCCTGCCCCAGCAGGCATGCACACCCACACTTGCACTGTCACTCTGGCTTGTGGAGGCAGGGTAGGAATGCGCATGAGCTCTGAGTCTTGGCCTGAGCAGGTGTGTGGGCGTCTCCCGACCCCAAACGGGTGGCCAGTTGCAGAGACAGGCCTCGGGTTAGCTGCTCACAGTGGCCTTCTGCGCGGGGGTGGTGAGTGTTGCCATGGAGATGAGAGCTGGAGATGCCACGATGGGAAGCAGGCTCCGTGTGGGTGGCCCTAGGGCATGGATCCACAGAATACAGGGACAGAGGGAGGGTGGGCATCTGAGAGTCTGGGCTAGGAGGAGGGCTCCCGGGGTCTGGTGCAGGCGGAGGGGGTCAAGAATGGCAGGACTAGCTGCCTGTATCTTAGGCCTGGGCATGAGTTGCTGAGTTTGTTATCTGATCTCTGGCTGGCTGCCCAGAACCAGACGATGAGCCCTCTTCCCTCACTGGCAGTTCTGGCTCGCCCATGGCTGAGGTGATGCCCACAAGGAGGGCAGAGTAGGCACTTAGATGAGAAAGATAACTGGCTTCAGGAGAATAGCTGTACAGAGAGGGTCGTGGACAGACAGAAGTGGTCGACTCTCACAAATTGGATATTCATTTTCTGGGCCATCACTTGTGAGCCTGGGCAAAGTATGTCACCTCTCTCATGGTCTAATGGTTGCAAGGGCCACGCAAGCTCTCAGTCCACAGGCTGGACCCTCAACCGAAGGGCCAGTGTCTCACCTGCACACCCAATGGCTTCATCTGTGCTTCTGGAAGAGGGGCTGTCTACCCCCTGCTTCTCTGTGGGGGAAAGTGGGATCCAGACTGTCAGGACAGTGGGTAGAGGCTGGCCTCGTCACCAGAGAGACCAGGGCTCAGATCCTGCCTCTTCCCCTCCGTTATGTGTCCTTGGGAAAGCCATGGACCTCTCTGAGCTTCACCAGCAAATGTCTCTGTCCTTAGCGGCTCAGCTGGGACCCCAGGGCCATCGGTCTGGCACCTGACCAAGTCTGATGCCTGACCTGTTGTGCTTCTTAGGCCTCTCAGCTTCTGCCAAGGGGTCCTGTGGGGCCCCCCAACCCCTGGGCCTTGGGTGAGGGCAGGTGTTGGAGGAAGATGCAGGAGCTTGTGTCTAAAGTGAGGAAGGGGCTGGCAGATGGCAGTGCAAAGCCAGGGCAGGGAAGGGAGCCCTCCGCTTCCCCTCTCTGGCCAGGAGGGTGGGGCTGGACTCCCCATGCTAAAAGCCTGGGGCCAGGGCACCACTTCCTCCCGCAGCGAGGGCGTGGGGCCAAGCTGGCACCACTGGAAGCAGCCTTGAATAGGGAGGTGGCGAGAAACCCAGTGGAAGCCACAGAAGGAGAAGGGTTGGCTCTGGGCTCAGAGGCCTGGGGAGACAGCAGTGGGGAGTGTGCAATATGGGAGGAGGGGCAGCACCCACCACACTGACTGGCATCTATTGGGATTTCCGTAGAAATGTTTGCTTAGGCAGAAAAAACTCCGTTGCCTTGGAAACCCAAAGTTCTCTGTCAAGCTGAGTCCCTTGATGGGAGAACAATCTCAGGGATGCCAAGGACAGCAAATTTAGGGTTTTCCCTTACTTAGGGACCTTCCCACAACCTGCCCCAGGGAGCAAGAGGGCCACAGCCCTTCACTTACTCACTCACTCATTCAATCAATAAATACCTGCTGGTCTCTGTCAGGCCCTGTGCTGGGCCCTGGGGATGCAGAAATTCATCTAGCATGGTCCCTGAACTCGAAGAGGACATGGTGTAATGGGGAGACAGGTGTGTATTGATAAACGAGAATGATTTAGAGGGTAGGGGTTTCACAGGGCTATGGGAGAATGCTGTGTAAGCACAGAGGGAGGGTGGGAGTGCTACCTGGAGGAGGTGACATTTTTGCTAACCTGGGTCAGGGAGGCCACCCCAAGCAGAGGGAACAGAAGCATGGTCAAAGACAGAAAGGACAGAAGCATGGTCTCAGGAGGTGGATGAGACTCACTCACATCCAAGGCGAGGCCGTGTGCAGTGGTCAGTGCAAGAACCAGGCTGCCTGCCCTTGAACTCCAGCTGTGCCGCTTCCCAGCTGGGTGACCTTGGGCAAGGTACTTCAATACTCACTGCCCAATTTCCTTATCTGTAAAATGGAGGGCTGTTATGGGATAAACACCTTGGAATGTGTAAAACACTGAGCAAGGCTGGCCCCTGTAGTATGGCTATTAATAATAGCTCTTCCCCACCCCACCCACCTGAGTTGCTCAGGGAAGGGCCCATCCTGAAGGCCAAGGGCACTGGATGAATAGAGATGACCTCTTCATCTCTGGCTGGGCTCCTCCTGGAAGGCACTTTGGAAGAACCAGCCCCTCGCCGGGCCCTCACCCATCCTACAGCAGAGAACACTGAGGTCCTCGGAGGGAACAGGGCTCGCCAGGACCCACAGCAAATTTGCAGCAGTGCGCTGATGGGGTTAGCATTCACTGAATGAAAGGCTGTTATGTATCTGACCTGAATAAATAATTTATTCCTGGATTTTAATAATTTAAAAGCCTTCATTTCATCGGGATCTCATCAAAAATAGAAACTTTCTGCTTTTTTCATTCTATATTTCTTTTTAAAGTAGCACACGGGAACAGGGGCCGGAGCAATGGCCTTTGAAGGTTTTGTGGCAGCCGACCCTGGACAGGCCACAAACCTGCACCTCTGTCTGGACAGGAGGCAAGTGGCCTTTGCTTCAAGCCTCCCCACTTCCCTTCGCTTTCGTCAGTGCCTGCCTGTCCTTGGGTCTGCTGCATGAGGGGACAGAGGTTGCTGGAGGAGCTGGGCCAGAGCCCTGGGGCCCTGGGTGCTGTGGACAGCAGGCAATGGCCAGACCCCCATCCCCCATCCCATGTCTGTGCCCAGACCTGGGCCCACAGGCTATAGCAATGTCTGTCCCTGAGCAGGGGCAGGGGTGGGGGGAGCTTAAAGAAAAGATTGGGGAACCAGATGGACAAAGATGCATAGAGGGAGGGAGCACTGAGGGAGGGGAGGCCTCCTCTCCTCCTGGGGGGTCTAAGGGCTTCTCTGAGTCCCACCACTTGAGCAGCTCGGGGCTCTGCCTGCCCCAGGACAGCCCCACCTGGTTTCCCTGTGACCTTGCAAAGCACAGCTCCCCAGAACCAGCATCTTCCAGGGAAGCCAGCCAGGGCGATGGATCAGCACAGGCCCATTCAGTCTCGCAGACCCCCTCAGCTGCCATCAGCATGGGTTTTCCCTGCTTACCCCATGGCTGTCCCTGTCTGTTCCCCTCCCTGGAGCTTCCCTCAAAGGGTAACCACAGTTCAAGGTTCCCTCCCAAAGGGGAATGCACCCCCAGCCGTCCCCCACTCCCTGTCCCAGCCTTCAACTCAGACCCTGTCCTTAGCATCCACATTTCCGAAGGTCGTCACTCCCTGAGCCTTTGTCCAGCCCTGAACATCACACTCTGTCTTGTTCAGCTTTTGGGGTCTTGGTACAATAACTCTTAACACAGCAACCTCTGTGGGAGCTTGGAAGCCTTCAATGCTTTCTATCAAATTAACCCTGCTGACCCTAAACTATCCTAGTGCATATGTGAACTCATGCAGTCATGTCTGATTCTTTGTGACCCCATGGACTGTAGCCAGCCAGGCTCCTCTGTCCATGGGATTTTCCAGGCAAGGATACTGGAGTGGGTTGTCATTTCCTTCTCCAGGGGGCCTTCCTGACCCAGGGATCGAACCTGGGTCTCCCGCACTGCAGGTGGACTCTACCATCTGAGCCACCAGGGAAGCCACAATATCCTAGTAGGTGAATAGTATTTATTATGGAGTAACTTTCACGAAGGGCTTCCCGGGTGATACTAAAAGTGAAAGTGAATGTCACTCAGTCATGTCCAACTCTTTGCCACCCCATGGACTATAGAGTTTATGGAATTCTCCAGGACAGAATACTGGAGTGGGTGGCCTTTCTGATCTTCAGGGGGATCTTCCCCACCCACATTGCAGGTGGATTCTTTACCAGCTGAGCCAAAAGGGGAAGCCCAAGAATACTGGAGTGGGTAGCCTATCCCTTCTCCAGCAGACCTTCTCGACCCAGGAATTGAACTGGGGTCTCCAGCATTGCACGCAGATTCTTTAACAGGTGGCCCTAACGGTAAAGAACTTGCCTGCCAGTGCAGTAGATGTAAAGGATGCCAGTTTGATTTCTGGATTGGGAAGATCCACTGGAGGAGGAAAGGGCCATCCACTCCAGTATTCCTGCCTGGAGAATTCCACGGACAGAGGAGCCCACAGTCCATGGGGTCGCAAAGAGTCAGACACGACTGAAGTGACTTAGCACGTTAGCCTCCTCTGATGTGTTCATTTCTTTAACACAATTTCCTCTCTTTGAGTATTTAAGTACATGTTGTTGTTGTTTACTTGCTAAGATCATGGGATTTCCCAGGCAAGAATACTGGAGTGGATGGCCATTTCCTTCTCCAGGCATCTTCCTGACCCAGAGATCAAACCTGAGTCTCTTAAGTCTCCTGCACTGGCAGGCAGGTTCTTTACCACTAGCACCACCAGGGAAGCCCCATATACGCCCTTAGGTTCTGCCATTTCTTTGGGCCTTCATTTTCCCGTGAGGCCCCCATGAACAGGTGCAAGTCTGCACACTTTTCTCCTGTCCCTCTGTTCTTAGGTCAGTTTAATCCTCAGGCCCAGTGGAAGACCTCGGAGGGGAGGGGTCAAGCCCTGCCTCCCACGTCGGGGAACAACCAGACGGTATGGGGTGAACACATGAGGTGTGTGCCAAGTTGCTTCAGTCATGTCCAACTCTGTGACCCCATGGACTGTAACACGTGGCGCCTGTGAAAGCCCAGGAGTGGCACGCACCTCGGCCCCAGACTGAGCAGAGAAGAAGCAGACACAAACCTCCAGCCCCAGAAGTCACACAGGCTGAGTGGGGACTGATGAGCAGTTCGCCACCCCTGCCTGCCCACTTCACTTAGTCCGCCCACTGCCTGAACCCTGTAGGCGGCAGGTCTCCAGCCCGTGGTAGATGGTCAGGAGACAAGGAGGGGCAGCGTTGGAGCTGGGGGGTGGGGTTCTTGGAGGCTGACTAAGGCACCCCCAGAATGTACCTCCATCTTTAATAAAGGCCACAAACAAAGCTGTGCCATCTGGGATGATGGCTTCTACGTGGCATTGCCGTCAGCAAACCAGACCTGCCGTAACACCAAGCCCCTAAAAGACAACCAGAACTCCCGCCAAGTTCAATTCCAGCATCTCCAATAAATGACACGAACTTTGGGCAATCAACTCTCCTGAAGGGACTCATTTCCTCCTCTGGACAATAAAGAGCGGTGGGTTTTCCCTTTGGATCTGAAACATCCCGTTTTTAGGATGTCAGTCTAATACCGCTGTTAAAAAATAATCTCCTAAAATGGCAAGATTCTCCCCCATTAAGTCCTTATAGAGTATAAAAAGAATATTAGCCAGGCAAGCACGGAAATCCTGTTTTTAGGACACATTTCCTTTGGGTTATAAATAAGCAGATTTTAGCGGAAGGGCGCCTCGAAGCTGGATCTGTGAGGTCCGGCTGCTTTGCCCTTCATCTGGGCACACACATTTCTGGTAGAAGGGACATGACAGGCCCCTGGGGAGACAACATTCCTGTTGACAGTTGTTGCCAAGGGAACATCAAGCCGGGTGACACACAGGTAGAAGGCGCTGGCTCTTCTTGTTCACCTTGGAAAGCACTGGGAAGCTGATTACATTTTCTTAGAATTACTGTTGGGTACTGAGAAGCCTATCCTCCTCAAGCAGCTCACGACTCAGAGCTGGACTGGAAACAGTGCTCGTGTCTGTGCCGTGGGCGTGCACCATGAATTTCACAGGGTTCCCTGGGGAGGTCACTTCTCTGTGTCCCCACCGGCAACACAAGGGGTTAAATCCAAGGAAAAGTCAGAGGTTTCAGGATGTCCCTCAGGAGACAGCCTGGGAAGAAAGCTTTGTGTGCTTAGTTGCTCAGCTGTGTCTGACTTTTTGCGACCCCATGGACTCTAGCCCGCCAGGCTCCTCTGTCCAAGGGGATTCTCCAGGCAAGAATACTGAAGTAGGTGGCCATTCCCTTCTCCAGGGGATCTTCCCAACCCAGGGATCAAACCCAGGTCTCCCGCATTGCAGGCAGATTCTTTACCATCTGAGCCACCAGGGAAGCTCAAGAATACTGGAATAAGTGGCCATTCCCTTCTCCAGGGTATCTTCCCGACCGGGGAATTGAACCAGGTCTCCTGCATTGCAGGCGTATTCTTTACCAGCCGAGCTACCGGAGAAGCCCACTGTCATTCACTTTTTTCCCCAGAATGTAGAAACAGATTTATTTTTCACACGTTTCCATCTGGGCGTGTCCAAGTTCAATTACGAGTTAAGTAACTGCAGACCTTTTGTTTCAATCAAAATGCAATATTTACACCGTCTAACTCTAGAGGGTCAAATGAAGTGGCAATAATATATATCATAATGCTTATGTTAGAATCATCCATCTTTGAAGAATGCTGTCTTAGGAAATATAATTTTATTACATTTCAATAAGAGCAGGTGTGGTGTCAATTAAAATAAGAGTAACTAAACTAAAAAATGTTGACCAAAATTTCTCTCCTAGGAGAGAAAATGGGCAAATATCTCTGGGGTGGTAGGGTGACTGCTGCAAGTGCAAAATCACCCCTGGGTTGACCCGGCTCCCCCAGCCCAGGACGCTCAGTGACCTCCTCCCTGGGGGTCTCTGCCCAGGGCCTCTGCCTCCACAACTTGTGTCTGCATCACCCCCTGCCTCTCACGTGCCGGGTTTCCCCTCAGTGGGAAGGGCAGGTGCCCACAATTTTCAAAAAGGAGACAGAGGATTCTCTCTGAAGTAGTCGGCTCCTTTCAGTCCCCTCCCCTGGTTCCTGCCTTCTCCTGCAGGAGCCGCTTCAGTGATGTGTGGCTGATGTTTCCATTCACGCGGGGGAGATTCTTCTGCACCTCTGAGCAGCACATCTCCTCCATGAGCCCCCTCCTCCTCCACGGCCTCCCTCCTCCTCCGCAGCCTCTCTCCTCCTCCACAGCCTCTCTCCTCCTCCACCATGATCCCCTCTTCCACCACGACCTCTCTCTTCCTCCACGACCTTTCTGAGAAGCCCCACGACTGGCTGGTGGGGCGGTTAAGGCAGGATGTGAACTCTCCGGACAGCTCCTGTATCTCACGTCCAGCTGAGGGGTTTCTGGCTGCAGATTGCTCTCTCACCTTGGAGGCTTCTCATCCAAACTATAAGCGCTTTGCTCATCTGCTTTTCCTCTCAGAATGTCTCTTGTATATTCCTCGCTTTCCTCCTTGGAGCCTTTGGAAGGAGAGAGCAGTGGGCACTCTGCATAGAGAACAAAAACTCCACATGTCTGGGCTTCAAGCCTCCTTCTATACCTGAATGCCCCCCTGGGAAATAAGAACACAGGGCCTCCTCCTTCCCTCCCATGAACCCTCATGTTCATTGCAGCACTATTTATAATAGCCAAGACATGGAAGTAACCAAAATGTCCATCGACAGATGAATGGATAAAGAACATGTTGTACACACACACACACACACACACACATATATATATATATACACACACACAATGGAATATTACTCAGCCATTAAAATATCAAATAATGCCACTTGCAGCAGCATGGATGGAGCTAGAGATTTTTGCACCAAGTGAAGTCAGAAAGAGAAAGACAAGTACCATATGATACACTTATATGTAAAATCTAAAATATGACACAAACAGACTTATTTACAAAACAGAAACAGACTTACATAGGAAACAAACACGCTTACCAGAGGGGAGGGGGTGGGGGAGGGATCAATTAGGAGTTTGGATGAGCAGGTACAAACTACTGCATGTAAAATAAATAAACAACAATATGGTCCTAACGTAGAGCATAGGAACTATATTCAGAGTTCTGTAATAAATTATAATGGAAAAGAGTATGAAAAGGAATACATGTATATATAACTGAATCACTTTGCTATACACCAGAAACTAACATAACATTGTAAATCCATTATTCTTCTATCAAAAATTAAATTGTAAGAGATCTATATTTTTTTCCATATTTTAACATCCCTGAAGTTAGAGTGTACCTTATAATATAGAGGGCTTCCTTATATTGGTGGCTCAGATGGTAAAGAATCTGCCTGCAATGCAGGAGAAACAGGTTCAATCCCTGGCTTGGGAAGATCCCCTGGAGAAAGCATTGGCTACCCACTCCCGTATTCTTGCCTGGAGAATTCCAAGGACAGAGAAGCCTGGTGGGCTACAGTCCATGGGGCTGCAAAGAGTCAGACACAATTGAGCAACTAACACATTTGGGCCTTCCCATGTGGCACCAGTGATAGAGAATCCGCTTGCTAATGCAGGAGACACAAGAGACTCGGGTTCCATCCCTGGGTCAGGAAGATCTCCTAGAGTAGGAAATGGCAACCCACTGCAGTATTCTTGCCTGGAACATTCCAGGGACAGAGGAGTCCTGTGGGTTATAGTCCATGGAGTGGCAGAGAGTCGGACACAACTAAGTGACGAAGCAGCAGAGTGTAGCATAGAGTGTGTTATAGTTTGATCGCTGTAGAGTCCCCCCAGCTGGGGCCCTCCTCATGGGGTCAAGGAGATGCCCTCCCATAGCCACCCTCCTCCAATTCCAGGGACTCTGTGGGCTTGCTCCAGAGGTCTATTCTCCTAGAGCCCATCCAAGACAGGTGTTTATGTGGGGAGGGGGAGGGTATGCGCAGGCTGGGTCGATCACGTGTGAGCCTGCTTGCGTGTGTCCTTCAAGTGTGCTGCGGTGTGGACGGGAGCAGAAGGGAGCGGGTGAACTGGCTCCTTCACACCATCGTGCATAACTCCGAGGATGCCAAAAATTCTGAATTTGAACCTGGTCTTCCAGGTCCTCATGAAGGCATATGTGTCGAGGTAAGAGGCTGGGACATATTTTATTTAAAAATTTATGAACTTGTTGTATAACTTTATATCCATAGAATTCTCCCTGCCAGAATACTAGGGTGGGGAGCCATTCTCTTCTCCAGGGGATCTTCCCTTCCCAGAGATCAAACCTGGGTCTCCCACATTGCAGGCAGATTCTTTACCATCTGAGCCACCAGGGAAGCCCCAATAGTTTATGAACTTGATGTATAACTTTAAAATATTTAGACATGTAGCATGTGGACATCTGGTTGCCCCAGGGCCAAATGGTCTTAGGGTGAGGTCTGGAAAGTCTTTTTCTCTGAAAACATCAGCCCTGGAATCTGCACAGGTTGTACCCTTTCCCAGAATGCCTTTTCCCATTTATCTGCCTGGCCAGCACCAATTTTCCCTTTAAGTCTCAGCTCGGATTCCTGACTGTCCCCAGGCAGGCTTGGGCTCAGAGGGGCCTGTGCACTGCTGTCCTTCTCAGCACTCACGGGTCAGTGCTGCCTGGGCTGTGTGGAGCCCTGACTGATAGAGGGAGCCAGGAAGCTCTGACTTTGGCCAACACTCCTGGAATTCCTAGGTCCTGGCATGGGTGCCGGCTGGGGAAGGCTCAGCGGGTGCCTGCATCACCCTGCAATCTATTTGCCCCCTTAGCCCATCTGCTTAAGACGGACTGATCCTCAAACCGCTATGTGCATGTGAATCACCTGGGCTCTGGTTAAAAAGCAGGTTCTGATTCTGGGGCCCGGGGTGGGACCTGAGACTCTGCATTTCCAACCAGCTCCCCGTGGATGCTGATGGTGCTGGTTTGAGAAACGCCCTTGGAGTGGTGAGGCTGAAGAGTTCATCACTTCCAGACTGTTCAATAGATGTGCTGCCTATAGCCAATGCTTTCATGCAAACTGTGGACAATGCAACTCAGAAACCAGCCTGCAGCTGCTGCAGTGAGCCAGTTGGAGAATCCGGAGGGGCCATCCCAGAGAAGAGCGGTTCTGGGCCTTTGGGAATCACCCGAGGGTACTTGGAATCCAGGGCACCAGCCTGTGGCTCCCAGTCCTGTGCATGGCTCTCAGTTATGAGCTCAGCTGAACCAGGGCTGGCTTGGTGTCCTGGGGTGGGGCACCTCTCTCTGAGCCTCTGCCCCATGGGCACTCTCTGCCATCAGAGTGAAAGAGGGGACACTTTGCAAAGAAAATAGGATGTGAACAACACTTACCACGTGCCACACACCCTTCCCTATGCTTTCCCTGGGCCAGTGACTCTAATCCGCATGCAACCCTCAGAGGTGGGCACTTGCCTTATTAACTTCTTACTGATGGGGAAATTGAAGTCCCAAGAGAGGAACTGCCTATGGTCACATGGTGCCCAAAGGCACCGGAGAGTCTGGCTCCAAAGCCCAAGTACTTAACCGGCTGGTCCCTGGCCTCTCTGGTATGAGGCTGGTTCAGATAGTGAGGAGTGGGCTTCCTCCTACCCCTTATCCCACAGCCCCAAGGCTCCTCTGCAGACATGGCCACAAATGTCTTCTTTGGCCCTGGGGCTCTGTCTACAGACAGGTCAGTCCTGGAGAGCACCCCAGGGCCCCTCCCACCCCTCCTGGGCATCTTTGGGCCTCCAGAGCTGCGACTGGCAGAATCTTCCTGGACCTGGTGGTGCTGGCCCCTGGGAAAGGCTCCTAGTCCCAGATTTGGAGCTGTCCTGTTTAAAACTAGCCCTATTTTGTGACTGGGAAGATCCCCTGGAGCAGGAAATTGGAACCCACCTAGTATTCCTGCCTGGAAAGTTCCATGGACAGATGGGCCTGACAGGCTACCGTCCATGGGGTCGCAAATAGCTGGACACGACTGACATGCACACACACACACATACATACATACATTTGGTGACACCTTGAGTTCTCCCAACCTAAGCCCCTTCCTCACTGTACTATCATGGTCTGTTTTCTCCGTGACCTTCCCCTGTTAAACCACGCCCTCTCAGAACCCAGCAGTCTTCCTCTTTCCTCTCATTTCCAACTCTGCCTCTGGGGTGCCATAGGTGCTGAACTGAGTTGCATCCTGCAGGGGTGATGCGTTTGCAGATCCCGCCACCAGAGGGCAGGCGCGCCCAGCAGCAGGAGGTCAAGCGGCAGGGAGACGGCGGGGCTGGGTGGATCCCTGACCGCCCAGAGACGGACCTCCGGACAGGAGAGGACCAGGTGAACCGGCTGCCTGCTTAGGACATCTCTGTACTTTCCCTTGCCACGTCCAGCTGCAGCTCCAGAGCCCCTCTTTTCTTTCTTTCCTGCCTCTTTCCCTTCCTCCTTTCTTCCCCTCGCCCCCCTTTCAGTTTCCCAGGCCAAACTGGACGTTGTGTGCCTTCGGGCCGGACACTTTCCCCTCTTAAGTCTTAGTTTCCTCCTCTCAGCTGTTGTCCATTTCTCCTACCTGGGGACTCGGGACCTTCAGTGTAAGGCCACCTTAGCCCAGGCCAGCCTTTCCCCACCCCCTCCACCCGCCCCCGCACCCCGCCACAGAGGAAGGAGGTCCAGGCTGAGGTAGAATGGTGGCCCCTTGTTGTAAGTGGCCTCCTCATCAAGCCTCCTGTTCCATCCCTGGCGGACGGTATCCCAAGGCCACAGTCTGTGGTGCTGCCTAGGACGGGCTGCCGTGTTCGGACCAGGATGACCACCGTTTCTCCAGCCTGTGCTGGATGTGTCAGGATGCTCACTGAATGCCAGCTGGGCCTGCTCTGTTTACAAATAGACCAGAAGACAGGGATGGAGAGACGGATGATGAGTAGACAGACACATGGAGGAGAGAAATTCATGGCTTGCTTCAGAGCATTTGTTCAGTTCAGTTCAGTCCAGTCGCTCAGTCGTGTCCAACTCTTTGTGACCCAAAGGACTGTAGCACACCAGGCCTCCTTGTCCATCACCAACTCCTAGAGTTTACTCAAACTCATGTCCATTGAGTCAGTGATGTCATCCAATCATCTCATCCTCTGTTGTCTCCTTCTCTTCCTGCCTTCAATCTGTCCCAGCATCAAGGTCTTTTCAAATGAGTCAGCTCTTCTCATCAGGTGGCCAAAATATTGGAACTTCAGCTTCAGCATCAGTCCTTCCAATGAATATTCAGGACTGATTTCTTTCAGGATGGACTGGTTGGATCTCCTTGCAGTCCAAGGGACTCTTAAGAGTCTTCTCCAATGCCACAGTTCAAAAGTATCAATTCTTCAGCACTCAGCTTTCTTTATAGTCCAACTCTCACATCCATACATGACTCCTGGAAAAACCATAGCTTTGACTAAATGAACCTTTGTTGGCAAAGTAATGCCTCTGCTTTTTAATATGCTGTCTAGGTTGGTCATAATTTTCCTTCCAAGGAGCAAGCATCTTTTAATTTAATGGAATTTAATTTCAGAGCATTTGTAGCAAAGGGAGTTTCATAGTTACTGCTGGCAGAACCCTAAAGCCTTCTCAAGTCTCTTGGAGTTTGGCTCCAAAGAGAGTCAGCTGGGAGCTTTGTCCCCCTTTCGAAGCTACTGTCCACTTGGGACTTCCCACTGGTGCTGGCCCTTCCCACTTGGCTCTGGTCTGGNTAATGGAATTTAATTTCAGAGCATTTGTAGCAAAGGGAGTTTCATAGTTACTGCTGGCAGAACCCTAAAGCCTTCTCAAGTCTCTTGGAGTTTGGCTCCAAAGAGAGTCAGCTGGGAGCTTTGTCCCCCTTTCGAAGCTACTGTCCACTTGGGACTTCCCACTGGTGCTGGCCCTTCCCACTTGGCTCTGGTCTGGGGTGTCCTGGGTACAGGGCTTGGTAAGGATTCCACTAACTGTAAGGGTTTACTCCTTCACCCCAGGTTGGCTGCAGCACCAGCTGGCCAGCTTCAGAAGTAGTCACAGGCCAAAGGACCAGGCGGGGGGACCCTGGGATGCTCCAGGCCCAACTCCAGGGTCTGAAGGCTGTGTGACCACCCATTGCCAGACGTCCAAGCCGGTTCCTGAACCCAGGTGATCCCTCAGCTCCTGCCCTCCCCTCATGCCATCCTGTCTCTGGAGGAAGGGTTTCTGGGTGGGTCCGGAAATGAGATGTGTCATGATAGTGGGTTCTCGGTCTCCAGCTGAGCTCACGCTTTCTTACGTCTCTCCTGGCGCTGGGGCCACATGTGGGGACTTGCCCGTTGCTGACCTAGATTTCCAGGCTCCTCTGTCAACACCTCCAGGGCAGGGCAAACCGTGGCTCCTCAGAGGCCCAATCAGAATCTGTGACCCATGTTGCAGAGACTTGACTGGCTGTAGGGGGACACCCACCAGCAGTCCACCTGGGGCTCAGCGGGCTGCCAGAGGCTTCCTGGTGTCAGTCTGGCTCGGCCCCTCTCTGCAAGGCATGAGTGAACCCCACTAGGTGCCTCCCAGTGGGGAGAGGGTGGGCAGGACCCCAAGGAGGCATTTAGAGACACAAAATGAAAGAGGCTGGAAGGAGGGACTCTTGTGTTTCTAGGGCGGTTTCTTCCTTGTGGCTCTCGAGCAGTCCCTGCTGCTGGTGGTGGGGTGGGGTGGGAGTTGGGGAGTGGGGAGG
>SJYA01001620.1:189613-267812 GCA_006410615.1 Neotragus moschatus | reverse complement strand
GTGGGGTGGCATGGAGGTGGGGGGTGGGGGTGTGACTCAGAGCCTCCCTGCCTACCCCACCCTCCCACACCAGCCCCCGCTGACTTCTGCTGCAAGCTCCGCCTCTAGGCTCGACACACCCAGTGCTCTCGGGTTGGCTGATCTTGTTGCCACCCGGCCTAGAAAATTCTGCCACTGGCTTGGGGCTCTGGTTGCTGAGTCAAGATGAAGCACACATCACGGGCTGTGTCAGAGGAGGCTGTAAGGGAACCGCGGACCGCAGACCACACAGCTGCGCCCCTGGCCCTGTTGAGGTTGCCTTCTAATCCCTCCCTGCTGCCCCCTCCCCACCATGGGCCACGATGCCTTCTGGCTTCTCTGGGTCCTTCTCTCTGTGAGCCTGCAGTAGTTCAGAGAGCCCCACATGATCAGTGCCCCCAAAGCAGGGCAGGGGCCCCAAAAGTCCAGGACTATCTCCCCTTATTGGAGGTTTGTCAGGATGAGCCAGAATATCTGAACTGTATTCCTTGTAGATTTTTCCGAGATTACAGACACCTAATTAAAAGTCGTCTTCATAGAGAATTCCTAGACTCCCAAGCAGACCCAGGAGACCCAGTTTGAGGCACTTTCAGAGAGTGGAAATTTAGGGTCAGGGACTAGGCTGGTGTCTGGTCTGCCCAGCTATCCAAGTGCCACCCTTCTCTGATTCTTCCTCATCGAAGCTTCCTTTATTGGACATCCTTGCCTTGGTGATTTCTCAAAGACATCCTGGGCCCCATGGCTGGTCAGATACCGGGCTTCAAGCTTGGAGCTACATCTGGAGGTGGTAAGCTGGCCACCAGTGGAGGCCCCTCTGGGCGGAGGCTGGGATGCACTGAGGGCGGGGAGGCTGGGGGTCTCTGCCTCCCCTCTGCTGCAAGGTCATCACTCACTCTTCAAGGTCGTCTGTACATTGGTAGCTCACTCTTTGGAAGAGCTCAACTCAAGTCTCCTAGCAATGACTACCTTGGGGTCCAGGCTGCACAGGGCGCTGAACCTGGCGGGGGCCCGGCCTGGGCTGGTGACTAGAGGGTCCATGTACTCAGGAGGGATGGAAAGAAGTTCTGACAACCTGGGACATCCCCCTCACCACTGTCCTGGAAACATGGCCCTGGCTCCCTCTCCAATGCCAGGAGGCTGCTGCCCCCATTCTCAGGAGGTGCTGAGGATGAGGGGACTCAGGAGGCTGTAGAAACTGCTCCCAAGGCCTAGCCCAGAGCTTCCCACACACACACACCACATGTGCAGACGTTTGGGCTGGATGGTGTGGAGCTCACCTGGCCCACATGTTCCCCACGAGAGAGGGCTGGCCCAGGCCCCGGGCTCCCTGGTAGCCATCAAGGGCACCTGGGCCTCCTGGCTCCCAGCCAGAACTCTGGGCTTCAGAATCCACAGCTGAGACCTCTCTTTGAGAATCCGGTGATGACATCAATCAGAGAACTCTCTCTGAGAATGTGACTGCAACACACAGGTCACAGTAGAGGTGTAAGGACCACTTAAAAGAGGTAGGGCTGGATAGGGCTTTTCTCTCAGCCTTCCCCTCCCTCTTCCTGACAGCCCCTACCGTGAGCTCCTCCACACGGGGCACCGTCTGGAGGGCCCCCCTCACCTCCCCACCATCTCCTGTCACCCCCTTGCATGCTAAAGGGATGGGCTCGGGGCTCAGCCAGTCCAGCCAGCTGCTGTCCCTGCTAGGATTCGAACTCTGAAGAGAGGGATGGAGCACCTGGATACCAGGAGCGAGTCCTCCCGAGGGGCTGAGGGACAGCTGCCTGGCCCAGGTGTGGGCTCCAATCGGATCTTCTCATTCCTGCTCTGAAGCCTCTCATTGCCCTGGCTGCTGCTGTGCCAGACCTGGTTATCCACCCTCTTTTGAATTCAGTCTCTGTTACGGTTTGACTTATGTTTCCCTAAAATTCATACGTTGAAGTGGTAATCCCCAGATAATCTAACCTTAGTTAGAAATGATGTCCTGGCAGATGGAATTAGTTAAGGTCATACTGGAGAAGGGTGAGATCCTAATCCAATATGATTAGGAGTGGTAGTGTCGGTCACTCAGTCATGTCCCACTTTTTGCAACTCCATGGACTGTAGCCCACCAGGCTCCTCTG
Organism: Neotragus moschatus; assembly: GCA_006410615.1. NCBI lineage: Eukaryota > Metazoa > Chordata > Mammalia > Artiodactyla > Bovidae > Neotragus > Neotragus moschatus. Next base: position 265,683 of record SJYA01001620.1, on the reverse strand, counting down.
GCCATGGGATTATCCAGGTAAGAATATAGGAGTGAGTGGTCATCCCCTTCTGCAGGGGATCTTCCTGACCCAGGGACTGAACCCAGGTCTCCTGCTTTGCAGGCAGATTCTTTACCATCTGGGCCATAGGGAAGCCCTGGTGCCATTATAGAAAGGGTGGATTTGGATACAGGCCTGCATAGATTGAGCATGAAGGTGGCATCTACCAGCCAAAGAGACAAGCTTGGAACAGCTCTCAGAGGGAATCCACCCAGCTGACATCTTGACCTTGGCTGCCTGGCCTCCAGAATTTACTAATAAAATGCAAGAAGAAAGATGTATGGAAGAAGGAATTCTCCTCAAGATATCAGTATAGAGATTCTGCCTGAGTTTCCAGTATTCCAGGCTGCCTTACAAATTTTGAACTTGCCAACCCCCAATCATGTGAGATAATTGCTTAAAATAAATCTTTTCTCTCTCTGAGCCTTGGAGTCTCTGTTTCCCTGGAGAACCCTAATACAGTCTCACACATATTCTTCCAATAAATTAACTTTGCTTACGTTAACCTAAGCTTCATTTCTTGCAATCAAAAAATCCTGATATAATAAAATAAAATATTTTTCCAATTTGATTGAATTTTTAAAGGCAGCTTGATAAAGTGCCCATCAGAGGGCTAAGAGCTTATTCAAGCATGGGAATAGGAGAGGAGAAAAGCAGGCCAAGAGCCCAGGGAGCATGGTTAGTGAAACTCAAGACTATTTGTGTGGTTGGCAAAGCCCTCCCCAAGGGGGGGGTGGACTCTGCCATCTAACACGGTCTCCTGTCATTGACTACCTGAGCAGTTCAATCCTCACATTCTGATTCCATCACACCTAGAGACCTTCTGCTTCCTAGAGAGAAAAATGCACTAATCGCGCCTATGCAAAATATTGGTCCGTATGACATTCATTTTTAAAGTTTATTTTTAATTGAAGGATAATTGTTTTACAGTCTTGTGTTGACCTATGTCTTTGCCCTCTTGAGCCTCCCCGCAACCCTCCACCCTGTTCACCCCTCTAAGGTCGCTACAGAACACCTCATTGAATTCCCTGTTTTATACAGCAACGTGCCATTATCTATCTGCTTTACGTGTGGTAATGTATATGTTTCAACACTACTCTCTCAATTTGTCCCACCCTCTCCTTCCGCTGCTATGTCCAAAGTCTATTCTCTATGTCTGTGTTTCTATTACTGCCCTGCAAACAGGTTCATCAGTACGATTTTTCTAGATATGTGCTAATATACGATATTTGTTTTTCTCTTTCTGACTTACTTCACTCTGTATAACAGGCTCCAGATTCATCCACTGCTGGGAGCCAGCGTGAGGAATCCCACCCATGACAGGGTCACATGGCAGAAATCCGATAGGCAAGGTGATTCAGATTTCAGAGGTTCCCCTGAGTTTCCCTGAGCATCTACACCCCAAAAATAAGGAAACCAGAATATGCCTGCTGCCAGGAGCCAGCGTGGGAATCCCATCCGTGACAAGGTCATGTGGCAGACTCGATAGGCAAGGACGATTCGAGTCTCAGTGTTTCCCCCTGGTATTTCCTGAAAAAATAAGAACCTGCCTGACATTGTACTTTTTCTAATTCTTCTGACATTCTCTGGAAAAAGTTAATTCAAGGCTTTAGTCTTCTGCATTTGAAAGGAGTGTTTTAGCTCAACCCCCTCAGATAACGCTCTAACTTAAATGCTCTCATTTGCCTAACAGGTTTCCCGGACCTTTTACATCTTGTGAATTGGTTACAGCCTCCAACTGTGAGGGGCATAAAGCTTAAGTATTTTAAAGTTGCAGAGCCTTTTCTAAGAGCTANTTAGCTCAACCCCCTCAGATAACGCTCTAACTTAAATGCTCTCATTTGCCTAACAGGTTTCCCGGACCTTTTACATCTTGTGAATTGGTTACAGCCTCCAACTGTGAGGGGCATAAAGCTTAAGTATTTTAAAGTTGCAGAGCCTTTTCTAAGAGCTAAAAACATATTAGTGATAGGATTTCACTGTTGACTCAATGATTGCTGCCAGACCTCCTTATTCTTCTTCTTTTGGGCACCTGGGAGGATGTTAACCAATGTAAACAGGATATGGAAAAAGATATATAGTAGTTTTGATGTTAACAACACAAATAAGTCTTCTGGCTAACAAACTCTTATCAGAAAAGAGCCATAAAATGTTAATTGGCCCTTTTGGCCTGAAGATGATGTAAACCACCTAAGGCTTGTGTATACAACTAGGTATGCAGAGAGAAAAGCCCAGTTTTGATAAGAGTCTAGGCTGCTAACACTGCATAATTTTGTATTACCCCTTAATCTCTATGTATCAAAAAAGGTATAAAAGGCCTTGAAGGACAATAGGGGCCAGGGCCAGTCATAGGAGGACTGGTTTCCCCCATGTCTCTTTCTCTTTCTCCCTCTCCCTCCCTCTCCTTTTCCGGCTGAATTCGCATCTGGGGCGTGGAGGCTCACCATGTCTACTTACTTGCCCTGGCTTCTAAGATTCACGCGAGGAGGTGCCCAAGGCGGGGCAACCCCCGATATTCAAGAGGACGCCAGTGGCCCACGTAGATGGTGCAAACCTCTTGTCTTGAGGTTTTATTGGCTTTCCACATAAACCAAGTTATTCAGCCTCTTTTCTCCACTTAATTTTCCTACTATACTATTATTTCCTAATCTAATCTTATATTTCTGAATAAGTTTTTTCCTCGCCTATCCGTCTCCCCTTCGAATCACCCTGGATCCACCAGGGCTGGACCCCGCCAATACACCTCAGTTCAACTGATTCAAATTCATTCCTTTTTATGGATGAGTAATATATTCTGTTGAATATATGTATGACAACTTCTTTCTCCGTTCCTCCATCCATGGAAATCTAGGTTGCTTCCATGTCTTAGCCATCGTAAATAGTGCTGCAGTGAACACTGGGGTGTGTGTCTTTTTCAGTTATGGTTTTCTCAGGATACGTGTTCCCTAGTGGGATTTCTGGCTCACGCGGTAGTTTTCTTCCTAGTTTTTTTTTAAAGAAATCTGCATACTGTTCTCCACAGGAACTGTGTCAATTTACATTCCCACTAACAGTGCAAGGGCTTCCCTGGTAGCTCAGAAGGTAAAGCATCTACCCACAATGCGGGAGACCCGGGTTGAATCCCTGGGTTGGGAAGATCCTCTGGGGAAGGAAATGGTACCCCACTCTAGTACTCTTGCCTGGAAAAATCCCATGGATNCATTCCCACTAACAGTGCAAGGGCTTCCCTGGTAGCTCAGAAGGTAAAGCATCTACCCACAATGCGGGAGACCCGGGTTGAATCCCTGGGTTGGGAAGATCCTCTGGGGAAGGAAATGGTACCCCACTCTAGTACTCTTGCCTGGAAAAATCCCATGGATGGAGGAGCCTGGTAGGCTACTGTCCATGGGGTCGCAAAGAGTCGGACACGACTGAGCGACTTCACTTTCTTTCACTTTCTAACAGTGCAAGAGGGGTTGACATTTTCTACATCAGTCACATGAGCTCGGTCCTTGTGAGCCCTTCCCCCAGAGATGGATCCATCTTGGCCAGTTGCCGAGTCCTCTCTGAGCCCTGGTGGATATACTCTGTGAATTTCGGAAGGCCAGGCCCTGCCACAGCCTCTCTGGGAGGAGCGGGCCTGCCCTTTCCCAGCTGGGCCCTGCCCCACCCCAACCCATCCTGTGCTGACTGTTGGCTGACTGCCCCTTCACTGCAGGCTGCCTCTCCCCACCCCACATAGCACGCTCAGGGTTGAGGATTAATGGCACTTTGACTCAGCTCTCCTCTAAGAGCCTCGCTTGAGGGCAGGGACCCCTGACTCTGGGCTCCCCCAGGAATGTCAGCCATTTTTTTATCCACTTGCTGCTGATCGCTTCCTCCAGAGTAGCCCTCTCGCCAGCCCTTGGATCTGTCTCTTTTCTTCCCATTCTGTGACCCCGTGCCCACTGGCCTCTCTGCCCCAATATGTGGCCCTTCTGAGATATCCCCAGGCCTCAGTGCTGTGGCCCATCTTCCCCAGGAACCATCATGAAGGCCATGGACAAACAGCTTCTGCTCTAAAGCAAGGCTCACCCTCAGCCCAGATCACAGGAGACGCCCCATCCCTGGCTCAGTGCCTGGACACGGCCTGCCTGCCCATCAGCCCCTTGCCTGCCTCTCTGGCCTTTTCTGACACCCTACCTTCAGCTCCAGAGCCCTTGGAGCTTTGCTCTTCACCCTCCACCTCCAGCTCCCCTAGGGCCTCCTCACCTACAATGACTCCTGACCCTACTGCCTGAGGCCGGAACTCCGAAGCCAGAGCTGCCCAGTCACCCTGCCGTAGTCAGAGCCCTAGCTGATGTGTGCTCTGCCCTGCCAGCTTCCACACCCACTCCTCAGGTGGCCTGGGCAGTTAATCTGGAGCCTTTGCCCTCCACCCTGACTTCTTACTCACACCCGTCTCCACCTGAGTCAGAACCGTGGCTGCAATCCCTAACATCAGTCCTGCCTCTGAACCCGGAGTTGGCATCAGTCCCAAGCAAGCTGATGGGCGAGCAGTTACAGCCTGACTCCCAGTGCCATGGTAGATTGGCCCATTTGGTTCCTCAAGCCCATAGAATGACAAAGCCTCAGAGACCAAGGGGACAACAGCAGTGAGAGTTCATGGACTGCTGGAAGCATGCAGAGCCAAGGTAGTGGATGTAGCAGAACCAAAGCCACACCGAGGGCCTGCAGGCCAGGACAGCGGCAATCCAGGTCAGGTGTGCCTTGCAGAATGGCAGGCTATTAAAGCCCTTGAAGTCAGTGGAACCGCAGGAGGCCTGGCATTGCAAAGAGGGGAGTGATGGAAAATCTTTATTTAAGAGAGCTGGATCTCCAATGGGTACCACCCTCCACGCGGCCAGGAGACCATCCACTCCCATCCCCGGGGGCCACTGGGAGAGTCTCTGGAGAACCTGAGTCAGAGGGGCCCAGCACTGGAGACAGGTGCGGACCGGGAGGGGTCAAGGCAGAGTGGGAGCACGTCAGTGTCTGCAGAGCCAGCTGGGTGGCCCTCAGCCCTGCCTGGCTTCCGCTCCCTGTAGAAGACACTGACTGGCTCTACCAGGATGTCTGTGTCCCTGGGACTCCTTCCAGGTGCCCCTCCTGGGCATCAGCTGCTGGTGCTCCCTGGGGCTGCCCTTGCAGCTTCTTGGGAGCTGGGGGCTCTGGCTCTTGAAGCCACTGGGCCAGCGCTTGCTCAGTCCCCCAGGGTGGCCTTCAGCCAGTGACTGGCAACTGTTCCAACATAGTTTTCCACCCAGAAGCTTTCCTTTGGGCCACCCGATCTGGATGTCTTAAAGAGATCAGGATGCAGGGGTCAGGGGTTATAGCTCCTGAGCCCTAAGGGAGCAGGCAGCCATGCCAGCACCTTGAGATGCAGACCAGGGAGATAGGGCCACACCCAGCTCAGCTCGGATGGCCCGAAGCGAAGCTTCTGGACTCTACTCAAAAATTCCCTCTCCCTTCAAGACGTGGATCCAACCAACGGCAGCCCAGCAACACGGTGATGTGCACCAGCCCAGCTCTAGCCCCTTTTGGGGCCCTTCCCCACCACTTCCGGTACCAGAGCCCTTGTTCTGTGTCTTTCCTCTCTTTGTGTCCAGCTTGGCACCACTTCCTGTCAAGTCCCAGTGGATGCTCCATACCCTCAGCCCTGCTCCCCTTCTAGAGGCTCAGAGAGCCCAGGGGCCGCCATGCTTGCACACGTAGGCATTCCAGGAGTACTTAATGAGTGGATGGGTCCACATGTGCTTGAAGAGATGTTTGCGGCCTTAGTTTCCCTGCTCCTCTGGGGACCTTTGACCCCAGTGACCCCCCCAGACTCTGGGGCATTGCCCTGACTGGCCCAAGGTGCATCACTCATCATCACTCACCCCCCCGAGATGGCACGCCTCCCCAGCCACTGCCCCCACTGGAAGTCCACTGCCTGGGCCCACTCCTGTCCGCTCCTCTGCCTCCTAAGTCCCCTCGATCCCCCCTGACTCTCACTCACAGGGCTGGCTTGGCCCCCTTCGGGAGGGGACTGACCTGCTGAGCGGCATATCCAAGCCAGAGGGAGGCCTGTACCAGGAGGGCCAGAACCCACGTCCTCTCCCAGCGGGGCACCGACTGCAGCTCCCTGCCCACCCTGCGTTCACTGGCGTGTGCAGAAACCTCTTCCCTTGGCTCAGGCTAGCACCTGGTAGAAGAGCAGGTACAAATAACCAGGTTTTCAAAGGATGCTTCTAATCCTGTAGTGAACTCGAAGCTCTGGGTCAAGATCAGATCCTCCCATGACTGGCAGCCTCAGTCAGATCAATAGCATCCCTGTATCTATCACACCCTCAACTGGGAAATGAGTGCCTACCTGCATGGACAAACTCTGCATGCTGGGCGCTTGGCATCACTGCCATACCGAGAGGGCCCTTAAAGGTGGCAGTGATTATTGTTACTGCCGTATCCTCTTGCCGTAAAGAGTTGCTACCAGCCTCTAGGGCTTCCCTGATAGCTCAGTTGGCAAAGAATTCATCTGCAACGCAGGAGACCCTGGTTCAACTCCTGGACCGGGAAGATCCCCTGGAGAAGGGATAGGCTACCCACCAGTATTCTTGAGCTTCCCTTATGGCTCAGTTGGTAAAGAATCCGCCTGCCATGTGGGAGATCTGGGTTTGATCCCCAGGTTGGGAAGATCCCTTGAAGAAGGGAAGGGCTTCCCACTCCAGTATTCTGGCCTGGAGAATTCCATGGGGTCGCATGAGTATAGCCCATGGGGTCACAAAGAGTTGGACATGACTGAGTGGCTTTCCCTTTCACCAGCCTGTAGGGGACATCTTATTAGAATTTGCTCCTGGAAAATCAGCGTTGGGGCAAGAGCATCTTGATTTCAGACACAAGTGTCCTTGTTATCACCGCACATTAAAGAGTTAAGCATTAACCCTTTACTTGTGGGGTGACTTTGGGTGACTCTGGGAGCACAAGCTGGAATCAAGATTGTCAGGAGAAATATCAATAACCTCAGATATGCAGATGACACCATCCTTAAGGCAGAAAATGAAGAACTAAAGAGCCTCTTGATGAAAGTGAAAGACGAGAGTGAAAAAGTTGGCTTAAAGCTCAACATTCAGAAAACTAAGATCATGGCATCTGGTCCCATCACTTCATGGCAAATGGATGGGGAAACAATGGAAACAGTGCGAGACTTTATTTTTGGGGGGGTGCTCCAAAATCACTGCAGATGGTGACTGCAGCATGAGATTAAAAGAGGCTTGCTCCTTGGAAGAAAAGCTATGACCAACCTAGACAGCATACTAAAAAGCAGAAATATTACTTTGCCAACAAAGGTCCATCTAGTCAAAGCTATGGTTTTTCCAGTAATCATGTATGAATGTGAGAGTGGGACTGTAAAGAAGGCTGAGTGCTGTAGGATTGATGCTTTTGAACTGTAATATTGGAGAAGACTCTTGAGAGTCTCTTGGACTGTAAGGAGATCAAACCAGTCAATCCTGCAGGAAATCAGTCCTGAATATTCATTGGAAGAACTGAGACTGATGTTGAGGCCCAAAACTTTGGCTACCTGTGTGACAAGCTGACTCATTAGAAAAGACCCTCATGCTGGGAAAGACTGAAGGCAGGAGGAGAAGGAGACGACAGAGGATGAGACAGTTGGATAGCATCACTGACTCAATGGACATGAGTTTGAGCAAACTCCTGGTGTTGGTGATGAACAGGGAAGCCTGGCGTGCTGCAGTCCATGGGGTCGCAACTGAACTGAACTGACTGGGAGCCCCTCTGGGCCTCAGTTTCCTCCCCCAAAATCATAGGTTCACAGTAGAGATGAGGACTCCCAGGGCATGCTGTTCCCACGCAGAGCCAGCCTGGACATCTGCACCAGGTTTGGTTTGTACTGGTGCTGGTGGAGCAGTGGGTCAGCTCTCCAAAGATGCTGACGTGGGAACGCCATGCAGAGGAAAGATGCTCATGGAGAAAGGTTTCAGGCACCCGGACAAGGCAGCTGGAAGACCTATGGGCACTGTGGCCCATCCAGTTTCTCTCATTGACACACACAGCACTGGCTGATTCCGTGAGAACCCTCCTCTGCACCCTAAAATCCTCTCCCAGGCCAGGACCGAGGGGCTGAAATTGCCAAGAGGGGTATGGCAGGCAGTCCTGCTCCACGCCTCCTGGCTGGGAGATACTGAGTAAGTCACGTAACCTCTCTGGAGAAGGAAGCAGGCTGTTCCTGTAGTGAAGATTTCAATAATGTCTATAGCGAGGCAATAGGAGTCCTTGAACCAAGATACTCAGAAGTAGTGGCTGATGTTCCCTCAGCCAACAGGGCGGCAGAACTATGCGAAAGCCTCCCAAACAGGCCTGAGACTCATCTTGGTCCACTCGGAATGGCTGTTCCCTTAGTGATCTCCTTCCTCTGGCAAATCCTGCCTGAGAACCCTTGGGGTCTGTGGGTGACAACCAAGTGATGCTCACACAGCCCCAGATCAGGGCCTCAGCCTTTGGGAGTAAACAAGGTGGGACCAGGCTGCACACCCTCAGCAGGGCTGGGGGATGTCGGAGGTCTCAGCTTGGAGTCTCTGGGGCTGGCTCAGGCAGGTTGATATCTCAGGAGCAGGTGTCCTGGCTTCCCCCACCCCCGGGAGGCAAGGAGGCAGGTTCAGGGCAGGGCCGCGTATGCCAAATGAAACAGCCCCGGAGCTGCCACCCACCCCTCACACATGCATGCACACGCATTTGCACACTTGGTCCGCCTGACACACGGATGGGCTGGTTCTCCTGACCATCGTCCAAGGGGAGCTGAGCCTCCGGGCAGCAGGGCTGGCTGGACCCGAGAGGAGGGCCGGCAGCTCAGGCCATGCCCTCAGGCACCTGCCAGGGTGGCCACAGGGATCAGGCGGCTGGAGAGCTCAGAGAAGACGCTGCCCTGATTCACTACACCCTCTGCCCACCCCAGACACTGGGACCGAAGCCATTGAAGGGCTTCAGACCAGTCCCCCAGAGAGGTCTCCTGGACCCTCTGCCCTGGGAGGTGGTAGTGAGATTCCGCCCCAGCTGGAGGTAGGTGCCTCCCTGCCCTCAAACCAACCCAACTCAGCACAGGTGTATGGGCAGGCTTCCTGGAGGAAGCGGGCTCAGGCTAAGGGGGAGGGGGCAACCCTGGCAGGACCTGCCTGCCTGGGTGCACTCTCTGTCATCACTAAACCCCTCAGTCCTGAGCCCGATTCTATCACTCAGCACGGGGCCCAGTGCAGAGTGGGTGATAGTGAGACTTTGTTGAGTTGAATCAAAGCAGGAGGAAGGAAGGGAAGGTGTCTTCCCTTCTGATTTGATGACGGCTCCCCTCTGCTCTGTGGAAAAGTTCTGGGAGTGGTCCAGCACGTCTGGGAGCCAGAGAAGGGGCATCTGAGCTGCCTGTGGGTATATAGCAGGACAGCCAGTCACAGCCAGACTCCAGGACGGCATCCACAGGGAGGCCAGCTGGGCGTGCTTCTCCAGCTGCCTGATCTGGCCGCCCCGGCCTGAGAATGTGTCCAGAGCCTCAGCATCACCAGCGCCCCAGGCTCCTCAGGAATGTCAGGCACCTTGGCGAAGGTGAGGCTGCAGCCTCACCCACTCAGACTCTCCCTGCTCGGAGGCCAGGGTAGCCCAGCCCTCCCAGCACAGCCCGTGGGGCACCTGTTCCGGGACTTGGGGCCAGCAGGTGTCCGCCCTTTTGCCCTGCATCCTCTCTTCCTCCCCAGAAAGAGGAGGAAGGGAGTACAGTCCTGTCTTTTCCAGAAAGTTCTGGAAGCAATCCCAGGTCTCTGTTCCTCTCTCCTGGAGCCTGGCTCAGACCCAGGCTCTTGTCCAGCCAGTCCTCACCTTGCCCAGCCTGTGGGCACTGTAGGCACAGCTCTGTCTTCTGTGGCTTCCTTCCTAGGATAGAGCAGGTACCCTGCTGCTCTGACTGGATGCAGGCAGAGCTCTGGTCTCTTGGTTGGCATCTCAACATCCAAGCTCTCCCAAGAGAAACTTGAGGAATGCCCCCACGAATTTGTTATTTGTGGACCGTCCCCTAGAAGACTTGCGTGCGACCTTCTCATCCATCTTATGCTGGTCTCACAGCTCCCGCGTCAGGAGCCACCTTAGACCCTCGGGTCCACCTGAGCAAAGTACCCAGCACTGCATGAAACGATCTCAAGCCTTCCTGTGTGGACCACCTCTCAGGCTGGTGGGGGTGACCAGCAAGTAGGTTACACCCCAAGAGGGGCTCGAGTACAGTTATGAGGGACCCAGGGGCCAAGGGGAGATGCCCCCAGACAGGGCAGGGAGTGCGTTCCTGGAGAAGGTGCGTGGATGCCACTCAAGTCCATCAGCTGCCACTTTTAGGGCCTAGTAAGTGCCAAGAGTCTATGTCCCCATCTCCAACTTCTAGGAATGCCCCTGGTGTAAACTGGATTACCCTGGTGGCTCAGACGGTAAAGAATCTGCCTGCAATGTAGGAGACCCAGGTTCGATCCCTGGGTTGGGAAGATCCCCTGGAGTAAGAAATGGCAATCCACTCCCTATTCTTGCCTGGAGAATCCCATTGACAGAGGAGCCTGGTGGACTACAGGCCTTGGGATTGCAAAAAGTCAGACACAACTGGGCAACTGGTTTTTTTTTTTTTTTAATGGTGTAAATTATTATCCTCTTTTTCAATGAAATCTGAGCCCCCAAGAGATCAAATGATATGTCTGTGATGGCAGACTGGTCAACCTGGGCTCCTCTGTGGGCCAGCTCGTCCTCAGCTCCTACACTCCGCTGCACCCTGACAAGGCAGTAGAGTCAGTGAGACCTGAGATGGGGTTGGGGGGCCGGGATGGAGGTATATAAGGACCTGTAAAAATGAGACCAGTGGGACCTACCCCTTCCAAGCGCTAAAACCATCTTCTCTGTCAGGAAGCCCTGGGCGCCCAAATGACCCGTCTTGGTGGGACCAGGGTGTCGGGACAAGCAGGATGAGAGGGTGCAGTCTTCCATCCAAGGTCCGGGGTCCTCAAGCTTTGAAATCCACAGGTAATAGTTCATCAGGGGTCAAAATTCAGCAGGATAAATGCTTGGAGCCACAAGGTGGCGCCCGCACCCCCTTCTCGGGGCCAAGCGCTCCTCCCGCTAGAATTCAGCAGGGCGACTTGGTGCCTACTGGAGCCAGGGGGCCAGAGATAGCTTCTGCCAGAGGGGCATCCTGGAACCTGTCAGAATACAGGGACTTATGACCCCCGGGATAGGGAAAGGACCTCCAAAATGAAGGGAGGACCTCAGGGTTTGAACATGTGTGTGTGTAAGACAGTTCCCAGCTTGGCTGTGCCTGAGGCCGAGTTTGTGAGAAAGGTCCTAGTTTTGCATCACAGGTCACAGTTCGCATACATATCTTGTCCTTATCACTTTGCACATTTCAGTATTCTTGTTCAGAGAATACTCGTAGGGTCTGCGGACAAAGTTGGAGGGGAAATGAGCCTGGAGAGATGGGCCTGGAATGCCAGGGGCAAGGAGTCTGTTCAGTACTCAGACGACGATGGGGAGTGTCTGAAGGCTCTGGACATGTGATCAGAGGTGGAGGGAGGGGAGGAGAGGAGAAGCTGTGCCCCGCACTGGGCACTGGGCGCTGGGCGAGGAAGTGGAGCAGAGTGGGAGAGTTCCCTCGTCCTGACACTTGTGCCTGAAGTCTGCACTACCTGCCTCCTCATCCCTCTCTAGATGGTCCTAGGAGGGCACGCACATCCCCTCATCTCAGTGCCCTCTCCCCTGGGTCCCAGGAGGGCATATTTCCCCACCTCAGTGCCCTCTCCCCTGGGTCCCAGGAGGGCATATTTCCCCACCTCAGTGCCCGCTCCCCTTGGTTCCAGGAGGGCACGTCCCCCCATCTCAGTGCCCTCTCCCCTTGCTCCCAGGCTCAGTCTTCCTATCAAAAGTGACCTCCCTATGCCCCGTTCTTTGCAAGTTCTGCTAACAGGAAGCTGATGACCTCACAACCAATCTGTGCCTCTGGACTTGCAGGTATGTGTACACACACAACCTGCTGCTTCAGCGTCTTAGGCCCAAGAGGGGACTAGCAGTGAAATTTTAGGCAGAGTGGCAGTATTTGGAGATGATCAGGTATAGAAGGTAGGGGCCTTCTGAAGGGCCTCCAGTCAGATCAGAGAGGCCCTCATCGTAACCAGAAAAGTCAGCTCCCTGGGATCCTAGGACTCGTCTCTGGTTCCCAAGGCCATTTCCTGCTTCATTCTCAGTGACAGCACAAGGACCAGCTGCCCCAACATTAGTGTCCAGCTCTGCCCCAGGCTTCTTACTATAGCTAGAAGGTGGTGACAGTTTGAACTCAGGTCAAGGGGCAATTTGTAGCCCAGAAAGATGAAGTCAGTCACTCAAGGTTTCTGTGTCAGGGCCAGCCCAGCTGCAAGACTGAGACTATTTATTTATCCTGAAGATTTATTTCCCACATTACACAATACCTATGTGCATGGTTATTCCTTGCAGCATTACATGTAAGAACAAAAATAGTGGATACTCCTTGAATATCCATAAGCAAAGATTGCATGAATTAAACATGGTACATCCACAAGATGGAGCATTAGGCAGAGGTGAAGAAGAATGAGAAAGGGCTTCTCTGGTGGCTCGGTGGTAAAGAATCTGCCTGCCGATTCAGGAGATGTGAGTTCAATCCCTAACCTGGAAGAGCCCCTGCCCAGGAGCGACTAAGCTGATGTACCACAACCACTGAGCCTGCTCTCTGGAGCCCAGGAGCTGCCACTACTGAGCTGAAGCAACTGCAACAGCTGAAGCGCTGCAACTACTTTAAGTCCACATACCTGAAGCCTGTGCTGCACAGCAAGAGAAGTGACCAAAATTAGAAGCTATACACACACACACACACACACACACACACACACATAGAATGAGAAAGCTATAAAAGCTGTTATGGAATGATTCCCAGAATATACTGTTAAGTAGAAAAACAGAGTGATACAGGGCATGTCAGCTTTTCTGTAAAAAGAAAAAGAAGAAAATACACACAAATCTGCTTATTTTTTTTGCAAAAAAACCCCAAAACACATAAGAAGGGTAAACTAGAAACTAATGAAACTAATCACCCACAGGGGTGGGTAGGAATGGAGTGAAAGGGAAAGGAAAGGAAATGCTTGTCCCCAAAAGGGATAGGACTTCTTGGACAAATGGGTGACTCTAGGACTGGGAAGGGGAAAGCACAAGATGAGCCGGGAACTTTTTGTTACGCCTGAAAATAAGAAAGGACCTGATATAGGAAGACTGGGAACATGTCAAAACGACGTTCAGCTAGTCCACTTGAAGAGAATGCCCCTGGCCAAATCCAGGACCATTTGAGCATCAGAAAGCATGATGAGAGTGATGGATTATAAAATATTAATTCAAAAAGAATCCATAAGTCTACAATGATCCTAAAAATGAAACCAACATATAAATAAACTGGGGGAGATGGGAAAGCTCTTCTTCATAGTAGAAGGATGACAAAAGCAGCAGGGATAAAAGTTAGAAAACAAACCTGCAACCGTCATTGAGTAATTGATACAAATAAGAATATTTAAGCTATTGAGTGAAGAAATCTTTACAGTCTCAAAGTATCTCCCCAGAGTTGACTGAGTAATTACAAAGAGAAAAGAAAGATATCTTTATAGCGGAGAGATGTAGTGGAGAAGGTAGAGGGCCCTGCCTTCACCCAGTGATTCAAGTAAACATCAGCAATAATGACACACTCTGACATCAAGTGTCTCCTGATGTAACTCACTGAGAAGAACACAATGTCACTGGCCCACTGCTCCTGCCAAAATTGTGACATTCAAATCAAGGTCTTGAGGAAACAATCCAACAAATACAAACTGAGGGACGTTCTCAAAACAGCAGATTTTATTCTTCAGATATATCAGTGTCATGAAAGACCAAGAAAGGATGAGCACTTTCCAAATTCAAAAGAATGGGATATTTTACAAGAGCTTAAAAATTTATCCTAAAATTTACATAGAAGTAAAAAAGACCCTCAGGTATGCAGATAATACCACCCTTTTGGCAGAAAGTGAAGAATTAAAAAGTCTCTTGATGAAAGTGAAAGAGAAGAGTAAAAAAGTTGGCTTAAAGCTCAACATTCAGAAAACGAATGGCATCCGGTCCCGTCACTTCATGGCAAATAGATGAAGAAACAGTGGAAACAGTGGCTGACTTTATTTTTTGGGACTCCAGAAATCACTGCAGATGGTAACTGCAGCCATGAAATTAAAAGATGCTTACTCCTTGGAAGGAAAGTTATGACCAACCTAAACAGCATATTCAAAAGCAGAGACATTACTTTGCCAACAAAGGTCTGTCTCGTCAAGGTTATGGTTTTTCCAGTGGTCATGTATGGATGTGAGAGTTGAACTATAAAGAAAACTGAGCACGGAAGAATTGCTGCTTTTGAACTGTGGTGTTGAAGAAGACTCTTGAGAGTTCTTTGGACTGCAAGGAGATCCAACCAGTCCATCCTAAAGGAGATCAGTCCCGAGTTTCATTGGAATGACTGATGTTGAAGCTGAAACTGCAATACTTTGGCCATCTGATGTGAAGAGCTGACTTATTTGAAAAGACCCTGATGCTGGGAAAGATTGAGAATAGGAGGAGAAGGGGATGATAGAGAATGAGATGGTTGGATGGTATCACTGACTCAATGGACATGAGTTTGGGTAAACTCTGGGAGTTGGTGATGGACAGGAAGGCCTGGTGTACTGCAGTCCACAGGGTCACAGTGAGTTGGACATGACTGAGTGGCTGAACTGAAAAAAGACCCAGGACTTCCCTGTGGTCCAGTGGCTAAGACTCTTCGCTCCCAATGCAGGGGGCCCAGGTTCGATCCCTTGTCAGGGAACTAGATCTCACATGCCACCACAAAAGATTTCACTAACTAAGACTCAGCATAGCCAAACAAATAAATATATAAACATAAAGATTTTAAAAATTAGATCCTTGACTGAGTAAGTCAACTGTGAAAAAGGAAAGCAAAAAGAGAGGATTTATCCTGCCAGAAGTTAAGACCAACTACAAAGCCATTTTAATGAAAATAGCCCTAAAACAGAACAATGGACCTATGCGATATAGAGAAGCACTTCTCATGTATATTTGCAAATTTAATGTAAGGCAATTTGACACCACTAATCAATAGGGGATGGAGAAGGCAATGGCACCCCACTCCAGTACTCTTGCTTGGAAAATCTCATGGACAGAGGAGCCTGGGTAGGCTGCAGTCCATGGGGTCACGAAGAGTCAGACAGGACTGAGCGACTTCACTTTCACTTTTCACTTTCATGCATTGGAGAAGGAAATGGCAACCCACTCCAGTGTTCTTGCCTGGAGAATCCCAGGGACGGGGGAGCCTGGTGGGCTGCTGTCTGTGGGGTCACATAGAGTCGGACACGACTGAAGCGACTTAGCAGAAGCAGTAGCAATCAATAGGGGAAAGACAGATTCTTTTTTTTTTTTTTAAGATAAACAATATTGGGAAAACTGGCTTACTATGAGAAGGAAAATAAAACTGTCACTTACCTAACACAACACAACACAACCTATTGCAAAGACACACTGGCATTTTACAAGAGTCGTGCGTAAGGCAAGCAAGCATATTCTGTTAAACTCATCAGTAATCAGAGACAAGGAAACCAGAATAACAGCTAGTTGACTTCCCACAGTAAAGGGCTGAAAGAACCAAGAGCCGGGAGGGGCAGGAAGTGGGCAGAGGCCCCTCAAAGTGTGCAGTGGGAGTGGGAGGTGGAATTCTTACTCTAGTTCCTTACTGACTCTTAAATTGGGTTCATCTCGTATGTGACTCAGCGATTCCACCCTTGGACACCCACAGGTGTGTTCTTCGTGAACTTATTTGTGGTGGCTTTCTTGGAGAACGTCAAGATCGATTGATTCTAGGTCAGATACATTGGACCAGATCCTCAAAGGGCCAAGGACACCAAAGTCATGTCAAAGGAACTCAGTGTTCATCCTGAAGACGCTCCCACTGCCCAAAGACCAGCTAAGCCTTTGTAACAGTAATAACCACAATTAAAAACAATCGAATGTGTTTACATTCACGAGTTTATAATGGTGCCAAATACAAGCAAGCAAAAAAAATATTGATTGCTTTTAGACAATACTAGGAAATGGCTTCATTATTTTGAAAGCAGACAAATAAAGGGAAAGAATCAAGTAATTATCCTGCTTTTCTGAAAAGAATTGTACCTCAGAGTTAAACCAAATAGATGATAAAGGGGCAGTTCTCTTTATATGTGTGTGTGTGTTTATACACACACATTTATACACGCATACATATATATATTCCATCCAAGTCCAACACCACAAAGAAAGAATGATACAAATGATGGTATCACTGTTACAGACTGCATTTATCCTCCTGAAATTGAAGCCCTAACTTCAGTGTGATGGTATTTGGAGACAGAGCCTTTTTGGAGGTAATTAAGGGTAAATAAGGTTAAATGGAGTCTGGAAGTCCAAGATCAGGGTGGTTCCTGCTGGTCTCTTGCCCAGCGCTGTGCAGAGGCAGTGACAAATATTTGTCAAATTGAATGGGATGAAATTACGAGAGAGCTGGACCTCATGTGTGGTTTTTCATCTTAAAGCCTCGCCCTCTCTCATTGGGACATAGATGTCAACAGAAGACAGGGAATGAGGCATGTCGTGGTTTTTTTTTTTCTTTTTCCGTGATTCATTCTCAGTTCTACGTGCAGGGATAAGAAACTCCCTTTCTGAGGTCACTCAGTTCACATGGAGAGAGGCTCCAGAGATGTCTTCTCATGGCTGGCAGTGTATTCCAGGGAAGAGTCCAAAGATGTCGAAGTTGATAGGAATATTGCAAGAACTGCTGCTGGGCTGCTTGCTGTGAGAATGGTGGCTCTGTGGGGCCCAGAAGTTCCGAGGTGGTTTCTGGTCTTCAGAGTCTGGTTTATCTGAGACCCTGGAAGCCACAACACATGGAAATGTGTCCTCTTCCTGAAGCACCACTGGGTATCTGGGCACGGAGCTGGAGGCACTCCTGCAGAGGAAGGCGGTGGGAGGGCAATGTGAAACAGCACTCGGCTCACCGGAGGTCCAAGGGGTCCCAGGAGTGTGTTCAGTCCGTGTTCAGCATTTGTTGTTAGGAGAAATCATGCGCACTGCTGGCCTTTGTGAATCTGGGACTATTAGAGGTTTCTAGAACGCAGGCCTCGTGGGACTCAAGGCCTGCTTGATTCCTGGCCAGTCTGGATCCTTGTCCTTAGTCCTCCCAACGATACCTTAGGAGCCAAGCGAGGATGTAGGGGTGAGTTTTTCGCACGGGTTTCGGTCTTGGGGGACAGGGACGCCAGCACACAATGACAGGATTGCACAGTGCAGGGCCCTCAGCAGACAGAAGTGCCTCTCCTCTGCCTTCCCAGACCAGGAGGCCACGTCCAGAGATCAAGGTCATGATTTCTGTCCAAGGTCAGGCCGAGGAGAGTTAGCTAATGCCTCATAGTTCTGGCTCTGGGGCTAGGAGAGCAAAGGTGAAATCATGAGAGCGCACTAAGAGGGCTCCTCCAGACTAAGATCTCAGATGAAGTCACAGCATCAAAACGCTGGCTCCTGGACCAACCTTCCTGCTCTGCCAGGCCCTGGAGCTGGGGAGGGGCTAAGCCTAGCTTCCAGCTCTGAGAGGCACGTATTGGACGCGTGAATTTAGGGAAGCCACTCGCCTGCTCTGCTTTGCTTTCCCCCTCAGTGAAACCCACCCTTGTGGAGAGTCGTGAAGATTGAATGACTCGAAGCAAAAAGTGACCTGAATGCACAGTAACTGCAGCTCCCAGGACCCAAGGGCAGGGTGTGGTGGGGGTGCGGCTGGAATGCAGGCCCCACCTCCCCACAGGGGACTCTGTCTTGGAGAAAATCTCACAGCCTCTCTGTCTCCCAGCCTCAGAGTAGGGAGACTCGTTCCACAATGAGGCAGCGTGTGTGGAAGCACTCTGGAGGGCTGAGCACAAGCCAGGGTCTGATACAGCGGTCACTGTCCAAACCGCTCTGGTCTGACTCCCTCCACTTGGGGAGGAGAACAGAACCTGCCACGCCAACATATGCATCTCTGGCAAACTGACCACTGTGAGTTAAAGGCATGAGAGGAACACAGATGCAAGAAGACCACCCTGACTTTCCCTTCTGTTTCTTAAAAGGGAGAGCTGAAATTCCCAGGACTTCCCTGGTGGGCCAGTGGTTAAGAATCTGTCTTGCGAAGCAGAGGAGGTGGGTTCAGTCCCTGGTTGTGGAACTAAGATCTCGCATGCCATGGGGCAGCTAAGCCTGTGGCCCACAACTACTGAAATCTTGCAACAAAAGACCCTGCGTGAAGAACGAAGATCCCATGCACTGCAACTGAGACCCGACTTAGCCAAAGAAATAGATGAAACCAACAAACAAAAAAAGCCAGCTAATATATTGTACAGTAAAGTTCTTGGTGAAAATGGAAAAAAAGGGCAAGAGAGAGACGAAATTCCCAGGTGAAAGATGTCCTCCCAATCCCAGACAGAAAGTAGCATGCTTAGCATCAGGAGAGACAGGTGAGACCAGAGAATTCTGGGTCTTGTGAAAATAACTCATCTTCCTTTAGCCTGCTCACACATTTCAGTTTCTTTTCCATAATAGCATCTCTCTGCTTAACTTCATGCAAAAGCATGGAGGTTTTGCCCCTTCTTTGGGTCTTCGTTTCCTTTTGAGGGCTCCTGTGGTTGAGTGGTAAAGAATCTGCCTGCCAATGAGGACAGGGATCCTGGGTTGGGAAGATCCCCTGGAGGAGGAAATGGCATCCCACTCCAATACTCTTGCCTGGAGAATCCCATGGAAAGAGGAGCTTGGAGAGCTACTGTCCGTGGTGTCGCAAAGAATCAGGCACCACTTAGCGACTATACAAAAACAACATGTCATATGAAACTCTCGTTAAATAAATCTGTATGCTTTTCTCCTGTTGATCTGTCCTATATCAGTTTAATTCTCAGCCCCAACTGAAAACCCCCATGAGGACAGGGAAGATCTTGCTGCCCCTACAAAAGCTAAGCCTCAGAAGGTCCCAAGTCTGCTTTCCACGGAGCTTCCATCTGGCTGGTGTTTATCTGACTCCCCCATCCGTCTGATGTTAGTCTGAGAAGTCAATTCTCAGCCTGAATCAGCCCATCCTTCTATGCCAACCCCTCCCCACTAAGTTTCCGTCAGAGTTTTAGCATTCCTGGGTCATGGGTGCCTGGGGACAAGGCAGAGGCCCTACTTAGGACGTGACAGCACAGGTCACACAGGCAGGGTGTCCCCACGGCAGGCACAGGGTGGAGCACCAGGAAGCCAAGCTGAGAAGGATGCTGATGTCTGAGAACCTCAGAACTGGCTGGAGGCCGGTCCTGATGCTCAGGTTGTTGATAGAGAAACTGAGGCCCAGAGCAAAAACGTGGCACACAGGGACGCGTGGCCCCGGTGGCAACCCTGGGATGGAATTCTGGTTTGCAGTTCTGTACTCTTCCTCCCACATCTTGTGCAGACTTCGATCTGAATGTGTTTTTTCTGAGCTCATAAATGCCTAATCCTCTGTAACATTCCTGGTGAGGGTCTTAAATGCAGTTCAAGGAGCTAATTCCCAGGGTTATGTGTCATAAACCCAGAATTGCCCAGCTTTGGTAATTTAAAGTGATCCTAGTATTCTAATAACGTGTAACAGAGTCGCTTGGCTTCCCAGGTGGCACTAGTGGTGAAGAACCCGCCTGCAAATGCAGGAGACATAGGGACACAGGTTCGGTCCCTGGGTTGGGAAGACTCCCTGGAGGAGGGCATGGCAACCCACTTCAGTGTTCTTGCCTGGAGCATTCCATGGACAGAGGAGCTGGCGGGCTACAGTCCATGGGGTTGCAGAGTCGGACACGACTGAAGCACCTGAACACAAAAACACATACATAATACTATTTATATATTAACTCCTGGCACCCTGCTTCACTATTTGCTTTTTCTCTACACGATCTTATAACTCTCTCAACAACTCCTTGAGGCAGGTGTTAGGGTTTCCATCCTGGGGACTCAGAGTCTTAAACAGAGGGACTGAGCACTCAGCTAGTAGTGACTGGCACCCACGGGCTCGCCCTAACCCCACAGAGGGCCCGAGAGCCCACTTTCATTTGCTATTGGCCAGAGGAACGTTCTTCCTGGAGGTGCAGACAGGCTGACTACCTGCAGGTGGACATACTTTGTTTGGCCTCAGACTATTTTTAAGTATCTTGAGTCCACATTTTAGAATCCAGCAGCTTCTTGAAAAGTGAGGATTTCTGTCTTAAAAAACAAAATCTGTGGAAGCTCTGGCAACCCTGGGGTCCCCCACCCAGTTTCTCCTTCCCTCTGTTTAGCAGAGCTTCTTTCTTCGACCCGCCTGCTTTGTTTGGTTCTCGTCATCGTGACTGCTGGTCACTGAGCCGTGATGAGCCGGTGTCTGGAAACCGCTTCAGAGCTGACAGGGCCCTGTCCTGGACTGGCGGCTGGATCTTCCTCAGTCTGGAAAGAACCTCTTCTGAGGGCTCCAGCTGGGTCACAAGGAAAGAGATGTGCAGATTCGTGCACGGCTGTGTCAGCAAACATTCACGGAGGACCAGCTGCGGCCGGGCTCTGTTTGTGCCGAGGGGTGTGGAGCAGAGTGGGAATTCCTCTGCCTCAGAGCAGTCTCGGTTGAACTGGGTACCAGAGTACCACACATGGGTGCTCTGGGTCCAGTGCTGACCAGTTGTCCCCAAATAGCATGCACCCTGGGCAAGATATCTCCCCTCATGGGACTTCAGCACCCACCTCCAAGGACCAAAGGGCTCGACCGACAGCTCAGGTGGCTGCCCCCTTGTCTCTCCCGGAGTCCAGGTGATAAAGGTCATGGCCAACTCTGCTCTTCATCATCTCATTTAGAGAGGTGATCAATGAAGGCATGCTGCCCAAGGCTCCAGAGCCATCTTCAGCGTGCGTATTGCTTTGGCCTGTAATTTTGCATTTTTAATAACACTGAAGAGTGCCCCTGGGCTGTGCTGGAGCCCACTGTCTCCTGGATGGCTTATTGAGGCCACAGGTCCTGGGAACAGCAGAGGAAAATGAACACGATGAAAATGACAGGCTGTCTGGAGTAGAGGCCTTTATTAAATCCCAGACTACTGGTAACATTTCGGGGTACAAAGAGATTTCTGCTCTCTTTTGGAACTGCCAGAAAAGGTGTAAATCAACAGCCTTTTTGCTGAGTGTTGCCTGTGGTGGATCGCTTGGGGTGGTTAAGCTTTGGCCTCATAGGAGAATCACGCACAGCATACATTTGAATAGCACTTTACAGTTTACAGAATCTGTTCACACTCTATCAGTCAATCCTTACTGCAGTCCTGGGGGGAATCAAACAGAGAGGTGAGGCAAGTCACCAGACGCAGACCAGTAAAGAGGAGAAGCCAACATTAATCCCACATCTTTTGCCTACAGGTTCAGACCTCTTCATACTATATGATGCAATACACAGAGTTAAACTGTTAGGAGACACAAGCTGAAGAATTTAAAACATATATTATTATTATTTTGTGAAAGGCTCTTGGAGGGGTTAGCATTTGAAATATGTCTTGAAATGGCTATTAATTTTTTTCCTATTTCAGTAGAGCATTGTAGACAATTTGGAAAATATAATAAAATCCACCAAACAAAAAAAGATTGATAATCCCGACACAGAGGTGTCATTCACATTGTGTTTTTAAACTAGTGGAAATCATAATTTCTATATAGTTTTGAATTTTTTCCCCTTTCAGTTCAGTCACTCAGTCATGCCCGATTCTTTGCGACCCCCATGAATTGCAGCACGCCAGGCCTCCCTGTCTNACCAGAGTACCACACATGGGTGCTCTGGGTCCAGTGCTGACCAGTTGTCCCCAAATAGCATGCACCCTGGGCAAGATATCTCCCCTCATGGGACTTCAGCACCCACCTCCAAGGACCAAAGGGCTCGACCGACAGCTCAGGTGGCTGCCCCCTTGTCTCTCCCGGAGTCCAGGTGATAAAGGTCATGGCCAACTCTGCTCTTCATCATCTCATTTAGAGAGGTGATCAATGAAGGCATGCTGCCCAAGGCTCCAGAGCCATCTTCAGCGTGCGTATTGCTTTGGCCTGTAATTTTGCATTTTTAATAACACTGAAGAGTGCCCCTGGGCTGTGCTGGAGCCCACTGTCTCCTGGATGGCTTATTGAGGCCACAGGTCCTGGGAACAGCAGAGGAAAATGAACACGATGAAAATGACAGGCTGTCTGGAGTAGAGGCCTTTATTAAATCCCAGACTACTGGTAACATTTCGGGGTACAAAGAGATTTCTGCTCTCTTTTGGAACTGCCAGAAAAGGTGTAAATCAACAGCCTTTTTGCTGAGTGTTGCCTGTGGTGGATCGCTTGGGGTGGTTAAGCTTTGGCCTCATAGGAGAATCACGCACAGCATACATTTGAATAGCACTTTACAGTTTACAGAATCTGTTCACACTCTATCAGTCAATCCTTACTGCAGTCCTGGGGGGAATCAAACAGAGAGGTGAGGCAAGTCACCAGACGCAGACCAGTAAAGAGGAGAAGCCAACATTAATCCCACATCTTTTGCCTACAGGTTCAGACCTCTTCATACTATATGATGCAATACACAGAGTTAAACTGTTAGGAGACACAAGCTGAAGAATTTAAAACATATATTATTATTATTTTGTGAAAGGCTCTTGGAGGGGTTAGCATTTGAAATATGTCTTGAAATGGCTATTAATTTTTTTCCTATTTCAGTAGAGCATTGTAGACAATTTGGAAAATATAATAAAATCCACCAAACAAAAAAAGATTGATAATCCCGACACAGAGGTGTCATTCACATTGTGTTTTTAAACTAGTGGAAATCATAATTTCTATATAGTTTTGAATTTTTTCCCCTTTCAGTTCAGTCACTCAGTCATGCCCGATTCTTTGCGACCCCCATGAATTGCAGCACGCCAGGCCTCCCTGTCTATTACCAACTCCCAGAGTTCACTCAAACTCACATCCATCAAGTCGGTGATGCCATCCAGCCATCTCATCCTCTGTCATCCCCTTCTCCTCCTGCCCCCAATACCTCCCAGCATCAGAGTCTTTTCCAGTGAGTCAACTCTTCACATGAGGTGGCCAAAGTATTGGAATTTCAGCTTTAGCATCAGTCCTTCCAAAGAATACCCAGGATTGATTTCCTTTAGGAGGGACTGGTTGGATCTCCTTGCAGTCCAAGGGACTCTCAAGTGTCTTCTCCAACACCACAGTTCAAAAGCATCAATTTTTCGGCACTCAGCTTTCTTCACAATCCAACTCTCACATCCATACATGACCACTGGAAAAACCATAGCCTTGACCAGACGGACCTTTGTTGGCAAAGTAATGTCTCTGCTTTTGAATATACTATCTAGGTTGGTCATAACTTATATTTTACCACAATCACTTTGAATGGGTTGAACGCCAGTGGGTGTGTGATTAGGGAATTCCGGCCTAAGAACACAGCTGGAGAAAAGGTGTGGAGACAGAGAAACAAAGGGCATATTCAGCAAACGGTGAGTAATTCTTTGAGACTAAACTTGTGACTCTATGATGAGCTGAGGTTTAGCAAGGAATTGAGAAAGACTTCATGTCAGATGGTGGAGAGCCTTGAATGACACGCTAGGAAATTTGTAGTTTATTCTGTTCTCCTTAAAGAATAATACACTTTACACTGTGTATATTTAGAAAAAGATGAAAGGAAACATTCAGAAATAGTTCACATCCTAACTAGGCAGATGTAATTGCCATTAGTATTTTGAAATGTATAACCTTACAATTCTTTTCTCTACACATTTCTTTTTTTCTTCAAATGGGGATCTGAAATGTGGATTCTTTTCTAATCTGATTACAATTCCATTAACATCTTTCTTGGTCATCAGAAATTCTTTTGCAATAACAGCTTTTAAACGTGCGCACCAGAACTCTACTTTTAAACAAAGTCCTACCAGGAACCTCACAAGCCAAGAGGGAGACATAAAGCCTCTATAGAGGAATATAGAGCTACTGTGATCAAAACATGAATGGGGCCCTGACACCTGCCTGACCCTGTGAGGCACTCTGACCCTGTTCTGAAAACTGCTGTTGCATAACGTCATGTGTTTGGCTGCAAAGTCAGAGTAGAGCATCACTTAAATGAGCTTGCTCAGTTGTTTCCAATTTTTCCCTTTGTAAATTGACACTACATTCTTTGAGAGCATCCCATAAATATTTCCCAATGAAGGCTTTTGAACATGGGTGCGACATGGTCAGAGCTATTAGTGTGAATGCCAAATACAGTAAAATCTTCCTTAACTGGAATTCAGCTAACCACAGTCCTTACTTAATTAGTCTATTCTCTTTTGCTCAACTTTGGGGAACATAAAGGAAACCTTCTCCCTCCCTCCCTCTTTTTTTCCCTCTCTCAAACACACACATGAGCACACATATACAGAATTATGAAGTAGGGATACAGTTAACACATATACACAATGACTGTACTTTGAAAACTACATAACATTACTGAGAGAAATTGAGTGCAAATGGTGAGATATACCATACTTACGCACTGGAAGATTCAGTGTTGTTTAAAATGCCAAATCTCTCCCCAATCAATCAATAGATTCAGTACAATGACATTCAAAATATTAGCAGGGTTATTTTTTAAAATTTAATAAGAAAAATTTAAAGTTTATATGGAAGTGAAAGCCATGTAGAATAGCCAAAACGACATAGAAAAAGAGCAAAGTTGCAGGCCTTATCCAATTTAGTTTCAAGATCTTTTAATACTATAAAGCTGACAGTAATTAGTACAGAATGGCATTCAAGCAAAAGTGGACATACAGACCAATGAAACAAAGTAAAAAGTCTAGAAATAGATCCACATATGTGGGTGTTAGTCACTCAGTTGTGTCCGACTTTTTGTGACCCCCAAGGATTGTAGCCCACTAGGCTCCTCTGTCTATGGAATTCTCCAGGCAAGAATACTGGAGTGGGTTGCCATTCCCTTCTTCAGGGATTTTTCAGACACAGGAGTCAAACTGAGGTCTCCTGCATTGCAGGCAGATTCTTTACCATCTGAGCCACCAGGGAAGCCCAGATCCACGTGTATTTGTGGTCAACTGATTTTCTAGCAAAGGTGTCAAGAAAATTAAATGGAAGAAAGGATAATCTTTTCAACAAAAGGTGCTAGAATAATTCATTGGCTAAATGTACAAAAGTGAACTAAAACTACAAACCTTAAAAAAAAATAGGATAAAACCTTAGTGATCTTGGGTTAGGCAAATATTTAAAAATTAGGACACAAAAATTTAAAAAATCAATTACTTGGACTTCATCAAAATTAAAAATGTCTGCTCTTTGAAAGCACAATTAGAAAAGAGAAAAGACAAGGCAGAGACTGGGAAACTATGTTTGCAAAACATACACAAAATAAAAGGACTTATGTCCACAATACATAATGAATTATCAATATTAAGATAAGACAATTAAAATTAGGCAAAATATCTGAATATCTTATCAAAAACATAGATGCCATAAAAGCACACAAAAAGACATTCAACATCACTGGTTATTAAGGAAATGCAAATTTAAACCAAATGGAGATACTACTACATATCCATTGTAGATAGAATTTAAAAGACTTAGCAATGCCAAGTGTTGGCTAGAATGTGGAGCAACAGGTTAGCATTTATTTACAAAGCTAAATGTTCACTTACCATATGACTCAGGAATTCCAAGCTTGAGTATTTTTAGTGAATAATAAAATTTGGGTAAAAATAAAATTGGTGAATTTTATTGTAAATAAATTATGCTTCTACTGGTATTTGGATTCATCTTTGTTCACTTTTTGGTCATTCTTCTAGCCACACAGTGGTCCACATGTAATGGTTCACATTTTCAATGTCTGCTAGTGTTAAGAACAGTCTGTTTCTGTTTGTTGAGAGAAAGAAGAAGTTGGAACCTCTTTCCTTCACCCTCTTAAATGTTGAAGTCCTGTAGATGATGTGAAAAACCATGGAACAAAAAGAAAAAAAAATTTAAAAAGAAAAACCATGGACTGGGGCTATCCTCATTTCTTAGTGTACTAATTCTCATTTTGAGACACTACCACTGAGTTCCCACAATGATAACTAAGAACTTAGATCTCCCTTACTTTCTCATTTCCACTTCCCTATCCCCTCAACACAGTTATAGTTAGGATGTATTTAATTACGATTCCACAAATGCCATTCCCTAAAGACCCACCTATGGAGAAGGAAATGGCAACTCACTCCAATATTCTTGCCTGGAAAATTCCATGGACAGAGGAATCCGATGGGCTACAGTCCATGGTGTGCCAAAGAGTTGGCCACGACTGAGCATGTCAGCACAGAAACCCACCTGAACACTTTGCCCGTCCCATACCACTTTCACTTTTACTGGAGTTACTATGGACAAAGGAGCCTGGCAGGCTACAATCCATGGGGTCGCAAAGAGTCAGACATGACTGAGCGACTTTCAGTCACCCACTCATCTTCCCAGGTGCCCGATTTTGCATACTTATCATTAATTTCTAATCCCCCAATAAAATCTGCTTCAATTCTGTTAGTAATGTTTTCCATAATCTCAAATAGGTCATATTTATCTTATTCCTAGAGACCTTCTTCTCAGAGCCTTCCTTCCAAGTTCCCCAATTTACACAGGATGCTGTACAGACGTCATCTGGAAATTTCCATTCGTCTTCATTGAGGGAATTCTTGTTGCCTCTTACACTTTGGATCCCTCACTTCCTAGATTCCAGATATTCATTCCTTGGTTTACTCCCTCTTTTCACTGGATCACTACCTCTAGTAGTCCATTAAAGGTACAAGAGAAGTAAATGATTTTCATTCTTGCATGTCTGAAAATACCTTATTCTACCCTCACCTGATGAACAGTTTCAGTTCATTCAGTTCAGTCGCTCAGTCGTGCCGGACTCTTTGCGACCCCCTGGACTGCAGATCAAAGGGGGTGAACAGTTTAGCTTTATATAGAAGAGCGGACATAAGGGAGGGCATCTAAGGCATTGGTCCATCGTCCACTAGATCCCAAAGCTTTGTTGTTGAGAGATCTGTTGACTCTGACCCTCTTCTTTTTCCCACTGGAAGTTTATACTGTCTTCTCTGTATCGCTGGTATTCAGAGTTGACAGTGGTGTATCTGACTGTGGGTTTTTTTCTTTCTCTCTGCTAGGCACATCTCTTGAGTGCGCTCTTTTGAGTTGAAAACTCATGCCATGGTTCTGAGAAAATCTCCTTGATAGTTCTGTCCCCTTGGCTCTCTTTCTGACATTTCTAGTTGTTGGTCTTCAACCTCTTAGACTTACCCTCTTGCTTTATAGAGGGTAAGTAGAGAAAAGATGCTCTAGTTTCCATTTTTCTGTCTTTTTGTCCTATCTTCTGGAAGTTTCTCTGAATTTACTGTTTATGTTAAATTTTTATTTTGACTCATATATGTAAGTTTTCTTTGTTTGGGGGATTTTTCCAAAGATTTTTTCCCACATACACAATATCATCCCTACTCTTTTCAGGGAGATAGTTTAACACTCTCTCTGATTTCTCCCAGTTCTTTTTTCCATTTGTTTGTTTTGTTTTCTGTCTTTCGAGTTAGATGCTTTCCCACATGTCTGGAGGTACTTAGCTATCGCCTTTCACTTAGGAGCCTAGAAAGTTCTTTGCAGATAAACCAGACTTGGGACCTAGGGCTTCAGTCTAATAGGACAGAAGTTCACACCAGCTCATTGTAAAGAATCCTAAATGGTGGTGTCTGGGCTCCACTCCAGAGAAAACTCTTATCTTTTGCCTGGCGGGGAAGGGGCAGGGGGGAGGGATGTAAAACTTGCTACTGGCATTCTGGGAGGAGAGAGGAGCAGCAATCAGATTTTCACTCGTTTCTGAAATATGTGTCCTCCTATCCCACCTGCCCACTGTCAAAGCCTCTTCCGTTACTACTGCCTCTCCTTCCATTTCCCTAGTCCTTGTGAACTTAACCCTTAAAAGGAGCCTGGTAGGCTGCAGTCCATGGGGTCGCTGAGAGTCAGACATGACTGAGCGACTTCACTTTCACTTTTCACTTTCATGCATTGGAGAAGGAAATGGCAGCCCACTCCAGTGTTCTTGCCTGGAGAATCCCAGGGACGGGGAAGCCTGGTGGGCTGCCGTCTATAGGGTCACAAAGAGTCGGACACGACTGAAGTGACTTAGCAGTAGCAGTAAGATGTCCCACCAGTCTGTTTTTAAGACCTTTGAAAAAAAAAAGAAAAGATCTTTTCTTCCCTACTCTGGAATCAACGACCACAGACAGGGCTGGCTTCGTGGATAGGCAGTCTGTGCAATCACAGGGGACCCCATACACAGAAGAGACTCAGGCTCAGTTTAGCACTCTGATGTCACCGTCTTGAAATTCTTATTAGTTTTCAATCCACATTCCCAGTTTGTGCTGCATCCCATGAACTATGTAGCAATACTGGCCATGGGAGGGTCACAAGCCAGGACTCATCCTTCAAGGACTTTAGGGCCCGTGGCCGGAGCTACGAACACCAGTGTTCTGTTATCTGTGCTTCCTGGGAGGGAGGGAGGAGCAAGACATATTTGCCTGAAGATTAGAAATAGAGAAACCAGCCCCCAGCAGGTTCTGCAACTTGGCTGAGATCTTATCACTGGAGAGTCTGAAAACTCCTGACTTATTTAAGCCGCACTCTGAGCGCCTCACATGAATCTTACAAGGCTGTTTTGCTTCTGTTTAATTGGCGCTGTGCCTTCTGGCTGTTGATGTCCTCTGACAAGGGAGCTGTGGATCCAGAGGACTTTATTCATTCATCCACTCACTCATTCACCAGGAAATCTTTGTGAAGCACCTACTCTGTCAGCAGAAAGAGTGGGCTCTTTGAAGAAGGGAGAAATGAGTTACAATGTACCCCCTCTGACTCTTGCTGGCCATGTGACCTGGTTTGACCTCCTGGGCCTCAATTTCCCTTCCCCTCTGATGAGAAGAGATGATTGCCTCCCAGCCCAGTGATGAGATAACCTGAGTAATGGGCCTTTTACAGCACCAAACACCCTGGGCCCATCGAGTATTCGTTTCTTTACCCTTCTCCCCAGCACTATGAAAACCAAGGTGGTTTTAGCCTCAGTGATGGACAGACCAGGGTGAAGCAGGCCTTGGAGCCCTCGGTGGTCCACATTTGATTCCCTCTTCCTCCAGCAGAAAGATCAATGGAGCCCAGGGAAGAGGGGAGGCTCATGCATATGATAGGTGTCAAGGATGGCATTTGCTCTCTAGACTAGCCCAGTGCTTTGTTATTAGCATTTAATAGGTCCCCAGAAAGCTTTGAAGATAATAATAGTTCTCCCCTCCCTTTCAACTGATGATCTTGACGTGATATACTTATGTCTGTAATAAAATTCAGAGGTTCTCACAAGGAGCCAAGACTTGCTCTTATCTTTAAAAAAAAAAAAAAAACCACTTAAAAGTCTAGTTATAAAAATTAAACTCACAGAGAGGAGTGGCCCAGGAATGTATGCTAAGAAATGCCTCCTCTGTGAGCTGTGCCTGTTTTGTGAGATGAATGGGGGGGATGACGCAGTGAATGAAGCCTCAGGACAGCTTATGGCATTTGTATCTCACGAACCAGCTTACAGAACATTTTAAAAAAATTATTTGTTTTCATGTGTTTATTTGGCTGTGCTGGGTCTTAGTTGTGGCATACAGGATTTTTCAGTTGTGGCGTGTGGGATCTAGTTCCCCAACCTGAGATGGAACCCTGGGCCCCCTGAATTGGGAGTCTTAACCGTTAAGCCAGACCACCAGGGAAGTCCCCAGCATCCTGTTTTCACCTCACAGTCTCAGCAAGTGTCTTGGTAAATCATCATCTCCACATGCAGACGAGAAACCTGAGGCTCAGAGAAGTCACTCCTGTAGGTCACAAGGCTGCAGGTAAGTTTCAGGGCCAAGATTCAGATCTGCACTCCTGATTGCAGAGTCTCTCTGCTCTGTGGCCTCCTAGAAACAGTACTTAGCTTTTCCCACACTCAGCAGATCCTCTTAACTAAGATCTAGCTGAGCTGTCCTGGGCTCTAAGCCCTGGGACATTAAGAGCATAGGCGGGGGCGGCGGGGGGGCAGTCAGGAGAAGGTGGTGGAACCAGCCTGGATGCTCAGCTGTGGCCACACCCAGCAGATCGGGGGCCCCAGCCTGGCTGAGTGGTAGTCACATTCCAGAGATTTCCGTGGCCTGGTCAGGTGAGAATAATGCAGCCCCTCAGGGTGGTCTCATCAGGGACCAGTCTGCCCCTCTCATCCACTCTCAAAATTCTCTGCAGCCCACTCTCCCCTAGTCAATACTTCATTTCCATTCACATGAAAACATGCTGCCATAGTTTACATTTTTACTCCTCTGCACCTTCCTACTCTTCCTTATAGGTCTTTAGTGACTGTCAATTCTGTTCCTCCGGCTCAGCCTTGACCTCACTCTGACTCTACTGTCTTCCTTGATGCATTACTAAAGTCTTGTCAACGCCGTTTTGCATCTGGTGAAGTCCTATGCTAAGCTCAACTCTACACTGAACTCAATGTTGTTCAGTCACTCTTCTGTCCAACTCTTTTGGACCCCATGGCCTGCAGCACGCCAGGCCTCCCTGTCCCTCACCAACTCCGGAGCTTTGCTCAAACTCATGTCCATCCAGTCGGTGATGCCATCCAACCAACTCATCCTCACTCATCCCCTTCTCCGACCTTCAATCTTTCCCAGCATCAGGATCTTTTCTTTGCATCAAGTGGCCAGAGAGTTGGAGCTTCAGCTTCAGCATCAGTCCTTCCTATGAGTATTCAGTGTTGACTTCCTTTAGGATGGACTGGCTTGATCTTCTTGCTGTCCAAGGGACCCTTAAGAGTCTCTTAATAGCGTTTGGCATTTCTTCTTTCTTGGAACTCTCTTCACACGGCCCTGGTCACCACACTTTGCCCGTTTTCCTCCTTCACATCAGCTGCTCCTCCTCTGCCCTTTTACTAGGCTGTTCTGCTCTTCCAACCTCCAAATGTCACAGGGCGCACATCTCAGCCAGGGCTCTCACCTCTCACTTGCTCGCTGATCTCACTCCCCAGGAGCTCTCATTTAGACCCAGGGTTTTAAATCTCATTTTTACACAATGATGCCCAAATCCAGGTCTCCAGTCAGAACATTTCTGAATTCCAGATTCATCTAGCTGTCATATTTCCTCTTGTATTTTTAATAGACATATTAAACTTAGCATGTCCCAATCTTGGTTTTCACCCCACAGCTGCTCATAATATCTCCGCTTCTCCATTCACCTCATGGTGTCATCCTTGATTCCTCTCTTTCTCACAACTACATCCGATCCATTGTGGCTCCACTTTCAAAGTGTATCTATATCCCACTGCCCCCTGCGGCAATCTTAACCAAGTACAGCCCTCTCTGGCCTGGATTCCTGAAACAGCCTCCTGTGGACAGAGACTGTTGCCTGCCATACCGGTAAACAGAGAATGTTGTGGCCACGAAGTCATCAGTATCCCCTCTCCCCATGGTGCACCCTGAGGAGGTTCAGAATGGAGAGAACAGGATACTGGTGCTAGGAAGCCA
This sequence comes from Neotragus moschatus, assembly GCA_006410615.1. Classification (NCBI taxonomy): domain Eukaryota; kingdom Metazoa; phylum Chordata; class Mammalia; order Artiodactyla; family Bovidae; genus Neotragus; species Neotragus moschatus. The sequence continues at coordinate 233,950 of SJYA01001620.1, read as the reverse complement.
AGGTACACATCAAAGGAAAGAGATCAGTGAGCCCTGACTCTTGCATCTTTCCATACATTAAAAAAAAAAAGTGCTAAATTCATTAACTTCAGTTCAGCTGCTCAGTCGTGTCTGACTCTTTGCGACCCCATGGACTGCAGCATGCCAGGCCTCCCTATCCATCACCAGGAGCTTACTCAAACTCATGTCCATCGAGTTGGTGATGACATCCAACCACCTCCTCCTCTGTCATCCCCTTCTCCTCCCGCCTTCAATCTTTCCCAGCATTAAGTGAGTGAAATGAAGTTGCTCAGTCAGACATGACTGAGAGACAGACATGTCTGACTCTTTGCGACCCCATGGACTGTAGCCTACTAAGCTCCTCTGTCCATGGGGTTTTTCAGGCAATAGTACTGGAGTGGATTGCCATTTCCTTCTCCAGAGGATCTTCCTGACCCAGGGATCGAACCCAGGTCTCTACACTTTATGTAGACAGACACTTTACCGTCTGAGCCACCAGGGAAGTCCCAGCATTAGGGTCTTTTCAAATAAGTCAGCTCTTCGCATCAGGTGGCCAAGGTATTGGAGTTTCAGCTTCAGCATCAGTCCTTCCAGTGAATATTCAGGACTGATTTCCTTTAGGATGGACTGGTTGGATCTCCTTGCAATCCAAGGGACTCTCAAGAGTCTTCTCCAACACCACAGTTCAAAAGCATCTATTCTTCAGCGCTCAATAACTTCAGGTTCTAGTTTTTCTTTAGTGGAAATGTTGGTTGCTCAGTCGTGTCCAATTCTGTATGACTCCATGGATCAAAGCATGCCAGCCTCCTCTGTCCATGGGATTCTCCAGGCAAGAATACTGGAGTGGGGAGCTAGCTTTGATGTCCTGACTACCTGGGATTTTTGTTTTTGTTTTTTGCAAAAACTCCTGTATGTCCTAGTTCCTCTGTTACCTCTTTGGAGAAGTCCCTCAGAACCATATGAGAGGCCATCTCCCAAGCTTATGTCTTCAGTATGTCTGCTGAATCAAGCATAGTTCTCAACTTTTAGGTTGTGCATTTTTTCAGTTGACACTCCCCAGTAGCCGTCTTCATAACACACTTAGGCTCTGTGGCAGTTCCCCATACAGAGATTCGAATAACAGCTCACAGCGCAAATTATACCATGTCACTTTTCTGTTCAAAATCCTTCAGTGACTTCTCAGCACATTTAGAATTAAGTTGAAATACCTTCCATGACCTCAGAAGAAATATTCAAAATACCTGTATTTAACAACTGGTAGGGAAATAAATATTCATATATATGTTTCTATGCAAATCACAATTTTAAAATACATTCTCTATTTTCTAAATAAACCAAACCATATCCGTTTATATAATCAAACTGCCTACAGATGAGGTAAGTTGAAACACAGAGCACTTGTCAAATCAGTCTGACAATTTCCAAGTCATTTCTGGTTTTCGTGTGGTCTTTGGTTTAATACGTTCTCACTAATTAGATAATGCCCCTGTTGGAGCTTTGATTTGACAGAGTGAGATGCCTCAAACTCTTCCAATAACTTCTTCATTAAATCAGTAGACAAGATACCATGTAACTTGTGGTCTTAAAATAGAGAATTTCTCTTAATAAGATGATATTGTTTGTGGTACTGAATTGTCCCTCAGCTTCTGTCAAACGCAGAGTAGTTATATTCAGACGTCTTCTGAGCCTTACAATATCATCTGAGGTTCTTACACAGTCAACATCTTATCACTGGCTAAACCACTGGAATCTACTCTACAGTATTTTATTGTATTTCATGAGGCTGATCTTTCAGAGAAGGTATGTCATGGCGGCCAAAACTGGGTTCTTCACCAGGCTGATGGGTTTTGACTCCTGGCTTGGCTGCTTAAAAAATTTTTTATTTTTAAAAATATTTATTTATCTGAACAGAACATTTTACACTTCATTGCGTTTTAATTTACAGAGCCACATGTGGCTGCTACCACACCTGCAAACCAGCATCAAACTCTGAGCCTCTGCTTGCCAATCTATGAAATGAGACCTTCAATTCTTATCTCTCAGGGGGTTTGAGGGCTGAAATGAGGTAGATGGAGAGGAAGGAACTGCATGACCTAAAAAATTGGTGAAGAGAAGCAAACAGTCCCACTCAGCAACTTCGGTTCATTTCTTTCTCCCTCGCTGGTAAGTCCTGGTGATGAACTTACCGGGGTGAACTTGCGGTGTAGCGCTGTGTCCAGAAATTTTACATCTCTTTGTTTTAGTTTTCTTGTCTGTAAAATGGGGCTGATGGTGATGATAAAGTTCAAACGAGTTAAAGTGTTTAGATTGGTTCCTGGCCCAGAAAATGCTAGCTATGCCCTGGCTGTCACTCTCTAAGGAAACCAGGGCCTTCGATGCCCTTGACCAGAAGGCTCCTCGAAGGTTTTTAACAGATGCTTGCCCCCAAATGAAAGTCAAGTTCAGTAAGGATGCTGAGAAGAGGAGCTGCACCCTAGTGTCCTCAGGCCCCTCCTTCCTCCACAGCCCACCCACCCTCCTGTGCAGCCCCAATGTCTGGTTGGTGCCTGTGCAGGGCCCCATTTTTCTGCTCCCTCTAGCTCTCCCTGCTCTCTTTGAGCCAAAGTCTCATGAAAACTGTAAATCCCCCAGACAGGCCCAGGTTTAGTGGGCACTCAGGACAAAGGGTCACGGCTGGCCGGCCAGCCTGCACCTGACCCATCTGGAGTCCCATTCCTCTCCCTGGAGGGAGCCAAAGATGGTGGCCAGGATGTTGGACCCACCAGGGGTGCCTGGTGTCACCCGTGGAAGGAGCTGCCTGGGTGCCCTGGCTGTGTGTTAGCCCTGTGAGTCCACGAGAGCTTCAGCAACTGGCAGTCTAGCCTTGCCCAGCTCCTGACCTCTGCCCAGCTCCTGACCCCGATGCAAATAACTCAACCTCTCACCTATTAACCTCCAGCCACACAGGCTTCCTTTTGTTCCTCAAACACACCAAGTTCGGTGGCTTCAGGCCTTGTTACTCTCCGTGGGACACAGATTCCTGCAGGGGGGCTCGCTGTGTTCCCATCTTGGCTTGCCTGGTCCTTCTTCTGAGAGGTTTCCTTCATGACCCCCAGCCGGGTCACCGCAGACACCTACCAGGCTATATTTTCGAAAGCAGCTGTCCTCTCCCTAAAGTTATATTTTGTATTTGTCAGCTTTCTATCACTCTGCTGTAATAAACATGGCTGAAACAATAGGCAACAAATAGTCTTTGAAGATAGAGAGAATGCTGAAAACTTAGAAGAAACAAGAATGAGAACAAATCATACAGGCTTGCAGTTTGAAGTTTTGCTAGGCAGTTGAATAAAATATAGATGTTTCTAACAAGTCCCTGTTTATGGTAGTCCCTACACTGTTTCAAAAATGAAATGTGGGGGCTTCGCTGGCGGCTCAGCGGTAAAGAATTCACCCGCCAGAGCAGAAGACATGGGTTCAATCCCTGATCTGGGAAGATCGCACATGGGGTGGAGCAGCTGAGCTCACACTTAACTCCTGAGTCTGTAATTCACAAGCCTCAGCTACTGAAACCCAAGCACCTAGAGCCGTGCTCTGCAATAAGAGAAGCCACCACAATGAGAAGCCCTCGCACGGCACCTAGAGAGCAGCTTCTGCTCAAGGCAACTAGAGAAAAGCCCGCGCGACAATGAAGATTCAGCATAGTAAAAAATAAAAGTCCCTTGGACAGCAGGGAGAACAAACCAGTCTGTCCCAAAGGAAATCAACCCTGAATCTTCATTGGAAGGACTCACGCTGAAGCTAAAGCTCCAATACTTTGGCCACTTGATGCAAAGTGATGACTCATTGAAAAAGACCCTGATGCTGGGAAAGGTTGTGGGCAGAAGAAGAGGGCGGCAGAGGATGAGATGGTTAGATAGCATCACTGATTCAATGCACGTAAATTTGAACAAGGGAGATAGTGAAGAACAGGAAAGCCTGGTGTGCTCCAGTCCATGGGATCACAAAGAGTTGGACATGACTTAGTGACTAAACAACAGTGAATAACAGAATTTTTAAAAAATGAAGTGTGAAAAGAATTATTGAACTTCTGAGAAGCTGCTAACAAGAAGATGCACCAGGGAGCATATATTCTTAACAGTAAATAATTTTTGTTATGAAAGCAATATTTTTGGTAAAATTGTATCCATACAACCAGTGAAGGAGTGGCTGCTTTGACTAGAATAATAAAAAGACTGAGATTATGTTGCCTTCAGTGGAGTGGGCATAACCCATCCATGGCCTCATCCACCAGCAGAAAGTGGCAGCAAAGGCTGAAAGCAGGAGTATGCCCGTTACTGCAGAATGCCATGTGTGTGTTAAGTCACTCAGACGTGTCTGTCTCTTTGTGACTCCCATGGACTATAGCCCACCAGGCTCCTCTATCCATGGGATTCTCCAGGCAAGAATACTGGAGTGGGCTGTCATTTCCTTCTCCAGAGGGGATCTTCCCGAACCATGGATTGAACCCACTTCTCTTCTTTGTTCTGTATTGAGAGGTGGGTTCTTTACCTCTAGTGCCACCTGGGAAGCCCAAGGTAGGTTAATGGATCTAGTTAATTTTAAACACAAAACTGTTCAGCTGTCACAGGATCACTACCGTAATCTGTAACGATCTGAACCTCCGTGGAAGTCCTTCGTTCCACAGTGATGGTTGTGGATATCTTGTGGCAAAATGCTTAAAAAACCCATCAGACTTACAGATAAGTTATCTTTTTTCCTTTTCACACCAAAATACAAGTGTTAGATTTGGACACGGGATGGCAAATGGATGTCAGTGGTATATTGCCCAGGAGACATTTTTGAAATTGTCAGTACACCTAATGGAGTAAATGGGATGTTTTAACCAAATAAGTAGCTGAGTGACTGGGTGTGTTGAGTGGCCTTATCTTTATATTTAAGATCACAGACATTCCGGGGCCCCTAATGCTGCCTGATAATTTGTTAGATTTCTGGTTTAACTCTCCCATTTACAAGAGATTACCTCTGATTCCTCCTCAGAGCTTCCACACCCCCACTTCCTAACCCCACACTCAGTTGATGATGTCCCCTCTCACCAGAAATAATCAGAAACCCTTTCTGGGTATTCCCATAGTGCCTGAGTCGGCTCACACACTCTCAGTTCACAGAGGAATTGTCTACAAGGCCAATCCTTCTGCTTGGCCATCTCTCAGCTCAGGGAGGGCCCCCTGAAATTGTGTCCTCTCTCTTCTGCATCAGTACTTTTCTCTCCCTGAGAGTTCATTTCCATGAGCTTATAAATGTCTTTAAAAAGTGGGCTCTTTGCAATCCCATGGACTGCAGCACACCAGGCTCCTCTGTCTTTCACTGTCTCCTGGAGTTCAAACTCATGTCCATTAAGTTGATGATGCTATCTAACCCTCTCATCCTCTGCCACCCCCTTCTCCTTTTGCTTTCCATCTTTCCCAGCATCAGGGTCTTTTCCAGTGAGTTGGCTCTTCCCATCAGGTGGTATCGGAGTTTCAGCTTTAGCATCAGTCCTGGTTTGATCTCCTTGCAGTCCAAGAGGCTTTTAAGAGTTTTCTCTAGCACAGTCCAAAAGCATCAGTTCTTCAGCACTCAGCTTTCTTATGGTCCAACTCTCACATCTGTACATGACTACTGGAAAAACCATAGCTTTGACTATCCAGACCTTTGTTGGCAAAGTGGTGTCCCTGCTTTTTGATATGCTGTCTAGGTTTGTCAGGGGGATTCCTAGGTGGTGCTAGTGGTAAGGAACCCATCTGCCTAATTCAGAAGACGCAGATTCAATCCCTGGGTCAGAAAGATCCTCTAGAGGAGGGCACTATAACCTACTCTAGTATTCTTGCCTGGAGAATCCCGTGGACAGAGGATCTGGGCAGGCTTCAATCGATAGGGTCACAAAGAGTCAGATACGACTGAAGCAATTTAGCAGGCACACACTAGGTTGTCATAGCTTTCCTTCCAAGGAACAAGTGTCTTTTAATTTCATGGCTACAGTCACCATCCGCAGTGATTTTGGAACCCGAGAAAACAAAATCTGTCACTGTTTTCCCTTTTTCCCCTTCTATTGTCATAAAGTGATGAGACTGGATGCCATGATCTTAGTTTTCTTAAATATTGAGTTTCAAGCCAGGTTGGGTCTTTAACCATAAACAAAAAGACAAAAACCCTCAATGCCATGGTGCTCACAGTCTAGTTCAATTACTTAAGAGTCGCTCAGTCGTGTCTGACTCTATGCGGACCCCATGAGCTGTAGCTTACCACGCTCCTCTGTTTATGGGATTTTCTAGGCAAGAGTACTGGAGGGGGTTGCCATTTCCTCCTCCAGGGGATCTTCCTGACCCAGGGATTGAACCCGGGTTTCCCACATTGCAGGCAGATGCTTTACCATCTGAGCCACCAGGGAAGCCCCTGGTGAACTTTTAGTTCAATTCACAACTGCTATTTAGTTGGATATTCAATTCTGTCCTCTCCCCATTATAAAATTTCAACATTTGAAATCAGGGCGAGTCTTGAAAATTGGAGGCTTATAATCGAGCTGTTCATATGATAAGTCTTGGTGCTTTCAAGATAGATAAGAGTCTGAAGTTTCAGAGCCAAGCCTGGTAAATGACAGCTGGAGAAGAGCATTTAACTAGCACCATGATAAAGTAATAAGACTGAATACTCCCCTGCACTGGGTGCCTCTTGAAGGCAGGAACTTGGTCCTGTTTATCTGTCATTTCCCAATTCCTGACACAGTGCCCTGACACACAGTGGTGTTTAATGACTTTGGGAAAGAAGTGAATTGACAAGTGAAGAAGGAGTGAGCAAATACAGAGCTACTCCCTTGGTGATCTTAACTACTCTCGTGACTTTAAATAACATCCAGGCAGAGAGCACACCCAAGAATATCTCTTCAGACCAGAACTTGCCTCTGAATGCTAGACTCCTACATCCAGTTGCCTTCTCATCCGACCTGCACATCTTATAAGCATCTTTAACTTCATATGCCAAAGATCAAATTCCCAATTCCTCCCCTACCTCCTCCCAAACTCTTCCAACCATAGCCTGCCCCTACCCTGTCAAATATATTGGGTGTATATATATATATATATTCACTCTTCCAGGTGCTCAGGACAAAAATCTTGAAGTCATACTTGACTCCCTTCTTCCTCTATAGCTGCTTGATTAACTTTTTGTCCATCAAGTTATCCTTATGGTTCTACCTTCAAAATACACATTTCCATGTCTACTTCTCACTTTCTCCCCTGCTTTCACCTGGTTCAAGCGACCAGGATTATTTTAATAGTCTCTTGACTTGCCTCCCAGCTTCTGCCTTTATCCCTGGCAGTCCTTTCTCCTCCCAATAGCCAGTGTTGGTTACTTAGTCGTGTCTGACTCTTTGTGACCCCATGGACTGGAGCCTGCTAGGCTCCTCTGTCCATGGAATTTTCCAGGCAATAATACTGGAGTGGGTTTCCACTTCCTCCTCCAGGGGATCTTCTGACCCAGGGATTGAATCCGTGTCTCCTGCATTGCAGGAAGATTCTTTACTGTCTGAGCCACTGGGGAAGCCCCACAATAGCCAGACTGATCTTTTAAACACGTCAGATTGTGTAAATCCTCCACCTGCTTATACAGTTTTTCTAAGCCCTTATAACTAGATTTTGCAACCCTCCCCCCCCCTACTTTTTCTACTCTCCCTTTAGTTCACCATTCCAGCCGCTGGCTGACCTCCTTGCTGATCCTGAAATGAAACTCAGTCTATATTCGGTTTATTATTTTTATTTATTAAATTAAAAAAAAAGAAACTCGGGACTAGGGCCCTGGTCCTCACTGTTCCCTCTACTGGGAATGATATTCCCAGCATGGTTCTTACTCCCTTGCCTCATAGGTCACCTTCTCAGTGAGACCTTTCTTGACCACTTCACTTATTTTTTTAAATTAACTTTTACTGGTATGGTTGCTTTACAGGGTTGTGTTAGTTTCTATTGTACAGTGAAGTGAATCAGCTATAGGTATACCACATACGTGTATCCCATCCCTGTTTTTTTTTTGGGATTTCCTTCCCATTTAGGTCACCACAGAGCATTGAGTAAGGTTCCCTGATCTATACAGGAGGTTCTCATTAGTTATCTATTTACACTTAGACTTAGCATCAATAGTGTATCGATACGTCAACCTCAGTCTCCCAATTTGTCCCATCCCTCTTTGTCCCACCCCTTGGTGTTCATACTGTTGACCACTCCATTTAAAATTGAAACCACCTTATGGCTCCCATTCTCCTTTACCTGTTTTATTTTTCCTTCCTTGGCAATCATGCCCATTTAATATATCACATATTTTCCTTATTTATTTTTTCTCTCCCCACTAGATTATAATCTCCATAAAAGCAGGAATTTTTCTTTACTGGGCTCACTACTGAATCCCCAAAACAGCACCTGAAGACCTAAAACAGCACCTGTTTAATGAAATGAATGTGTTCAATGAAGGGACAACAATGAAACTAAATTTAATAAGTATTTATCATGTGAGGATCCCTTGCAAGGGATTCATGGGTAATAGCTAATTTTTACAGAGGAGGCACTGAAAAGCTGTGATAAGAAACCCAGGTCTAATTCAACAACGTGTTCTTTCCTCCAGAACCTGGCACCTCTCCTGTGCTGTGAAAAGCCAGAAGTAGGTGGAGAGTCCAGAGGGATTGGGGTCCAAGCCATGGCACCCCTCACAGCCCACATACTTAAGAGTGGCCAGGAGAGATCAGCTGTCAATTCAGTTCAGTCACTCAGTCATGTCCGACTCCTTGCAAACCCATGGACTGCAGCACAACAGGCTTCCCTGTCCATCACCAGCTCCCGGAGCTTAGTCAAACTCATGTCCATCCAACCATCTCATCCTCTTTCGTCCCCTTCTCCTTCTGCCTTCTATCTTTCCCAGCATCAGGGTCTTTTCCAATGAGTCAGCTCTTCATATCAGGTGGCCAAAGTATTGGAGTTTTAGCTTCAACATCAGCCTTTCCAATGAATATTCGGACTGATTTCCTTTAGGATTGACTGGTTGGATCTCCTTGTAGTCCAAGGGACTCTCAAGAGTCTTCTCCAACACCACAGTTCAAAAGCATCAATTCTTTGGTGCTTAGCTTTCTTTATAGTCCAACTCTCACATCCATACATGACTATTGGAAAAGCCATAGGTTTGACGAGACGGACCTTAGTTGGCAAAGTAATGTCTGCTTTTTAATATGCTCTCTAGGTTGTTCAAAGCTTTTCTTCCAAGGAGAAAGCATCTTTTAAGGTTGCAGTCACCATCTGCAGTGATTTTAGAGACCTCCCAAAATAAAGTCTCTCACTGTTTCCATTGTTTCCCATCTATTTCCCATGAAGTGATGGAACTGGATGCCATGATCCTAGTTTTCTGAATGCTGAGTTTTAAGTCAACTTTTTCACTCTCCTCTTTCACTTTCATCAAGAGTCTCTTTAGTTCTTCTTCACTTTCTGCAATAATGGTGGTGTTATCTACATATCTGAGGTTATTGATATTTCTCCCAGCAATCTTGATTCCAGCTTGTGCTTCTTCCAGCCTGGCATTTTGCATGATGTACTCCGAACATAAGTTAAATAAGCAGGGTAACAATATACAGCCTTGACGTACTCCTTTCCCAATGTGGAACCAGTTTGTTGTTCCGTGTCCAGTTCTAACTGTTGCTTCTTGACCTGCATACAGATTTCTCAAGAGGCAGGTCAGGTGGTCTGGTATTCCCATCTCTTTAAGAATTTTTCACAGTTTGTTGTGATCCACATAGTCCAACACCTCCACTAGCTTTGTTTGTAATGCTTCCGTAAAGCCCACTTGACCTCACATTCCAGGATATCTGGCTCTAGGTGAGTGATCATACCATCGTGATTATCTGGGTCATGAAGATCTTTTTTGTATAGTTCTGTGTATTCTTGCCACCTCTTCTTAGTATCTTCTACTTCTGTTAACTCCATACTATTTCTGTCCTTTATTGTGTCCATCTTTGCATGAAATTTTGCCTAGGTATCTCTAATTTTTTTGCAGAGATCTCTAGTCTTTCCCATTCTATTGTTTTGCTGTATTTGTTTGAACTGACCATTGAGGAAGGCTTCTTATGTCTCCTTGTTATTCTTTGGAACTCTGCATTCAGATGGGTATGCTGCTGCTAAGTCACTCCAGTCGTGTCCGACTCCGTGCGACCCCATAGAGGCAGCCCACCAGGCTCCCCCGTCCCTGGGATTCTCCAGGCAAGAACACTGGAGTGGGCTGCCATTTCCTTCTCCAATGCATGAAAGTGAAAAGTGAAAGTGAAGTCGCTCAGTAGTATCCTACTCTTAGCGACCCCATGGACTGCAGCCTACCAGGCTCCTCCGTCCATAGCATTTTCCAGGCAAGAGTACTGGAGTGGGGTGCCATTGCCTTCTCCAGATGGGTATAGCTTTCCTTTTCTCCTTTGCCTTTAGCTTCTCTTCTTTTCTCAGCTATTTGTAAGGAAGGCCTCCTCAGACAACCGTTTCGCCTTTTTGCATTTCCCACAGGCTGTCGAAAACGACTGAATCCGCTCAGCAGTAGGCGCCGCCCACCTTTTTTTTTTAACTGATTGGCTTCAGTTCTTAGAGCAGGAAAGGGACCCTTTCTGGGAGGGATGCCGGATTAGCGGAGCTTCCTCCCACCGCTCGTGGAGGCTTCCCTGCGGCTGTAGGAGACGGAAATCCAGAGTCAAGAGTCTGGGTTTCCGCACGGAGGGCTCTTCCCGCCGCTCCCGGAAGCTGCGCTCGCTGCCCGGGTAACGGGTCCCGGCGGCTGAAGAGGCTGAGGCGCCGTTATGGACCTGGAGGAGGCGGTGAGAAGTCCGGCTGCCGCGCGACCGGGCGACGGGGCGGGAGGGCCGTGAAGCTGAGGAGAAGGCGCTGGAGGACGCCCGCTGGCTGTGGAGGCGCTCTGGTCTCGAAGTGGGGCGGGTCAGAAAGGGATGGAGCTGGCGGGCCGTGGGTACCGGCGTGGTGGGGGAGACAGGCTGGAGCTGCTGGCTGCCGGAGGTTGTGAGTGGAGACGGGGTGAGGTGTTGATCGAAGGGGGTGTGTTTTAGGGGGAGGATGAACTTGTGGGTTTTGTGAGGTGGCCGCCCTCGTGGCTCACCTCCTCTAGACTGGACCACCCGCAAGTTCCCTTTGATGCTGGAGGTTGGGCGAGGGAGGCCGGGGGTTGGAACCCGAATGCCCACCAAGTAACCCCTGTAACCCCAAGTAACGTCACATCTCCCAGCACCTAGTCTTTGGGAATCTTCGTCTCGGCCTTGCGTAGGGAGGGCCAAATTCGGGTGTGAGGGCACGGCCAAGATTTCAGTAGTTACCAGTATGCTGCTAAGTCGCTTCGGTCGTGTCCGACTCTCTACGACCCCAGAGATGGCAGCCCACCAGGCTCCGCCATCCCTGGGATTCTCCAGGCAAGAACACCGGAGTGAGTTGCCATTTCCTTCTCCAATGTATGAAAGTGAAAAGTAAAATTGAAGTCGCTCAGTCATGTCCGACTCGTTGTGACCCTATGGACTGCAGCCTACCAGGCTCCTCCGTCCATGGGATTTTCCAGGCAAGAGTACTGGAGTGGGTTGCCATTGCCTTCTCTGAGTTACCAGTATAGGGTCCCTGAAAACTTGACCTGCTTTTGAAGTCAATTGGCCGTGCGTTTTGCCAGTCTTTGATGAAAGTCCCTTGGACTGCGCAGAGATCCAACCAGTCCATCCTAAAGGAAATCAGTCCTGAATATTCATTGGAAGGACTAATGCTGAAGCTGAAACTCCAATACTTTGGCCACCTGATGCAAAGAACTGACTCATTTGAAAAGACCCTGATGCTGGGAAAGATCCAAGGCGGGAGGAGAAGTGGACAGAGGATGAGATGGTTGGATGGCATCACCGACTCAATGGACATGAATTTGAGTCAACTCCAAGAGTTGGTGATGGACAGGGAGGCCTGGCATGCTGCAGTCCATGGGGTTGCAGTGTCAGACACGACTGAGGGACTGAACTGGACTGAACTGAACTGATGGTGTTAGAGGAATATTGGGTAATTAGATCAATGACAATAAGATTTCACATACCAAAGAGCTGAGAATTGATTATTCAGTGCCAATCTATGTATGTACAGAAGCATCATGGTGATAGAAGGCTTTTCTCATTGTAGCTGCTCGATAAATGTCTCTTGAATGGTGGTTAACGGTGTGTAGATGCTGGGTTAATGAAATGAACAACTAGAACTCGCCATGAGCCTGTAGAGTTATGAGTAGGGCTCTTGTCTGTTTTGCTCAACGTCACATCTCCAGCACCTAGTTAAGTATCTAGAGCATACATAGTAGGTACTCCTTGGGTTGCTGAATGAACAAATGGGAACTTGAAAAAACCCTAATAAAACTCTGGTTCCTTTGTGGTGGGTTATGTGTTCTTAGTGTCCTGGAGGAAGTTCCAAAGGGTATGCTATTTAAGTCTTCTGTATACTTAAATCTCATCATCTTTTTTCCTCACAGCATTTTCAAGTTTTATTTACTCATCTTCCCCCACCCCCCACTTTACCCCTACCACCTTTTTTCTTTCCCTTCCCACACACTGTGTGTTTTAGAAACATTTAATAGTTTAATTCCATTTCAAACTGCTCAGCCTGAACTGCTTTTCTCCTTGTTTGTAGATAATAGTCTCTTTGGTATGTTTTCTATTCTCAGTGATTCTTTACTGATAGAGTAAAATTGCAGGGAAGCCTTTAGGTAGAACTGCAGGGTTTAGGTGCAGTGTGTTAAATGTGACGTTCCTTTTCTCCCACAGAGAGAGTTCAGAGAGCGCTGTTCTCAGTGTGCTGCTGTTTCTTGGGGTCTTACTGATGAAGGCAAATATTACTGTACTTCTTGCCACAATGTTACAGAAGTAAGTAACAGGTCTCGTTGATGAATTTGCTTGTGCTTTAAAAATTGCAGTTTCAGCCTAATATATGGCATAGCACCCCCCCCTCCACCACCGCCAAATTGATCTATTTTTATTACTAAGCAGTGCCCAACTACCAAGAATATAAGTCGTCCTCAAGTGCTGACACAGGGTTAAAGACTTTGAATTAGATTTAGGATGAGCTTCTGAAACTATCTTGGGCCATAAATATAAGTGTTTTCCTGATTCAGACTGTATGGTATATTTATAAGAGGAAATAATTAAACTTGCACTTGGAAGATGATAAATTTCTTTTCATTAGCACTTATTTAAGAGTTTTTAATGTGCCATGATAGCATGGAGGTTTGGAATATACAATGTTAAAGGACTATCCTGAGTACTGGAAATGTACATTGTTATTATGTCTTTGCACAGTGCCTTACACATCATGAGTGTTTTCTTATCCATTCATTCATTTGCTCCTCTTAACAATGTGTGAGATACACTATTATGCCTGTCTACAAGTAGGGCAAGTGGGCCTCATCAGGTGAGTGAGTTTGCCAAAGTCTCGTGGCTAGATAGTGTTGAGGCAGGATTTGAACCTGAGGCTTCTGACTCCAGTGTTCATTTTATTCCATCACACCTGCCTCTTAGGACAGAGGCTGACATCCTGTCCTGTGGGTCCTTGGTAAATGAGACTGCATTCACATAGGGAGTGCTAGGTCCTCTCCTCGTCACCGCAACCCTCAGGACAGAACAACATAACCAAAATAATCCAGAGTGTGGACAGCCTGCTGTTGGGTGGGCTAAACACACCAGGACTTTTCTCTCCAGAAGAGGATTTGCTCAAAGTCTACAGAGCCAAGAAGAGCAGATATATTTATTACCTTTGCCCTGTGGCCCTCCAGGATTTTTGAGAAAAGTGGTTAATTTGGCTTGCAACTATCATTGAGACAGTCATTGTTCTTCATTCTGCTTCCCATTTGGTCACCCACAGTATTCATAAGATATGAACTCACTCGATGAAATTGTTGGGGTGATGATATATTCATTACTTCGTTTGTGGTGATGGTTTCATGGATATACATACACACACATCAGATCATAGACTTTAAATATGTGCAGTTTGGTCCTTTGCTTTGATTATTTGTTGAGGCATTAACAGTTTTTGGTTTTGTACCAGCAGTGCAAATGTAAACACGGTGAAGCAAGATGTGGGTAATAGACTGTCATTAGCAGATGAAGACAGCGTATACTATTTTTGGAGAGATTTAGCTATTAATATATTAACTAATTGCTTTCTTTTATTTGTCTTCGATATTATTTCTATTTATTTCTGTTTGATAAAATCTGCTGTGGTCAGTGTTTAACTTGAAAGATCCTAATACCAGTATTTCCACATTTGAAAGGTACCAGCTTTGTATGGAATAACCTGTCAAGAGTGGAGCCTTCTGGATGGTGGGCACCATCTTCCATAGGCCCAGAACCTATCTCAGTGCCTCCCATGTGATAGACAGAGCTGTGTGTTGAACAACCTCAGTGGTTCTCTTGGCTTTATGACACGTTCTTCAGATAGAAAAGGACATGACTGGTGTGGGCTTGGTGTGCCAAAGCTTAAATCCACCTGGTGGGAAATGGCCGGTGAGCTGTGGTTACACCTATGGAGAGTGGAGGTTGTGGTACAGCTTTCTGTGTTTTTTTTGCTCCTTTCATTGCCCCTCAACTTACTCTTATATGTAATTTTCATTTTCTAGATACCCATGATCTGAAGGAAGGCCTTCTGAATTGATAAAGGAATTAGAATGTTATCTTGATTGATTTTATACAGGAAAAATATTTTCAGGTCTTAAATCTGGTTTATGTATAGACATTCTTGCAAGTATTTTATGGGTATTTAATAAAGGTATAAGCTAAGATCGTGTGAGTTTAACAGATTTATATGATCATAAGAGCAGATTTACTGTAGAAAATGTAGAAATGATGAAGGTGAAAGCTGCAATCACCAGTGAGCTCAACATACATTTCAGTAGCTTCCATTTAGTCTTTTATATGAGAGACCGTCTATATATGAGAGGGGCAAGGGGGTATGGGTGAGTACTCTCAATCTTGTGTGAATGTGTTAATTAACTATATAAATAGTCCACAGTATAACCATTCTGTAGTTACAGCTTCAGTCTGGGTATTTAGCTTTTTTTAGCTTTTAGTTATTTTGCATTTTGTCTTATTCTTATTTTAAGCCTTCCCCTGCCATCCCCCCCAACCCCCACTCTTTATAGGTTTTACCTTTTTTTGTTGGGTAATTGCTCTGGTGTGTGTGTTCTGAAGTGTCTTAACGTTCTCAGTGTGGCCAACCTCATCCACCAGAATGGCTTTGAATGTGGTTTCTGTGGAATACAGAGATTGTATTCCAAAAATCCTGTTGTTAGAGGCATTTCTTTTATTCTTAATGAAAGTTGAAGATAAATTTCATTCCAAATCTCTAGATTTAGACAAATACATAGGTAGTGTTTGTTGTTGGTTAAAAATCTTCACCTTTCCCCCATTACGTAGGGCTGATTCTTTTATTAACATATTTTGGTTGTGAGAGAACTGGAATCTTAGGTCCCAGCCCTTGAGAGCACTTGGAATTGAAGACTTTGGGGTGAACTGTACTCAGCAATAAGTCATTCTAAAATCATATAGGTCTGATTAAAAATGAAAGTAGTGTTTTTATAATTTCATAAAACTGTTTTAGAGTATGATTCAAACACAGAAAAGTAGAATGAAACTAATCTGTGTATAGCTTAGGAATTGCTGACTATAATAAATACAGAAATTATTTTAGTTTCAAAGTGGTTTGGGGTGGAGAAAAAAGGGTGAATAAATTTGACTTTAGGTGTCAAACAATTAAAAACTGATTGAAAATAAAAGGTTATTCATTTGACAGTCACTTATCTGGTATGTTTAAAACTGTTCTCTGCACAGTTTTAAGTACTAAAGAAGTTCTGAATCGGAAAATAACATAAAGGCTAACCGGAGTGTTCCACTTTATCTAATTTTCCCAAAATGCTACTGTCACCCGGCATCCATGGTCTGGTTCATTGCACGCCCCAGAGCATGCTTGGAAACACAGTTGAGGAGAAGTGAAGCTGTGTGTATGGCCCTTTTTAATGGTCTGCTTCTGTTTCCTGCAGAAATCTAGGGAAGTTATAGACACTGGAGCTATTCCTAATACTAAAATACAAGCCATCAACCGAGGACTTAAAAGAAAACGAAAACTTGGTAAGTTCTTTTTTCATATGTGCATAGTATTTTTTAATCATGTTTTCATTTTCATAATTTGGGTGTGTGCAATTGGAATTTTAAATAGATTCTAATGAAGTTGCCAGAATTTTAAGCCAAAATCGAATTAAAGTCGATAATTATTTTTGGTAAAATTGGAAGCAACTTCTTAAAGCATACCCATTTTTTATTCTGTTTATTGTAGATGATTTGATTTTTCAGTGGTGCAACTACTATGCAAAAAATACTATTAGTAAGGGAGTGTATTTGTTTGTATCTGTTGGCATATGTTTCTCTATTCTGTATCTGTAATCTCTCATGATTTTCTGTGCTTTTAAAGAAAATTACTTCTTTTCTGACATGTTTCAACTATGGAGTTGTCAGGTTAGGCAAGTTAAATATGATACTCAGCTTTCAGAAATCCATTTCTCACAGTGATTTTGAACACACCCTTTTATAATAGGGAAAATTAATTTCCTTTAAAATAACCTCAGCATGGGTGTACTTTAACAGGCAACTATTTCATTAATCCAGGGAGTACATATAATTAACCATTATTGAGAAGAATCTAAGGTAAAGTTTAGTTGATGCTTTTTATTTTTGTGACTGATTGCCTAGAGCCAGATGCTCAGGTTTGAAATTAGGCTAATGATAATGGCAGACTCTTCTACCTGAGGTAGCTTTAAGGATACATACATGAAATATATAATATATATAAATGTTAGTGAAATAACTGCATGGAATACATTGCTGTTCTTAGATGAATAACAGAGAATGCCTAGATGTCAGCTCATGTTTCTGTTTAAACTTTAGTAGTGACTGTTTTTATTAGGCGAAAACCTGATTAATCTTAATTAAATTTAATTAGAGTAAAACCTAGTTAATTTGGACTTGGCATCTAGGTAGTAAAAATTGTATAGTTTAAGCTTAAATTGCTGAAAGAACATCACGTGTTTCAAATTAAATGTTGAGAGTCTTATATTCAACCTCTTTTTCCTTACTTTCTTCATGTGTAAAGTAAGAGGGTAATACCATTTATTATAGGGAGTAGGAACCCAGATTCAGAATTTAAGATACGACTGTATTAGTGTGTCAGAACAGGGTGCAGAAAGGAGAGAGCACGCATGGCTGGCTATAGCTTGGGGAGTTTAAACTCCCTCACCTTTGCAGGCTTCTTATTTTACTCCTATGAAAAACTAAGACCCTTTCAGAAAGTGAGTTAGGCAGCAGAGGCGGGGAAACCTTGTGACACTGAGGTTAGGGAGGGGCACAGGAACCCTGTGACTTTCTGCAGGGAAGAGGGCATCTTGGAGTCATAGCAGCAGACTTCAGAAGCGTATTTTTTCAGAGTTGCAGTATTTGTCAACCTGGGAGGGATAAAACATAAGAGTCTTAACAGATTTGAGCATTTTCTTTTAACTGGTAGTTTTATTTAAACATGTAGCTTTGTCCATTCCTTCAGAATCTCTTAAGACTGTTTTGAGGTTGCAAGAAAATAACCTATTAATACTTAAAATACATGGTGACTGGATCGAGTTCAGTAAATCTTAGTTTCCTTGCTTTCAGTTTCACACTCGTACCTGGAACCTTCCTGATGAAAGGAGAAAGCTGTTGAACAGTTCGTTTTCTTTGTGTGTTCTTGTTTTTACGCCCTTTCCTGCCATCTTGGAGCTTCCCCTGTTCGCTTTATTTCATTCATTCTCCAAATACTCATTGTTCCCTTTCTGTTTGAGGTGGAACAGAGGAGTCGGAGGAGAAACAGTGGCTGAGTGTTGAGTATCCTTTCATTTAGGCTTCTGTTGGGCATTGTTCAGTACATTTATAAAACTTGTTTTCTTTTTTTAATGTGGTGACTAACCATTTTGCTGCCCTTATTGATATTGATATTTCAGAAAAATTAAATTTACTTTAGCATTTGTGTACAGATTTGCCAGATCGGAAGCGAGAGTATAAGAATGGAAACTCTACCCAGGGATATGAAAAAATTCTGGTTGAAGTGTGTGAAACACAATTGTAACTGTGCAGTAGCATTACATTTAGTAAGTAAGAAACTCAGATGTCTGAAGTCTGTCATTTGTCATTTAGAGAAAGGCTGGGATTGGTATGTGTGTGAAGGTTTTCAACACATACTTTATCAACAAGCAGAAGCCTTACAGAGCCTTGGAGTAGGCCCAGAGTTAAAGGTAAGTCCATTTGAGTTCAGATGTTAACCTTTCATTTTGTTTTTTGAAGAACAGTAGACTTAGTGGAATTAAGAGTAGTAGGGTTATCAGTAATAGCACTTGGCCTATTAGAAACAATCATTTTTGTGATGATTTTTCTTTAATCTTTTTGCAAGACCAGCAATCCCTAAAATGTGTTCTCTAAGGTGTAAATAAGCAGTACATCCAAAAGAAAGTAAGAAAGGTTTTAGTCTTCAGATAATTAGGAAACATTAAAGTAAAACAAATAACTTTGTCCACTTATTGGTGCCTTTTATTTGTTAATGTGCTGTTTCATTTCCTAGGGGATGCAATGTGCAGTATTCACAATTTGAGAGTAAAATTCTCTGGTGTATGTGAGGGGGTGAGATGGGGGAAGTAGCATCCATCAGGACTTCCAGAAAATGCACTTTGTGCCGTGATACATTAAATCAGTGGTTTTCAAACTTGAGTGTGTATCAGAATCAGCTTGGAAGGCTTGTTAAAACACAGATTGCTTGACCCCATTCCAGAGTTTCTGATAAGCAGGTCTGGCGTAGGGCCCAAGAATCTGCATTTCCAACAAGTTTCCAGGTGACACTGATGCTGCTGGAGTCAGCTTAGTTGGAGAGAAGTTTCCATGTGTATGTGGAATGAGTGAATAGGACATTATATAGCTCTATGCTCATAAATGAAAACAAGAGCAAAAAGTGAAGGAAGAAAGATCAACTACTGAAGTCACCAAGAAAAGATTGGTAAAGCAGCCTTTGCTATTCAAAGCAATGAATGTCTGCAGCAGGCAGGCAGAGTGACCCATAGGCCAGTGCATAGCCCAAGTGGTGAGCCTTAACCTTGACAGTCATTGCTTAGGTAAGATTGCTGGTAGCCTGCAGGTTTGTGAATTTGGTTTCTCTTGGCATAGGTATCTGATATATGAGTGTTTTTTAATAAATGGTTTCAGGTAGTTCCACCAAATAGCTTCAGTAGGGTTTACACCTGTATAGCTTTCTGTTGATACCTACTTCATCGAGATTAATCCTAAAAACAGTTTCTCTGAAATTAACCAATAAGTATGACTATTTAGACCTGACCAGCTAAATGGTGCAGGAATGGTGTTATGATACCCCAGGCTCCAGAGTCAGAACTGACTCTAGATCCTATTCATGGGTCATTTTGGCCATGGTACTCAGTGTCTTCAGTGGTAAAATAGGAGCTAATAACTGTTTTGCAGGATTGTGTTAAAGCTTATGGATGCCTTGTGCCCAGTAGGTGATGAATAAATGGAAAAGCTGCTTTGTTTTGTTTTACTTTCACTTGGACAGAGGGTGGGAGAAGGAAGGGGGTGTCCATAGGTCACTAAACTCAGTAGCAGCTTTGCTCCTAACTAGAAGTGTAGTCACATGTAAGTGACTTTCTTTCTCTGGATCTTAATTTACTTAACTTGTAAAAAGAAGGGATTCAACTAGGTGATTTTAAGGAACTAGTTCCTTCTTTTCCTAAAATCTAAGATTAGGAAGACTATATTCGGTGCTTCTCATATACCTGATACTGAAATGATAATTCTTTCAAGGAAATTTAAGTGAGAAAGGTAAGAATGCATTTAGATGGAAGCAGTGTGTAAAGTACAAGAGAACAGAGGTTCTGTGGTCTGGTTGTGCCAGTATATTTTCATCATAACCTGAAGCATTCTTGCTTCTCTTCCACCTTAGAATGAAGTTTTGCATAATTTTTGGAAGCGCTACCTTCAGAAGAGCAAACAGGCATATTGTAAAAACCCAGTTTATACCAGCAGAAGGAAAACTACAGTAAGTCACCTGTCTGACAAGTGGGACCAAAAGACTTATCTGGTGAGAGATAGAAATGAAGATGAAGTTCAACCTTACCTGAATTATGGTTTTCAGAGGAGTTCCAGTGAAGAGGTTTCATTTATAGTCTAGAAGGAAAGGGTCAGTGATGTAGGCATTGAAATTAATTTTGACCAGTTGAAGCATAAAGAAATTTGTGGTTAAGTTTCTAAATAGAAGTTTAAAGGAGTTTCTACCATTGTACTATTAAAAACTGTTTCGCAAATGTTACTCTTTTTGCTTGGAACACCTGATTGCTTTACCTGGCATTTCAAGATTCAGCTCAGTTGTCATCTGGATGCTTCACCACCCCACCCCTCTCCATCAAAGCAGTTATATTTTTAGCAGTTTGCTTTTCACTGCTTATTAAATGTGCCATGGATCATTTTGTTTGGAATAGGGGAGGGAAATGCTGGGAAATGCAGGTTTGATAAGCTTTGATGTGTTTTATGTATGGTTCTTACTCTCTAGGACTGTCAAGGGATTCTGACTCTGTTTGACACACATTTGTTAAGAGCTTGGAAACTTGGCCCAGTGTTTCCTTGTTTGGTTAGGGTCTCATAGGTTCCACACGCAGAGTTTAGTGAAAGAAATGAGACGTTTAGAAATTGCAGGAATGAGAAGTTTAGAAATAGCAGGTGGAGCAGGAATAATGATAGTTCAGTTTTAGGCAGTAAGTTTGAGACAGCTATTGGACATCCAGGAGGAAATGTGGAGTCCTCAGATACACTTCAGTTCCAGGGGAGAGATCTGGACTGGAGATAGAAATTTGGAAGTTGTCAGCTCACACTATAATCAAATCTAAAATACCACTTTTTTTTAAGATGCACCATTATTTTTAAGTACCCCCAAGAAAAAAGAAAATGCCGCAAATTAAATTGTGCCATGATGCTGACTGTAAGATATTCCTGATTTCAGGGATGTTAAAATATGGAGATGGGGGAGTGCACATTAGAATTGAAAACAGTATACATATTAGATGGTCTTTAAAACTACAAGACCAGATGGCATCCTTGAGGAGTAAAGACAGAGAAGAGGGCCAAGAACTGAGCTCTGAATATTCATTGGAAGGATCCTGATGCTGGAAAGGATTGAGGGCAAAAGAAGGGGCCGACAGAGGATGCAGTGGTTGGATGGCATCAGTGACTCAATGGACGTGAGTCTGAGCAAACTCCAGGAGATGGTGAAGGACTAGGAAGCTTGGCATGCTGCAGTCCATGGGGTTGCAAAGAGTCGGACACAGCTTAGCGACTGAACAGCAACAGTGAGAGGTGGAATGAAGTGCACAGAGGGAGACGTTGCTGTAGATGGCAGCAGGGCAGGGCGCAGAGGCTGACAGAGGGCTGAGCATGTGGTGTGGGAGCTTCCTTAGGAATGCTTCAGTTTTCTCAGTGATCTCCATGTATCAGCCAGCTTTATGGTTGCCTAGCCCCTTGTGGGCTCACCTACGAGAGGGGATGTGCTTGACAGAAGAAACAAGCATTATCCTGTCCCTGTGTTCTTTTTTCTGTCTCATTCTCTGTGAGTTCCTTTAATATGAGCTTTATCTCCTCACAGTGAGATCAAGTTTCTGGCCTACATGACTGAGAGTGTGGCTTTTTGACTGTAATCAGCTCCCCAAGGTCATGTCAGTTAATGAGGCCTTTAGGTAGCTGGCCAGCTGACCTTTCTAAGGGACACTCTGACCACTATTTCAGCGATACACTTGTGAAAAATTAAATCATGGTAAGAGATAATGTATGATTGTCAAGCCTCAGTGTGTCTGGAGTCATTATTGACACTTGATGTTTTTATTGGTGTTGATGCTAGAGCTATAGGAGAGGTGTTAGTTACAGAGAGAACTAGGCCTGTTTTGTCTGCCTGTTTCTCTGCTCATGCTTGTTCGGCGTCCTTATCTGAGAAACATGGCCGAGAGCTGCTGAGGAGCATGTGCAGAAGTCCGGCTCTCTTGGTCTCAGGGACCAGGCAGATGGCTGCAGGTCTCTAGACTGGTTCCTTCTCTGGTGTCTGTGATGCTCAAGCATTGTTTACAGTTTGTGGAAATGAATTACATTGTAATTCTGATACAATCATAATTTATATTCTTTTACAAAAC
The DNA here is from genome assembly GCA_006410615.1 of Neotragus moschatus. Lineage (NCBI taxonomy): Eukaryota > Metazoa > Chordata > Mammalia > Artiodactyla > Bovidae > Neotragus > Neotragus moschatus. The sequence goes on along the minus strand of SJYA01001620.1, from coordinate 211,663 downwards.
AGGCATTAGAGGATAATTCGAGCCATTCAGACTGGGAGAGTGAGCCTGAGCTGCCGAGTGACGTGAGCTGTCTGTCTTTTGCTGAAAGTGGAGCAGAGTCTCAGCCTGATGTCCGCACTCCAAAGCCTTTCCCCATCATCAAAGCATCACACTCAGGTAAAGATGACAAACTAATGCTCTGGCAGTGCGTCTTAGAAATAAGGTAGTCCCGTCTCTTCGTATTCCAAGGAAGGGAACTTGGCCTAGCAAGGAAGAATGATTTGTTGAATCGTATGGCAAGGAGAAAGGTAAATTGAATGAAATGTTAGGGCAGTTTTTAAAAAGGTACATTGTTTCCACATGAGCTTTTAGGTGTGATTTTTACAGGGAACTAAACAGTAAGGCTTCCCAAGTGGCTTAGATGGGAAGGAATCTACCTGCAGAAGACCAGGGTTCCATCTCTGCTGATCGGGACGATCCCTTGGAGAAGGGAATTTCTCCCCACTCCAGGAGCTGTTCCTGAGAATCCCATGGGTGGAGGATCCTGGTGGGCTACAGTCCATGGGTATAAAGAGTCAGACATGACTGAATGACTAACACTTTCACTTTTCAAGCAATAGGTAGATCCAGAAAGGAGGCTAGCTCAGTAAGAGAGCTGTGGGCTCAGAATATTAGAGAAAAGCTGTAGCAGAGAACTAATAGAACTTAGCCACGTGGTAAGATGGACAGACGTCAAAGATAAGCTGCCAGTTTCCCTGCGTAGACTAACGCAGGCTGAATCAGATGACCATATTGTGTGTGTGTGTGTGTGCGCGCATGTACATGTATGTCTTACTTTCTGGTTTAATTCCATAATTTAAAACACATAAGGAGTGTATTTAAGGTTATAGATACAGACCTTCTCCTCAGAGCATTTATTCATGATTTTAGTTGTTTCTACATTACTTTTAGAAACAAAAACAAAGAAACGTGGTGGAAAACAGAGAAAGATTTTGTTATAGATTGTGAAGGTCTTGATGTGTACTACTAGAGTTGTTTGGGAGATAGCCTGCAAACTTCCTGGTGTTAGGAATTGTTGAAGTCTGCATTACGTGTGGTTGTGTAAAATTTTCAACAAAACATTTCTAGTGTGGACTGCTTCTTTGCAAGCCCCTCACCCTCCAGAGATTAAAAATTCCTTTTATCAGCATATCCACGTTTCTTTTTATTTTTTGTCATTTCCTTTTTTTCCTTCAGCATATCTGCATTTCTTGATGATCTGCACAATGACACAGTTATCAAATAAGTTACATTTTGTGTCCAAAGAAGTTAGGTCGTAGGATAATTGGGCAGCACGGCATGTGGGGCTTCCTTTTCCGTGCCTCAGGCCACCTGACTCAAAAAATCTCAGAGAACCAGGACTCTGAAGCCATCCGAGCCTTTTTAGTAAGACATCGTGATTGTTTACCTATGTTAGGGATTTTTGTTTGCATGTTTGTTTCTTAGTAAACGATGATTCTTAGAGCTTTGTTTTCATTTTTCTATTAAATGTAACTATTAAAAACAACTCATTATTAATGTAAAACTATAAAATTCAGATATTCATGGGAATTTCCTGGCAGTCCAGTGGTTAGAACTTGGCCCTTCCACTGCTAGGGCCCAGGTTTAATCCCTCATTAGGGAATTAAGATCCTGTAAGCTGTGTGGCCTGGCCAAAAAAACCAAAACAGATATTCATAAAAAAAATAAACTCACGAGTTATCGTTCCACCCCAAAATAACCACTATCACTGTATTCTTCTACATTCTAGAAGGTTTTTTATTCATATATATATAGAGAAAGCATGAGTTTTGTTTTCCAAAAATGTGAACTACTTCTTGATTCTTTAAATTTTTTTGATCAAAATTCTACATGCATGTTGATTCAAATTGATTTATAGGACTTGTTACACAAATAAAAATAAATTGCAGTCCACTGTCTCCCTCAAATGTCCCATTTCCCAGAGGCATTCATTTTCAACTTTTTTTTAAACACCATATCACTGTATCACATGCTTCTGTTACTACATCTTAATTTCTCATTTTGCACACGAGCGGTTAAATTCCCACTATGGATGATGAAGCCTTAGCTCTTTCACTCATCCTCACTGTCCTTCCCCACCCCCTGCCACGTAGTTACCAGCACACAATTATGAATTTCTCCTTCTCTAGCTTTCCATATAATATTTTGCTTGGTCAGTTTTTTGGTGCTTAAATTGTTCAGTTCAGTTCAGTCGCTCAGTCATGTCCGACTCTTTGCCACCCAATGAATCGCAGCACGCCAGGCCTCCCTGTCCATCACCAACTCCCGGAGTTCACTCAGACNGACGTGGGGTAGCTCCTCTCGGCCGCGCTGAGTGGGAAGTGGGGTGGCTCCTCCCAGCCGTTCCTGCGCCGTCACTGCCTGGGACTCTCGGCCGCTGTCTCTTGGACGTGGGGTGGCTCGTCTGGGCCGCGCTTAGTGAGCCGGCGGCTTGCAGCCGCCTGCGCTTAGTGACAACTGCTGCTTATCTCTTGGGGATCTCTTTACCACCATCCCGAGAAGTCTGTCACCTGTCTGTGGTTAAATTTCTGATTTCTTTATCTCACTTCATCTTCTTTCTTGGTTCACACCCTCAATTTGTGGAGCATCTTTTCTTATTTTGCTGAGGATACTAATGTTATTTCCCACTGATTTGAAGATTTGACAGTAAAGCGTCTTCCTACAATGTGGGAGACCTGGGTTCAATCCCTGGGTCAGGAAGATCGCCTGGAGAAAGAAATGGCAACCCACTCCAGTATTCTTGCCTGGAAAATCCCATGGACAGAGGAGCCTAGTAGGCTACAGTCCATGGGGTGATAAAGAATTGGACGCGACTGAGCGACTTCACTTTCTTTCTTTGCCTTTTTATACTAGAGGGTTTCTTCAAGTGCTTAGCAAGCCTAAGAAGGCTAGTCCTGTTTAAGAATGGAGATTGAAAAGCTGATTGAAAACTTTCTACCCACAGGAGGTCTTGTCACTTCTGCTCTGGTTTATTTCCTTGGTGAACCTCCAGCGTTGTCATCTTTAAATCTTTTACCCCTCAGCTGACCAGGTTTTCCAGAAACATCTCTGAGTCTTTTTTTTTTTTTTTTTTGAGGGTATAACCCCGACTGTCCTGGGAACTGGGTGGGAAGAAAGCCTCAGGGGAGGAGAGGGTCTCTGGAGGAGAAACTTCCAATTTTCAGGCAAGACTGGAGAGGAGGAGTCATTTGGCTGCATGGAGCTTGGGAAGGAATCTGGGTGTATAACTTTTTAATCAGGCTTCCAAGCAGTCCTCTTGGTGTTGGTCTTACTTCACGCATTTTCCAGGGCTATCTGGTTTAACCAACTCCTGAGCCTTCCTTAGAGGTCCCCAGGGAAAATTACATTGAATTCTGCCTTCCCTACTGCTGGCTGTGAATCCAGCTTTCTCAGCGCTGCTAAGGCAATAATCACCTGTCCATTTGCTTTTCAGCTTTTAACATTTTATTGCTGTTATCTCGTTTTCCACGTTATTTGTTCTTATACGTATATATTTTTAAATTTTCTTTATAATTAAAGTAGGACAAAACAGAAGCTAATGTGTTGTTTTCAATCTGCCATCTTAACTGGAAGTTCCTACATGTTTCTATATGTGTAATTATAGAGAAGTTTTTAAAATGATATTTTATAAAAATCTGTGTCCCTGTATATTCTTTTAAAACTGTAGTCATTGGCCTTAGCATCCATCAGAGGGATGGTAGGGATGGAGGGCCGGTGAGCTCAATAATTTGCATCCCTACCATGTTCTCAGGTGATGCTAATATACCTGGTCCTACAGCTGTACCTGGAGAACCGTCCAAAGCGTTTACACAAAGCATTGTGTAAATTGTTATCCACTGTTTTCATTGCATGGAGTTAGTTAATTAAATTTCTATTCTAGTCACTTAGGTTGTTTTAAATTGTTTCCTTATTATAAACAGTGTTGCCATAACATGACTTGACCCTGAACCTTTGCATCTTTTAAAAATCATTTCACTAAGATGAAATCTTTGAAGTAGAGCTGCTAGACCATTGGTCACTAAATATTTGTTGGGTTCCTTCTCCACCTGGAGCCTGTTCTGAGCTCTGTGGATGCCATGGTGAGCAATACTATCTGTCTTCAAGCTGCCTAGAGTGTCCTGGGAGGAGCTGGACAATAAATGGACACGTGAAAAGGAGTAGGGAAGTTCCTGATAAATGCTATGAAGAAAGGATCTTCAGGATTTAGAAAAGGTGATTTTCAGGGATAAATTGGAGAGTTTTTGCCCCAGAAAACTTGGAGTCTCTCAAGGTTATTCCGAGTCCTGCTTTTCCATCTACCCTCATTCCTGGCTTTAAACACCAGCTATATTCAACAACTCTAAAATTCCTATTCTCTCAACTCTAGAATTTTATATTCAGCTACCTACTCAGCATTTCCATTTGCATGGTTAATAAAGTCTTACACTTAACATGTGGAGGTCTGATAACTTGATTTCTCTGGTCAGGCCTGATCTTCTGCCACCTTCCTTGTCTCAGTAAGTGACATCTCCATTCTTCATGTTGCTCAGGCCCCAAAACCTTAGACTTCTACTTGTCTCCCCTTGTTTTCTCATACTTCACATCCAGTCCATCAGCAAATCTTTCTGACTCTGTCTTCAGAATATGTCCAGGGTCCAGCTGCCCCTCACCATCTATAGGATCTCCACTCCAGCACAAGGACTCGTTGCTGCAGACCTGGCATCGTGGTCTCCTGTGTGCTGTCCCCTAATTCCACTCTTCATAGCAGCCAGAGTAACCTTTTAAAAATCAGAAATTAGATGATGTTTCTCTTCTGTTTAAAAGTTTCCAGAAAACTCTTATTATACTTAGTTGAAAATCTGAAGGACAGATCATGGCCAACAAAGCCCTTTAACAGTTTGATTTCTTGTCATCTAACAGTTCTCTCTGGTCATCTCCTGCCACTCTCCCGCTCACCCGTGGTGCTCTAGCCACACTGGCTTCCTTGCTGTTCCTTCAGGTTGACTCTGCTGATAGACTCGGTGTTCCTCCCCAGATCCTTCAGCCTTACTCTCTGATTTCATCCAGCTCTCTGCTCAGGTGTCACCCTCCCCACAGGGCTTCTGGGACCACCCATGTGCAAAAGCACAGGTCTCTTCCCTTCCCGTTACTCTGTATGCCCCTACACTGCTGTTTTCCATGTTGCACTTAACCACTGTCAGATTTTTCTCTTTTTTTGGTCATTTACTGTCCCTCACTACTAGTATGTAAGTTTAAGGAGAGATGAGATACTGTACACAGTCATTTCCCCAGATCTGGAAGAGAGGCACAGAGTAAGATGGACAAGTATTTGTGGAATGAATGCACCCAGGATGAAATAATGTCACGGGGGAGGACGCCCGGAGCATGGGAGTGGGAGACGTGCTGCCTTAGCTATTGTTTGGAGAGCCTGTTGGAGAAGGGGACATGGGAGTTGAGGCGTGACTCAAAGGAATGACACATTTTTTGCTTTGCTTAGTAATTGTTTGTCCTTTTATTTATTTGAAAACTTGCTCCCGTTCACTACAAAAAATCCAGGAAAGACAGATCGCTCTTGAGACTCTCCATGCACCCCACTCCCACAGAAAACCAGCACTTAACGTTTTGGCCAGTTTTCTTCCAAATCATTACTGCCCTTTATTGCCAAGTTGCTCTGTGTAAAGATTCTATCGATAATTTTAAGATATTTAAAATACCTCTTTGGATTTTGCTGTTTTTTTTTCTTTTCTTGTCCAAAATAGTTGCTTACACTTAAAAAAAAAATCTCCATTTGTCCCTTAAGAAACGACCTCTGTCTGTTCTGGGTCTCTTGATGGAGTGGAATATTCGCTGCGGAAGGAGAAGGGGGTCATGAAGATGAGTGTACCACGGACACTAGCCTTCTGCTATCTGTCATTACTTTGGCAGAGAGAGACAATTACTCTTTCAGATCTTTTGAGGTAAGCTGGCCCTCTTATGGTGATGCTCTTGCTGATTATCTGTGTGACAGCCTGTGGATATTTTGGATTTTACCAGGAGGCTTCAATTAAGGAAGGGAAAGATTAGGTAGTCTGAATTCTGACTCTGAAATGTAATTCTCCCTGGGCTAAGAATTCATCTCCTGGGTTTCCTTATTTATATAGTGGAAATAATGCTATTTATCTTACATGGGGTATTAGAGAAGTTATCATCAATGTGAATAAAATGCTTTGAAGGTGAAAAGTGACATTTAAATACCTGTACAGTATTATTATTTTTCATTTTTAAGAGAGAAGATGAACAGATGACCTTCATTTCATATGGCAAATAGTAGTAGTAGTTATGCAAAAGCATACCTTGGTGTTGTTAAGAGCTAAAAGATAGGTTGTCTGTGTTTATAAGCTAAAATGGAAAACAAAGCTATTAGAAAAACCTATTGTGTGGATGGTCAGCATGTGCAGTTTTCAAGATCATCTGCAGGGTTTTATAGGTAATGAGTAAATTATGGTATGGCATGTAAGAATCTCTCATTAAGTAGAAGATGCACCACAGTCATTCGTGTGTTCATTTTCCCTTGCTCATTGTGTGTTCTCAACAATGACATTTTAGTTTCTCAGTGTGTGGAGTGATTTTCAGAGCATAGATTTGGAACCAGGATCCTGGGTTCGAATCCTGGTTCTATCACTTATGTCCTATAGGACCTTGAGTAAGTTATTTAATTTCTTTCCACCTCTGTTTCCTCATTGGTCAAATGAGGTTACTAATAATGTTTACCTATGAGAGTTGAAACTACTTTCAGTACTTAATACTACATGGAAAGCACATAGCACCTGGTGCGTAGCAAGAACTCAGTTCTAGTTATTGTTGTTTATGTTTTCTTTATCATGATCATCATCATTGGCACTAGGCCCTTTGATTAAATAAAGTGCCTCCAGTAAATGAGAATAGTGCCTTTGAATTTGGCCACATCAACCAAATAACAAGGCTTTTCTCAGATGTGATTAACTTGACATGCAGATAGTCCATGATTCAGTGAATTTTACTGTTACATTAAAACCTCATCTTGTTCTGTCCGCCCTCATTGGGTGATCTCACCCTTCCCCAAGGCTCTAATTACCATCTGTACGATGACGATTCCCAGATCTGGATTTCCAGCCTAGACTTGTCTAGTGAGGGCCAGACCCACATATTCACATATTCAGCTGCCTGCTGGATACTCCTTCATCATCTTTCTCTTCAGTCCATCTCTTCCTCCACTGAGTCCCTTCTTCATAAGTACCGCTTCATCTCATACAGGCATCTGAGACCCATCCTTAACTCTTTTCTCTCTCTGCATATAGTTTAATCAGTATATCCTCTCGATTATACTTCCAGAATAACTCTGAGAACCATGTTTCCCCCATTCCCTCTGTCTGTGTCTTCACCTGGGTTACTTAGCCACCTCTCAGGTGAATCTTGTGCCTCTCCTGTCCATTTCCTCCTGGTAACCTGAAGGATCTTACAGGAAGGATCGTGTCACTGGAGCTGGATGAAAGGGCTAGCTGTTCTACACAAGGCAATCTGTAAGGGGGTAACAAAGTGAAAGTGAAATTGTTTAGTTGTGTCCAACTCTTTGGGACCCCATGGACATGGACTGTAGCCTACCAGGCTCCTCCCTCCGTGGGATTCTCCAGGCAAGAGTACTGGAGTGGGTTGCCATTTCCTTCTCCAGGGGATCTTCCCGACCCAGGGATCGAACCTAGGTCTCCTGCATTCCAGGCAGACGCTTTAACCTCTGAGCCACCAGGGAAGCCCCTAGAAATCTAACAAGGAAGAAATAATAGTTGCCCAGAAATAATAGAGAAAATTATTTGCCCAAAAATTCTTCTCAGGGAGAATATTTTATGTGGTTGGAGGGATGGGATAAGATCCTACACGTTTGTCTGTCTCTCTCCCCGTCTTCTTCTGCCTCTCTCCACACCCCTCTGTCTCCCTCCTTCCTTTTTTCCTTGCTTCCCCCTCCAAGGGGAATTGTAAACTGCCTTCAAGAAGATTAGATCTAGTTAGCTGGAGGGCTTTTATTTTGCTCTGTGGGACACATAAATTTGAGACCTGGTTTAATTGCTTGAAGGAGTAGAAGAAGACTTTATCACTGGTCCTCCCTCTTGCTTTTCTTGGAAAAGAGCTCTAAGTCACAGGTTCTCAAAGTTTGTGGTCCTGATCAGCAGCATCAGCAGCTTCTGAGAATTTGTTAGAAAGGCAAATTCTTGGACCCATTCTAACCTTCTGAGTCAGAAACTCTGGGAACAGGGCCTGGTAATCAATCTCTGTTTTAATAAGCCCTCTGAGGATTCTAAGGGATGCTGAAGTTTGAGAACTACTGTTGCTACACCCTGAATAAACTATTTAAAGAACATTGATTTGAAGGGCCTACATTATTAGCCTTTCCACAGTACCCATGTATCTTAACTGATCCTGTATATCACTTCTCTGTTAAATCCTTTAGCAGCATCCTCCTTAGGATAAATTCATAACCCTTGAGGAGCCTTTAAAGGACCCTGTAGTTAACAATTATAATAAGTAAAAACAGCCAACATATATTCATTTCACAAATATTCACTGAATATCTACTATTTGCAAGTGGTGTTCTAGAGTCCAGACCTTTGAAATACGTTTGTGAACGATATAGATAAAGTCCCTGCTCTCCTAAAGTTTAAGACTAGAGGAGAGTACAGATAAGCAAGTACATAAATCAGTAAATCAGACAAGGGAATGCTGCTCAGAAGATTGAAATAGGGTGATGTCTACTTTAGATAGGTTATTAGGGAAGGCCTCAGTGAGAAGGTGGAATTTAAACTGCACTCTGAATGAAAATAAAACCAGCTGTTGAGTATCAGAAGTACTAGCATTCCACGTAAAGAGAGGTTGCTAGTGCCAGGCCCTAAAGCAGTTGCAAGCTCTGTATGATCCAGGAGCAGAGGAGGCTGATGTGGTGGGAATGCGAATTTGAAGGAGTAGGAGGAAGATGAGGGCAAGGAGATAATAAACAGACCAGACATAGATCTTTGTAAACCAGTTAGGAGTTTGGATTTTTTTTTTTTAAGTATAGTTTATATACAATGCACCCTTTTAAAGTATACAAGTCAGTGGTTTTCAGTATATTCACAGGTGTGCAGCCATCACCTCTATTTCCTGGACGTATTCATCACTTCAGGAGAAAACCCCATACCCATCAGAAGTTTGCCTTTAAGTGTGATAGTAAGCCACCAAAGAGTTTAACAGAGATACATGATCTGATCTGGTTTATGTTTTCAAGATTGTTCAGGCAGCTGTGAGGAAAGTGGATTCTCCGTAGACACAAGTGGAAGCAGAGAGACTGGGTGGTCTTTTCTATACTTAGAGCAAGAGATAGTGGCTTGGATTAGGGTGGTGGTGATAGAACTAGAATGAAGTGAAGTGGTTCAGAATGTGTTTTGTGGGTGGACACAGCTTAACTCTAATGCAGTGCTGCTTAAACTACCTGTAATGAATAACTAGTTTGTTAAATGTCAGTCTGTCACAGATTGAAGTTTCTGGAAAGTACGATAGTAGTATAAGTAGAGATAGTATCTCCAGGGGTCATGACTGGAGTATTGGTTTCTTGGTTAGGAGGGGCGAATGAGATGCTGTCAGTCTACCCCACTGCTCTTTTTTTGTCTCTGTTTTTCTTTTTACCATTTCCTCCCACCTAACATACTGTATATTCCACTTATTTGTTTTGTCATCTTTGTCTTCTCAATGCAATGTGAACTCCATGGTAACAAGAATAGTTCATTGTTTTGTTCACTGCTGTGTCTCCCAGCCTCGAATAGTGTTGGGTGTATAGTACTTGATACATTTCTGTCGAATGAATGAATGAATTGTAGATAAGTATGTATGAATACTTATTTATATTTATGTGCTAACTTCTTCAACCTCAGTAATTTACTCAGAATAGTTGACCAGTTACTATGTACCAGACATTGAGACAGAGTGGTAAACAAGTGTTTCTTTAATTGTTCTTCCAGTGACAGGTACCTACCGTGTACTGTCATAGGCAAATGGTGGGCAAGGAGGTATTCTAACAAGGAAAACAGAGATCAAAAAGGTCTCCTTGAAGAAGTGATTTCAAAGATGAGTAGAAACTAATCACATCAGAGAAAATAGGGATAGACAGAAGGAATGCCATAGCTACAAGCCTGGTAAATTGGCAAATAAGATAAACACACCTCAGAAATATTTTATCTATCTGGGCAGAAAAAGAAGAGATTATTAGATAATTAACTAAATTTTATCTCTGCATGAGGGAACAGAAATATAGATATTTTCAGGTTAATTATTCTTAAATCCATTTGAAATATATAATACACTCAACTGCTTCTTACCTTGTCTTTGAAATATAATATTTTCCCCCCTTTTGTTTACTTTGCCAAATCAATACATATCTTATATTGAAAGTTTTTTAAAAATACAGATTTGTTGAAGAGGAACATATTCCTTACATACATGCTTTTCAGCATTTTCCAGAAGAGATGAAATTATATGGACGTGACAAAGGAATCTTTGCCATAGAGGTAAATTATTTTCTTTTTTACTTTGTAGTCACTTATGAGACATTAGAGCAATTTGGTGATTTATATTCATCTCCTGATTTACTATTTCATGTTGAAGTTTAAAAAAGTCATCCACTTTTTGTTCTATTCAAATATGGAACAGTAATCATATCTTAATAAAGAGTAGAACTATTGTATTTTCTTTTTGTGGTTTCTTCATTGTTTAAGGCTGTTTTCAGAGTACAGCTTTAGTGTGAGATGTGTGTACTGCAAATAAGTATACTGTTGAGACTAAATTTCAGAAGTTTTATATAGAGAACTTGAACTAATTTCAAATTTTAAAAAACAGTGTATTTTGTTGTTATTTGTTGCTCACTATGTTGCTTTGGAGGAATGAACTGAAAGTTACTATGTTAGGGCTTCCCTGGTGGCTCTGATGGTAAAGGATCTGCTTGCAGTGTGGAAAACCCAAGTTCAATCCTTAGGTCAGGAAGATCTGGAGAAGAGAATGGCAAACCACTCGAGTACTCTTGCCTGGAGAATCCCATGGACAGAGGAGCTGGCAGGCTGTAGTCCACCGGATTGCAGAGTCAAATACGACTGAGCACCGGCACTTTTGTTTTGAGAGGCATTAAGTCCTGTGTTTACATTAGTCCTTCTCTAGCTCTCTTTTCATGTTTCCAGTGGAAGATCTTCTGTTCTTTTAATTATGAGTCTTTATCACTATTTATAGTACTCAAAAGTTATATTCCCTTTGTTCTTCATCAGGTTTTCAGGGTACTAAATATTAATATTAAATATTATCCTGAATTTTCCCACTTAAGGAATTCTTTTCATAGGCTTTCTTAACCTTCACAGCCTTCATGTTGTTTTCAGTTTATTTCAAGAGACATTTATGATCCTTACTAAACCCTCTGCATGAGTATGGTTCACTATCTTCCCAATTACACATGTGAGTAACACCTCAGAGTGAAGTGAAGTGTTTGTCGCTCAGTCGTGTCCAACTCTTTATGACCCCATGGACTGGGATTCGCCAGACTCTTCTGCCCATGGGAGTCTCCAGGCAAGAATATCGGAGGGTGGTCATTTCCTTCTCCAGGGGATATTCCTGACCCAGGGATTGAACCCAGGTCTCCTGCATTGCAGGCAGACTCTTTACTGTCTGAGCCACCACGGAAGGTCAAACCCTTCAGAAGATAGAATCATTTGCCAAGGTCAAATGATTGTACACAGTAATCTCAAACTCAAAGTGCAACCTTCTGTTCTTTTTTTTTTTCCCCTCATGTTTTGTATAGTTTCTGTGGTGATGTCTTCAAATTCACTGATCTTTACTTCTTGAATTTGTAATCTGCTGGGTTTTTTCCACTATTTTTTTCATTTCAGATTCCATGTGTTTCATTTCTAGAAATTCCATTTTAGTCCTATTTTTCATTTCTCTCGCTATGTTTATGTTTTCTTTTTCATCCTCCAGTTTATTGACAGTATTTACAGTAGATGTGTTAAGGTTCTCATCCGCTGATTCTGTTCCTCTGAGGCTGTTGACTAGTTTCTCTCCTGATTGTGTGCCATGTTTTCCTGCTTTCCATGCCTGGTGGTTTTGACTGGATGCAGACAGTGTGAATTTTGTGTTGATGGATATTGGATTTTTGTTCTGGAGTGTGATTAGGTAGCTTGGATATCAGTTTGATCATTTAGAAGCTCGTTTTCAAGCTTTTTATGGCTGTTCCAGAGCCTTTATTTTTGGACTAACAGCTCCTCCTACTAAATGATGTCCCTCTGAAAGACTTCATCTAGTGCCCCCACTATTATGAAGCCTCTCCACTCCAGCTGGTGCCTTTTGTGAGCTCTGAGAATTGTCTGGATTCATTGGGAGAAAAGATCCAGTGATTTTTTTTTTCTCCCCTGGCCTCAGGTGTTTTTCTTTTAAAGCATGCGCAGTTTGGTACTCAGCCAAAGACTTGAGAGGACCCCTTTTCAGACCTCCAGAGTTCTCTGTGCATCTGCATCCTCACTCATATTCTGTCTGCAAATTACAGCCACCCCAGCTTCCAGGAACTCTAATCTCTATCTAACTCAGCGAGACCACGGGGCTCTTGTTTTACTCCCTGCTCCCTGCACTGCAGGTTGCAGACTGCCTCCAGGCAGCATCCTGCAGCTGTTTGTTTCTCTTCAGGGCATATCGTCCTGTGCTTCCTGTTTCTAATGCCTGAAATTGTTTCATATGTTTTTTCTTTTAAAATTTTATTTATTTATTTATTTACTGCATCGGGTCTTAATTGCAGTAGGCAGGATCTTCGTTGCATCTTGTGGGGTCTTTTGTTGCAGTACGTGGACTCTGGTTGGGGCATATGGGCTCAGTAGTGGCGTTCAGGCTCTCTAGTTCTGGCGCGAGGCCCCAGAGCGCACTATCTCAGTTGCTGCAGCACGTGGACCCTTCAGTGGTGCCGGCTTCGGTAGTTGCAGCGCTCAGGGCATGTGAGATCTTAGTCCCCCAAATAGAAATCAGACCTGCATCCCTACATTGCAAGGCAGATTCTTAACCACTGGGCCACCAGGGGGAAGTCCCCTTATATATTTTTTCCAGTTCTCTGTTTATCATGGGAAGTCAATTCCCATAGTACTTAGTGCTTTAAGGGCAGAAATAGAAGTGTTCCAAATACTACTTTTTAGACATTTAGAAATAGAGTCAATATTCAGATGCTTTTTAGCTGATTGTTACCTAAACAGTTCTTTCTCGAATGCCTGAAAGTATCCAACTGCTCATTTATTCCTGGATTTTTTTGAAAATTATAATCGCTATTCACAAATATTGTCTAATCTTTGCTTCTGAATTTTCTACCAGCTGGACCATGTTATTGGAGGATCATGGTTATAAACTTTTGTTTATACAAAATTCTCACCCTAATAACAATCTCTTTTGTTGACTAGTTTTAAATTAATCTTGAGTGGGTGGGCAGGAGTAAAAGAGGGGAATGATTTCTTATAGAGATTTTGATAGAAAGTATAAGCTTAAAATAATATGAGATTATATCTGGATAACAATAACTATTGCACTTTGCCTTTTTCACTTATATCTTAGCTTTTTTTTTGGAGGAATTAGCCTTTATATATATATATATATATATATATATAAAATTTTTAATTGGAGGATAATAGCTTTACAATGTTGTGTTGGTTTCTGCCATTCAACAGTGTGAATCAGCCGTAAGTATACATGTGTTCCTTCTCTCTTGAGCCTCCTTCCCACCCCCATCCCACTCCTCTAGGTTGTTACCAAGCACTGGGTTGAGCTCCCTGTGTTACACAGCAACTTCCCACTAGCTATCTGTTTTACATACAGCAACATATATGTTTCAGTGTTATTGTCTGAATTTGTCCCCGCTTCTCCTTCCCCCACTGTGTCCACAAGTCTATTCTCTGCCTCTGCATCTCTATTCCTGCCCTGCAAAGAGGTTCATCAGTACCATTTCTCTAGATTCCGTATATATGCATTAGTATACAATATTTTTTTTTCTCTTTCTGACTTACTTTACTCTGTTAAAAGGCTCTAGGTTCATTCACCTCACTAGAACTGACTCAAATGTGTTTGTTTTTATGACTGATATTCTGTTGTATATATGTACCACAACTTCTTTATCCATTCATCTTTTGATGGACATCTAGGTGTCCTGCTGCTGCTGCTAAGTCGCTTCAGTCATGTCTGACTCTGTGCAACCCCATAGACAGCAGCCCACCAGGCTCTCCCGTCCCTAGGATTCTCCAGGCAAGAACACTGGAGTGGGTTGCCATTTCCTCCTCCAATGCATGAAAGTGAAAAGTGAAAGTGAAGTTGCTGAGAGTTGTGTCCGACTCTTAGTGACCCCATGGACCGCAGCCTACCAGGCTCTTCCGTCCATGGGATTTTCCAGGCAAAAATACTGGAGTGGGGTGCCATTGCCTTCTAGGTGTCCTAGCTATTGTAAATAGTGCTGCAGTGAACAGTGTGCTACACGTTATCTTTTTCAGTTATAGTTTTCTCAGAGTATATACCCAGTAGTGGAATTGAAGTTAAAGTGTCTGCCTGGAATGCGGGAGACCCGGGTTTGATCCCTGGGTCGGGAAGATCCCCTGGAGAAGGAAATGGCAACCCACTCCAGTACTCTTGCCTGGAGAATCCCATGGAGGGAGGAGTCTGGTAGGCTACAGTCCATGGGGTTGCAGAGTCAGACACAACTGAGGGACTTCACTTTCACTTTCATGGTAGTTTTATTCCTAGTTTTTGATAGAATCTCCATACTGTTCTCCATAGTGGCTGTATCAATTTACATTCCTACCAACAGTGCAGGAGGGTTTCCTTTTCTGCACATCCTGTCCAGCATTCATTTTTTGTAGATTTTTTGATTATGGCCATTCTGACCAGTGTGAGGTGATACTTCATTGTAGTTTTGATTTGCATTTCTCTAATAATGAGAGATGTCAAGTACCTTTTCATGCATTTATTGGTCATCTAAATGTCTTCTTTGGAGAAATGTCTGTTTCAGTCTTCTGTCCATTTTTTGATTGGGTTGTGTGTTCTTCTGATATTGAGCTGCTTATATATTTTGGAGATTAATCTTTGTCCATTGCTTCCTTTGCAGTTATTTTTCCCATTCTGAGGGTTGTCTTTTCATTTTGTTTATGGTTTCTTTTGCTGTGTGAAAGCTTTATAGTTTAATTAGATCCCATTTGTTTTTATTTCCATTACTTTAGGAGGTGGGTCATAGAAGATCTTGCTGCGATTTATATCAAAGAGTGTTCTGCCTATGTTTTCCTCTAAGAGTATTATAGTCTCTGATGATTACATTTAGGTCTTTAATCCATTTTTAGTTTATTGTTGTGTATTTAGTTATATTTTGTGTATAGTTTATTTTCCTAACAAGGAAGTATTCTAATTGGTTGATTCCTTCAGCTCCATTTTACTTCCTCAAGATTGCTTTGGTTGTTCAGAGTCTTTTGTGTTTCCATACAAATTATCAGATTTTTTGTTCTAGTTTTGTGAAAAATTACATTGGTAATTTGATAGGGACTGCATTGAATCTGTAGATTGCTTTAGGTAGTATAGTCATTTTTAACAATATTGATTCTTCTAGTCCAAGAACATGGTATATCTTTAGAGAGCTTTTTTTTTTTTTTAATAAACTTTTATTTGGGAATAGTTTTAGATTTATAAAAAAGCTGCAAAAATAAAAATATATCCTTTACCCAGATTCAAGTATTATTACTATTTTATCCTACAGTTTTATCCTTTGTACTGTTCTATCACTGTATCTATCTCTGCACTATATCTATTTCTGAATCATTGAGGGTAAGTTACATTAACATGGCACATCATCCCTAAATATTTTAGTGTATATTTTCTAAGAATAGAGATAATCTCTTCAGTTGAGTTCAGTTACTCAGTCATGTCCGACTCTTTGTGACCCCGTGGGCTGCATCACGCCAGGCCTCCCTGTCCATCACCAGCTCCTGGAATTTACTCAAACTTATGTCCATTGAGTCAGTGATGCCATCCAACCATCTCATCCTCTGTTGTCCCTTTCTCCTGCCCTCAATCTTTCCCAGCATCAGGGTTTTTTCAATCCAAGGGACTCTCAAGCGTCTTCTCCCACACCACAGTTCAGAAGCATCAATTCTTGAGCACTTAGCTTACTTTATAGTCCAACTCTCACATCCGTACATGACTACTGGAAAAACCATAGTATTGACTAGACAGACCTTTGTTGGCAAAGTAATGTCTCTGCTTTTTAATATGCTATCTAGGTTGATCATAACTTTCCTTCCAAGGAGCAAGTATCTTTTAGTTTCATGCAGTGATTTTGGAGCCCAAAAAGATAAAGTCTGCCACTGTTTCCACTGTTTCCCCATCTATTTGCCAAGAAGTGATGGAACCAGATGCCATGATCTTAGTTATCTTTTAATCTCTTGTATAACTGCAATTAAGTTACTAACTTTAACTTTTTTTTTTCTGGAAGCTGCACAAAATAGATATGCCACAGTCACCTCACTAGTTGTCTATTGATGGAGATTAGTGTTTAAGAATACAAGGCTAAAAGGCTAAAGAAGGCAGCTAGGTGATGAATAAAAAACAAACAAATAGAACTGGAAATAATCTAAATGTCTGTCACCAGAAAAAGAGATAAAATGTGACATAGTCAGACATGTATTAAACAACCTTAGATACAAGCAGCAGGAATGAATCTAACATTCTGTCGAGTGTGACAGGCAAGTCTTAGAAACCTATGTACAGTATGATGCTGTTTTGTTAAGCTCAAAAAAGAAGTTAAACTAAATATATAGGCATATTTATATGTATGATAAAACTATTTTTTGAAAAGTTCATGGTAAGCAAAATTCAGGATATTTGTTGCCTCTGGAGGGAGAACCACAGAGGGAACACTAAAGGAGGAGTCCAGGGGCAGATGTAGCAGTTGGTTTGTTTGTATATTCTTTGCATCCCTAGCTCCTCTTTGACAGTAGGAATCACGTAGTACTTGTATTTGTCATCCATAAGACTTCATGGGCTTCCGTGGTGGCTCAGTGGTAAAGAATCCACCTGGTAATGCAGGAGATGCAAGAGATGCAAGTTTGATCCCGGGGTCAGGAAGATCGCCTGGAGTAGGAAATGGCTACCCACTCCAGTATTCTTGCCTGGAGAATTCCATGGACAGAGGAGCCTGGAGCTCTTTAGTTCACAGGGTTGCAAAGTCAGACATGACTGAGCAGGCACGTGCACACACACACACACACACACACACACACACACACACACACACACACACACACACACATAAGACCTCATATATAATACAATTCTGTGTACATGGAAAAGGACTCTGTTGATTAAATGATTTGAAATAGCTGAAAAACAGAACTAAATACTTTATTTAGAGCAGAGTTCAAATAGATTTGTTGGGGACTTTTTTTCTACCTAAGTAGTAAACTTCCAGTCTGCTTCTTTTGTATTTATTATGTATAATGACACTATTTAATAGTGTCATTTGGCTGAAAAAATAAAAAAGCATTCCACTGATATTTTAGTGGTAACTGCATAAGGGATGTAATTTCTGCTTATAAGTAAGGACATTTACAAACTCGATTTATGGGTGTGTCAGTATCACTCATGAGAACCAGCTTGTGAGATTAATAATCTTATCAGTTCTTCGTACTGCTCACCCATGTACCGAAACCAGTAGTAAATTACCCTAGTCAGAAAATGTATGTTTGAGGCTACATGGATGACTTTTTTTTTAGAAAAATAATACCTGATGTTTGCAAAGTGAAGCCAGTGATTTCATGTGAAGTGTCTGTGACTTAGTTTGATCTTGTGTCAGTACCCACCCCTGGTACCCAGCATGCTCAGCCCAGGCCTCCCCCAAACTCTGCCTCCCAGGAGAAGGAATGAGAACCAAGTTTTGTACTTGCCTAAGGAAAAGTGAGTAATGACAAAGGTTGTGCTGTGCTCAGTCGCTCGGTTGTGCCTGACTCTCTGCGACCCTGTGGACTGCAGCCCGCCAGGCTCCTCTGTCCCTGTGATTCTCTAGGCAAGAACACTGGAGTGGGGTGCCATGCCCTCCTCCAGGAGATCTTCCCAACCCAGGGATCGAACCCAGGTCTCCTGCATTGCAGGTGGATTCTTTACCGACTGAGCCACCAGGGAAGCCCCATGACAAAGGTTAGCCTGCTGCAAAAATAATCATGTAATCCTGCCAAGATCAAATGGAAATTATTTGGGGATTGTCTGCTCTTCTGGATACCAGCTTCTAATATGCTTCAGTACAGACAGGTGAATTTAAATGTAGGTATTCCTCAATAAGCAGAATGTTTGGAGGACAGACACATCTTAAGAAGGAGAACTTCGGTAGGTTTTTCCCAACTCTGATCCTGAGGCCAAACCAAATGACCGTCTCCTGTTGAGTTGGTCATCGGTTCATAAGTTTGTATTTGTTCATAAGGTTTATCTTGGTCCGGGCAAGTTGACAGCATGTTTCTGAAATGGTCTTTTTCCCCTGGACTAAGACTATATTTCACATAAAGTAATGTATTCACCATAGGCTTTCAGAAGACTAGATTTTGAATATAAAAAANGGGCAGGAGGAGAAGGGGACGACAGAGGATGAGATAGCTGGATGGCATCACCGACTCTATGCACATGAGTTTAGGTGAATTCCGGGAGTTGGTGATGGACAGGGAGGCCTGGCATGCTGCGATTCATGGGGTCGCAAAGAGTCGGACACGACTGAGTAACTGAACTGAAATGTGCAAAGTTATAAATAGTATTCTAGTAGTCCTCTTATTCTACTTAACACATCACAGATTCCAAATGAAATATAGCACAAATGCCCAGCAACTTTTATGACATCCTTCCTTTAGGTGTGTTCTATACATGCGTACATTTTTCTGAAAGTCAAAATAAGACTATTCTAACACAGTCATTAAATGTTTACTGTAATTATTTTATATCCATGTTTTGGAATCTTGTCAAAATTAGAGCCTGCTTCCTCTCTCCAGGCTAAGGACAATGGCATGAAAACAAAAATGTGATCCTGTGATCACATTCTCTACAACGGTGCCGTGTCATAGTCCTGCTGGTCTCCTGCCCCAGGTTGGATGCTTTGCTGAGCTGGTGGTTCAGGCCCCCTAGAGTGGCCTGGCTTGGTTGGAATAGGAGCAGATGTATGGGGAGGTTAGTCTGTAGCAAGCCCTATAGAGCCAGTTGGGCCATAATTTCACGTGATGTTGGAGGCAGAAGGTAGCGGATGTCAATGTGGATATTTTGTGTGTCTGTGTTCAGTCACTAAGTTGTGTCCAACTCTTTGCGACCCCATGGACTGCAGCACACCAGGCTCCTCTGTCCTTCACTATTTCCCGGAGTTTGCTCAAATTCATTTCCATTGAGTCAGTGATGCCTTCTAACCATCTCATCCTCTGCTGCCCTCTTCTCCTTTTGCCTTCAGTCTTTCTCAACATCAGAGTCTTTTCCAGTTAGTCAGGTCTTTGCATCAGATAGCCAAAGTATTGGAGCTTCAGCATCAACATCAGTCCTTCCAATGAATATTCAGGACTGATTTCCTTTAGGATGGACTGGTTTGATCTCCTTGCAGTCCAAGGGACTTTTAAGAGTCTTCTCCAACCCCACAGTTCGAAAGCATCAATTCTTTTTTGCTTACTAGATTCCTTTTCATTAATGATCTTACAATTATTTGGCATTATTTAAAAGGATTGTGTGTTAAGTTGCTTTAGTCATGTCCGACTCTTTGCAGCTCCATGACTAGAATTCCTGTGTCCATGGAATTCTCCAGGCAAGAGTACTGGAGTGGGTTGCCATTTCCTTCTCCAGGGCATCTTCCCGATCCAGGGACTGAACCCAGTCTCCTGCATTGCAGGCAGTCTTTATCACTTAAGCCACCAAGGAAGCAGGATTAGGTTTACCATAAATCTTGTCCGTAACGTTAATTGTTAACTTGAGAAGATGCTTCAAATTTTGGGCAAAATGAAGCAGATGTCTAAATGAGTTGATTTTATAAAGATAAAAAGACAGCTTTTCCAAAAGGTCACTGAGAGTATATGTTTTCATTTTTAACTTTTTTTTTTTGGCTCTTTTCGGTTTATTGCATGTCAGAGTTACACTAATCCCAAGTTAAAAGCAAACCGCAAATTATGGTTACATTATACAGGCTGTGAGGTTTTTAAACTTGGGACAGAAGGGAAATTTACTCATTGCAAGAAAGTCCTCACTTAAGCTTCAGTAAGCCAAAAGCACTTAAAACCCGTGAACCTTCAGCTGGTCCTCCTTAGCCAGTCCAGTCTCCACCAGGAACTGGCATATGTTCTTGCGCTGGTCACCCTGCAGCTTAATTCCTTCTCCATATTCTGTATGCTCAATTACAGTACCATTGCAGGCAAATTTCTTCTTAAACTTCTTTACTAGTTTCTTTTTATCATAATCATCAGTGATCTCTTGGACAGTAGTAAAGGTCTTTCTGCCATTTCTCTGTTGAATTCTTACATGGATATAATCCTCAGTGCCAGCAGGAAGCAGATCATCACCCTCACTTACATCAGCAAAGGGTCGAAAGAGTGGAGGTTCTGGATAGGGGACATATAATATGATGCCTTTTCCTCAGTGGAAATGGCCTGCGGAAGGTAGTGGCGAGAGAAAGAGGGTAGGGGGACAGAGCCTCCATCAGGAAGTGTGGTGGTGGGGGGGTTGCCACTGAGTCCCTGGACGCAGCTCAGTAACTGGGTCATTTTTTCCTTCTTAAATTTACTGATTAAAATACAGCTGTTACTAGTATTTTCGTATACAAGAAGAATTACTGTACCTGAGCATTTAGAAACAGCCTTAAAAGGCCACATTACTATTTTGTTATACAGAAATTTACCTTGTATTCTTCAGCTACAGGTTGATCATATGTTAGTAATATAGCATAAACTGAAAGCCTTTTTTCCCTAATAAAACTCAAAAGTTTCAATTCAGTTCAGTCGCTCAGTCGTGTCTGACTCTTTGCGACCCTATAAATTGCAGCACGCCAGGCCTCCCTGTCCATCACCAACTCCCAGAATTCACCCAAACTCCGAGTCGGTGATGGCACCCAGCCATCTCATCCTCTGTCGTCCCCTTCTCCTCCTGCCCCCAATCCCTCCCAGCATCAGAGTCTTTTCCAATGAGTCAACTCTTCGCATGAGGTGGCCAAAGTACTGGAGCTTCAGCTTTAGTCCTTCCAAAGAACACCCAGGACTGATCTCCTTCAGAATGGACTGGTTTGTTCTCCTTGCAGTCCAAGGGACTCTCAAGAGTCTTCTCCAACACCCCAGTTCAAAAGCATCAATTCTTTGGCACTCAGCTTTCTTCACAGTCCAACTTTCACATCCATACATGACCACTAGACGGACCTTTGTTGGCAAAGTAATGTCTCTGCTTTTGAATATGCTGTCCAGGTTGGTCGTAACTTTCCTTCCAAGGAGTAAGGGCCTTTTAATTTCATGGCTGCAATCACCATCTGCAGTGATTTTGGAGCCCCCCAAAATAAAGTCTGACACTGTTGCCACTGTTTCCCCATCTATCTCCCATGAAGTGATGGGACCAGATGCCATGATCTTCGTTTTCTGAATGTTGAGCTTTAAGCCAACTTTTTCACTCTCCTCTTTCACTTTCATCAAGAGGCTTTTTAGTTCCTCTTCACTTTCTGCCATAAAGGTGGTATCATCTGCATATCTGAGGTTATTGAGATTTCTCCCAGCAATCTTGATTCCAACTTGTGCTTCTTCCAGCCCAGCGTTTCTCATGATGTACTCTGCCTATGTGTTAAATAAGCAGGGTGACAATATACAGCCTTGGCATACTACTTTTCCTGTTTGGAACCAGTCTGTTGTTCCCTATTCAGTTCTAACTGTTGCTTCCTGACCTGCATATAGGTTTCTCAAGAGGCAGGTCAGGTGGTCTGGTATTCCCATCTCTTTCAGAATTTTCCACAGTTTATTGTGATCC
>SJYA01001620.1:149969-186753 GCA_006410615.1 Neotragus moschatus | reverse complement strand
ATGATTTTCTGGAACTTTCTTGCTTTTTCCATGATCCAGCAGATGTTGGCAATTTGATCTCTGGTTCCTCTGCCTTTTCTAAAGCCAGCTTGAACATCAGGGAGTTCACGGTTCACGTATTGCTGAAGCCTGGCTTGGAGAATTTTGAGCATGACTTTCCTAGCATGTGAGATGAGTGCAATTGTGCAGTAGTTTGAGCATTCTTTGGCATTGCCTTTCTTTGAGATTGGAATAAAAACTGACCTTTTCCAGTCTTGTGGCCACTAGTGAGTTTTCCAAATTTGCTGACATATTGAGTGTAGCACTTTCACCGCATCATCTTTCAGGATTTGGAATAGCTCAGCTGGAATTTCATCACCTCCACTAGCTTTGATCCTAGTGATGTTTTCTAAAGCCCACTTAATTTCACATTCCAGGATGTCTGGCTCTAGATGAGTGATCATACCATCGTTATTATTCAGGTCATGAAGATCTTTTTTGTTCAGTTTCTCTGTGTATTCTTGCCACCTCTTAATATCTTCTGCTTCTGTTAGGTCCATACCATTTCTGTCCTTTATCGAGCCTATTTTTGCATGAAAAGTTCCCTTGGTATCTCTAATTTTCTTGAAGAGATCTCTAGTCTTTCCCATTCTGTTGTTTTTCTCTATTTCTTTGCATTTGATCATTATGTAGTGNTCTGTGTATTCTTGCCACCTCTTCTTAATATCTTCTGCTTCTGTTAGGTCCATACCATTTCTGTCCTTTATCGAGCCCATCTTTGCATGAAATGTTCCCTTGGTATCTCTAATTTTCTTGAAGAGATCTTTAGTCTTTCCCATTCTGTTCTTTTCCTCTATGTCTTTGCATTGATTTCTGAGGAAGGCTTTCTTATCTCTCCTTGCTATTCTTTGGAACTCTGTATTCAAATGGGTATATCTTTCCTTTTCTCCTTTGCTTTTTGCTTCTCTTCTTTTCACAGCTATTTGTAAGGCCTCCCCAGACAGCCATTTTGCTTTTTTGCATTTCTTTTCCATGGGGATGGTCTTGATCCCTGTCTCCTATACAATGTCACCAGCCTCCGTCCATAGTTCATCAGGCACTCTGATAGAGATCAGATCTACTCCCTTAAATGCATTTCTCACTTCCACTGTATAATCATAAGGAATTAAAAGTTTAGATACTGAAATATCAGTATCAAAATAAATACAAAACAAAGAAGGTTATAACCTCAAGCAAAGTAAAATTGGACATAGTTATAAATTCTGGAAATTTACAGTTTATTTTCTGTAAGTAAGTCAAGTCGCTCAGTCATGTCTGACTCTTTGCAACCCCACGGACTATGGCCCGCCAGGCTCTTCTGTTTATGGGATTTTCCAGGCGAGAGTACTGGAGTGGGTTGCCATTTCCTTCTCCACGGGATCTTCCCAACCCAAGGATTGAACCCGGGTCTCCAACACTGCAGGCAGATGCTGTACCATCTGAGCCAGTACCATTATAATGTATTCCCTTGTGCTTTATAATTGCATGTAAGCTGAATGTACCAAAGTAACATTGAACAGAGACATACTCATCCCTTCACTTGGTTCCCAAACACCTTCACACATATAGACAATAGGCAAGACATGGCAGAGCAATATTATTGGTACAAATTGTTGGGAAACAGATTTTCACTTAGAATAAGGAAGAACTTTGTAATGATTAAATGCATTACAAATTGAATAGACTACCTTCAGGAAAGGTATTGAGTTCACATCACTGGAGATTTAAAAAAGCTAGACATACACCTGCTAGGGGTTTTGTAAATTTAGACCAGATACCTTTAAAGGTCTTACCAACTCTGAATTTGCTGGTTGGATGATTTCTCCTGTAGGATGATGTATGAAGTGATTGTTACACAAAATAGTTTACTGAAGTTTCTCTCTTACCATGTTTTTTTAAGCTAGACATGCATACAGAAAAGTGAACATATCACAAATGTACCCAACCTGATGAACTTTCATTACCTGAACCAGCCCCCTAGATCAAGAAACAATGATCCCTATACCCCAGAAGCTCCATCCAATCCCCACTTCTAGTCATGATCACCTGCACCCTGAGAGTAATCTCACTCTTGACTTCCAGTCAACTTTAATAAATATTGCCAAACAGGTTTCCAGAGTGTTTGTATTCTGGCCTAATTTTAACGAGGTCCAACCATGTCAGAAATGTTAGTTTTTCTGAAATCCCATAGATCTTCAAAAAAAAAATCTTGGTTGTAGCACTCAACAGCCATCTTATTCCTATAGTTATTTTTGAACACTGACCTCCTTTTCTAGAGTATATATTCCTTGAAGAGATCACTTTATTCATCTTTATATTTCCCAAAGTATCTTACATAGAATAGACTCTAAATTTAATATTTTTATGTGAATGGATAAGTTAATGAGGAAAAATTATATGTAGTGTCAATGAGAAGAATTTTGGAAATTGCAAAAATATAAATAGCATACCAAATTAACTACAAGGGTGCTCGTAAAATGAGCAGAATTGATTTATTAATATCGGTTCATACATTGTCCTGAATTCTGTAAGATACTCTTTCTTACAGGCTAACGTGAGAAAATAGAAAGCTGAATCGCACGTTTTTAACTATTAGACTTAAGCCCTGGTGTCATCTCCAACACAGAAGCATGTGAATGTTATATAACACTGAACTGAATCTGTTAGCTGTGAATTTGAAGGTTGGCGAGAGGGTGCTGGTTAGGGAAGGCGAGAGGGAAGTCCTGCTTTGCCGGGATTATGATGACATCATAATTCCAGTAGGATTGCAGCTTTATCCCAGATTCTTACATGATTGGCAAGAAGTAATGGTTTCACTATATCATGGATAAAACCAGTAAGAATTGTTTGAGCCAGATAGAATTTTAGAGGCTTTTTAATTTATCACTATTACTGTTTAAAACAGCTCAGTGAGGATATTTGGGGTTTATGGGTATTTCTCCTTAATGTTTTTAATCTATACTTCAAGTTTTATTCAGTGAATACATGTTATTTTTAAAATCAGAAAGTAGTTTCTAAAATAATTTATGTTGCAAAAATTGCTACTTTGAACTCTCTTTCATTCCAGTCTTGGCCTAACTATGAAGTTATCTTTAAAAAAATAATTGAAGTTGCCACATTTTTAGACTTGCCGCGTTTTCCAGACATAACTGAAAACTGCTATCTTCATCCAAACATCTTGTGTATGAAATACTTGATGGAGGTCAATCTCCCTGGTAAGTGTGAGCTATATATGGTGAGTAAGCCTTGACTTATTGAATTATTATGAAAAATGTATTGAATCCTCTCAATCAGAGACTATTAGAGTCACCTGACAGGGTCTACAGTAAAATGAAGCTTAATTTCAAAATTCTTTCTTTAAATGTTTTGGACCATTTAAAATGGTTAAAAGGAGACTACTCAGAAGTAATGAATTCTATTTTGGATGAGAGAGATAAGCTTGAGAGATAATGTTTGGTTTTTACGGTAAATTTTTGCTGAATACAAGTAACACATGATTCAGGATGTATTATTAATTACGTAGGAACCTCTGCCAAAAAAGGGTAGCACTCCTTCATTTGCATGAAGCATGATTATTAAATAAAGAATTCCAATTTTTTAAATCCCAGAAGTTAATCTACTGTGATATTTTTATTGTTTAGTAACATATTGCTATTTCCAGTCCCTGAAGCAAATGGAGATGAAGGTCTGGTAGGATGCAAAGGCAGCCTTACTGGCCTTTCTTCACAATACACCAAGACACAGGTCACCCCAGCGGAATTTGCCGATGGAATCTATTCCTGAATTTCCTGCTAAACTAGAAATGTGAGAAATGCAGGGTTTCTATTCTTAACAGAAAATACAAACATGACGTGACTATATTATTGCTTATGTAATATAAAAAATGTGATTAAATATATTTTTAATAGGAAAGGAAAAGACATGTTATATGAAAAAATATATACAAAACTGCATGTATAATATAATTTTAGCTATAAAAATAAACATAAATTGGAGTAACATATATACACAAATGTAAATATTGTCTTATAAAATATTTTTTAAAGAGGAAAAAATAAGCTTCTCAAATGTATCAT
Organism: Neotragus moschatus; assembly: GCA_006410615.1. Taxonomy (NCBI): domain Eukaryota; kingdom Metazoa; phylum Chordata; class Mammalia; order Artiodactyla; family Bovidae; genus Neotragus; species Neotragus moschatus. Next base: position 182,659 of record SJYA01001620.1, on the reverse strand, counting down.
TTATTAAGCTAAGGAATGTATGTCTCTTGCTGTAACTTCAGAAGTCACTGGCTCTTTGATTAAGATTCCAGAATTTGGGAAGTCTGATTTCTGCACTTTGGCATGTTACATATATCAGTTTATTGTTTTGGATTTTGATTTTTCGATTTACTTTTGGAGTGGTTTTTTCAAAGTGTGTTCTGTTATATACTCCAAAATGCTAAGCTCATAAAGGGGAACACTAAGATATGGAAAGAATGCAAGGAATTACCAAAATATAACTGGCTCGGGCTGGGTTATGGCAAGTGTCTCGCTCACAGAGTTGCTATTGGACAGAAATGATGGTGGCCGTGTTTTCTGACCAGTGTGTTTAACTTAATAGTATTTCTCACCTAACTCTTCCTGAAAGTAACAAGTAGAATTAAAACCACTATAATATACAGAGAGAGACTACTCTATCATCTGATGTTTTAAAGTGCTGTTTTAGAGACCATATTAAAAAGAGCCAGGATAGAGAAATTTTACTTCTCACAAAGTGTTCAATAGAAATAATTTGGAATATAGATAAAAAACTATACACAAATGTTATTGACCTTATTTATAATACTGAGAAATCAGAAATAAATATCCAACGGAAAGGTAATGTTTAAGTAAATATTTTGTATATTCAGTAGAACCTTGTGCGTCTTTTAAAATCATGTTTGTGAAGAGTATATAAAAGCATGGGAAATGTTTATGTCATAATAGAAAAGGAAATAGGCCAAATTATAAATTACATATAATATAATCATCAGTTCAGTTGCTCAGTTGTGTCTGACTCTTTGCAACCCCATGAATCGCAGCATGCCAGGCCTCCCTGTCCATCACCATCTCCCGGAGTTCACTCAGACTCACATCCATCGAGTTTGTGATGCCATCCAGCCATCTCATCCTCTGTCGTCCCCTTCTCCTCCTGCCCCCAATCCCTCCCAGCATCAGAGTCTTTTCCAATGAGTCAACTCTTCGCATGAGGTGGCCAAAGTACTGGAGCTTCAGCTTTAGCATCAGTCCTTCCAAAGAAATCCCAANTCCTCTGTCGTCCCCTTCTCCTCCTGCCCCCAATCCCTCCCAGCATCAGAGTCTTTTCCAATGAGTCAACTCTTCGCATGAGGTGGCCAAAGTACTGGAGCTTCAGCTTTAGCATCATTCCTTCCAAAGAAATCCCAGGGTCAATCTCCTTCAAAATGGACTGGTTGGATCTCCTTGCCGTCCAAGGGACTCTCAAGAGTTTTCTCCAACACCACAGTTCAAAAACATCAATTCTTCGGCGCTCAGCCTTCTTCACAGTCCAACTCTCACATCCATACATGACCACAGGAAAAACCATAGCCTTGACTAAATGGACCTTAGTCGGCAAAGTAATGTCTCTGCTTTTGAATATACTATCTAGGTTGGTCATAACTTATCTTCCAAGGAGTAAGCGTCTTTTAATTTCATGGCTGCAGTCACCATCTGCAGTGATTTTGGAACCCAAAAAAAATAAAGTCTGCCACTGTTTCCACTATTTCCCCATCTATTTCCTACCATAGCTATATAAAATTAAAATATTCATGAAAATATTGGAAATAAATTTACCCAAATATTGAAGTGCTATTTCTAAGTTATAGTAATGCATTTTTTCTTTCTTCCCATTTTATGTATCTTATAAATGTCCTATACTGAGTTTGTATTACATAATAGTGGGGGGAAACAGTAAACAAAATAGATCTACAAACTAAGATGTGGTGGTTCCTTCACCTTAGAAGTTACTTTCTGAAATGTGACATTGATTGGCCTCCTACCCATGAGATTATAAGACTTCTAGAATATTGCCATTTTCAAAGCTGAAAGTTTGCACTCTACAGTTCTCTTATGCTGTTGATCAAAAAGAAGAGATCTGTGTGCTTGACCCTTTCTCAAAGAGAGGTTTTCGGGTTCCCAGAAAGCTAAAGGTGGTTTTAAGCATGCTGGGGCAACGAATGCCCCTCCTCAATGCCTTTATGTATGACGATGTCGTCTCTGGAACTGGGCAGAAAGCAGCTTCTAGCAAGCATGCCACACACACACACACCCTTGCTGAGTAAGCACTGCCTCCTTGGTGGCTCTGACTGAACTCCAAATACATCCCTTAGTTTTGTCCCTCATCCTGGGACTGAGGAGCTGGCCAGAGAGAATTCCTGGCAGCTTTCATAATCATGTCGTTTAATTTGTGGGGAACCCTGTAGAGTTTCCAAAGTGCCTTCATCTGTACTACCTCATCCGTGAAGGTGGAAAGGGAAGACAGGTAGATGTGCTCATCTCAGATGAAACGTAGGCAAGCTGAGTGATGCCTGGCTGCTGGATGGCCGAGGTGTCATATAATACTCCAGGTCACATAGTACTCCAAGTCAGAATCTTAGTTTTTCTCTCCTGTCCTGGCTTCCGTCCTCATAATGTCTTTCATTTGCTTTTTATTACTATGTACTTTGAGTATAAGAGAAGCAATTCAAGGTATTAATTTTAAATAAATAGGGGAGACATTCTTCAAGAAATACCATTTTTATAGTAATGAAATTCTGCATATAATACTTTATATATAGACATGTATATACTGTATGTAATATTGCTTGAACTATTATAAAAGCATTGTATACTACATTAAGAGAACGGAATCAATAGAGCACAATGACTGGCAGTGTGTAGGGAATGCAATACAGCTTATTATGCTCTTGTAAATAACAGCTCTTCTACTTGAATTTAATCAAAATATAGGTACTTCATTTAGTAAGTAAAGAAATTTGCTTAGTAATTCAGAGTTTTCAAAGTATAATTTACTTGTCCTATCTTTTATGTCCTATGTTTATCCTCACCATAACCCATTTTACAAATGAAGAAACTGAGGTTGAGCGGCTCTAGTCTGGAGTCACAAAGCTCATGATCAGAAAGCCTAAATATATAGGCTGTAGGTGTCTGGCTCCAAGTCCCAAGTTACTCAGCCTTGAATAATAGATGAGTCTGTGCTGAGTGTGTAATTTCTTTGGGAAAGCAGGGCAGCGGGTGAGATGCACACTGGGCCTTCCAGTGTGCTAGCCAGGCTCCCTAGCTTCCCGAGTGAGTGCACATTTTTAGAGAAGCCCTTGGTCTTATAGGAAAGTTAGTGTCAGATAAATGCAAATTGCTGTAGAAACACAGACAAGGGACATGGATGAAGCAATAGAAGATGGATGTGTGCCTGTATATTTGGTGCCAAGATATGTGCCATAGATAGCAGGCATTTTGGGAAGTCAGAATAGGAGAAGACAGACCTTGCCAGGATTTGACCACTTGTTTTTCTATACACATTTCATTTTTTGGTTTATTTATACACAAAATGGTATGTCTCAGAGTTCTGGCATAGTATCATATTTTAAGATAAAGCCTATCTCATGGATGTATACATTAGTATGGTCTCATTAACCAAAGAATTTAATTTCACATTTTTCTGTTTTATTCTTCAACAGATGAAATGCGTAATTTAACCTGCCTAGTGGTAAAAGCAACTGGAATAGGAGAAGTGGATTTTCTAAGATTTGATCCTATAGCTAAAAAGGCAAAAACTGTTAAATATGATGTGCAAGCTGTAGCTGTCATTGTAGTGGCATTGAAACTGCTCTTTTTATTGGATGACAATTTAGAATGGTAAGTGTATGTAGTCTTAGGAGGAAAACATTGTATCATTTTCCCCTAATTATTCAGGGTAAAGGACTCCATATGTTATATCTCAGTGGAAAGTAGAGACTCTCAGTTGTTATAGAACACTGACGAGTAGCAGCAATTACTCCTTACCTAAAGTTTTGGCTCATGTATTTGTCAGAGATTTCATTCTCCTTTAGTAAGTTGTTTGGATCATGTTTTCTTCCATTTTTAGGAAGATACACGTGTGTCTCATTCTCCTGAGTTTTAAATCGTACACACATTCTAAAGAGTCACTTAGCACTTCATCTGTGTACCTTTTGGTTTCTGGCACTATGTGTCTTCAAAGATTATTTTGGAAAGTGAAAGAATCTTAAAATGCCAACAAAGAGTCAGTGTCTTCTTCCCTATTTCAGTGCTTGCTTCTGCATTAAAAGTTGGCATCAGTTTCAAGTACTGTTCTATACTTTTCTTTCAGAAGAATTCGAAATTTAGCTGTCTTCAAATGAATGATTTCCAAGTAAATTGATTTGTGTATTTGTATCTCCAGGTCTTTGTCTAATATTGCCAAGAAACATAATGAAAAGAACAAAGAAGGTACTTTTTTTTTAATCAACCAAGTGATAGTAAAAGGTGAATTAAAAGATACAATAAATATAGAGAAGAAGAAACTGAGAAATACCTAAATTGTACCTTGTATCAGACTGTTTATATGTGTGCTGCTAAGTCGCTTCAGTCGTGTCCGACTCTGTGCAACCCCATAGACGGCAGCCCACCAGGCTTCCCTGTCCTTGGGATTCTCCAGGCAAGAATACTGGACTGGGTTGCCATTTCCTTCTCCAGTGCACGAAAGTGAAAAGTGAAAGTGAAGTCGCTCAGTCGTGTCTGACTCTTCGAGATCCCATGGACTGCAGCCTACCAGGCTCTTCCATCCATGGGATTTTCCAGGCGAGAGTACTGGAGTGGGGTGCCATTGCCTTCTCCACCGTTTCTATGTGTAATTTTCTAATATATCTTCTATTCTCAAGGAGGTAATAATCAAATCTAGGAGAAACAGACATGTAAAAAGATGGTTTCAATATGTGGAATCTAGAAAAATAGTAAAGATCTTAGAAAAATAGTAAAGATCTTATTTGCAAAGCAAAAATAGAAACGCAGCTGTAGAGAGGAAACGTATGATTACCAAAGGGGAAAAGGCAGGGGGGTGGGGTGAATTGGGAGATTGGGATTGACATATCTACACTACTATGTATAAAATGGATCACTAATGAGAGCCTGCTGCAGAGCCGCAGGAGCACTGCTCAGTGCTCTGTGGTGACTTTAATTGGAAGAAAGTCCAAAAAAGGGGGATATATGTGTATGTATGGCTGATTCAGTTTGCTGTACAGCAGAAACTGACACCACAGTATAAAGCAGCTATATTCCAAAATTTTTTTTTAAACATAGTTTTGGTGTAGTACAGGGCCACAGTATAGGTGAGAGCTCAGAACGGAACGGAGTGACAGCAGATTGCTCAGGAGTCATATTAGAGCATGGAGATAGTCAGTCCCTCCATAATTTCCAAGGGCTGGCATATAAATATTTAGTCAGATCAGTGAGTAAAGACTCAAATGAGCAACATGTGTTATAATAATGTGATGTATTTGGTTAATAATCATGGATTTCATTTCTTTCAGATAAACCGTGGTTTGATTTCAGAAAGTGGTACCAAGTTATGAAGAAAGCTATTGATGAGAAAAAACAAAAGTGGGAGGAAGCCAGGGCAAAGTATGTTACCTCTTCTAGCTTTAGATTCACCTACTTTATTTTTCAAGTCTGTTGCTTTACATCTGAAAGCTCAAGTTTCATCAGTTCAGACTCACCAGCATTATGACCCTTTTTTCTAGAATTAACCCCTCGGTCTAAACTGACTTTTAAAAATATTTCTATTAACTGTTAGTGATTGAATGAAAGTCACTCAGTCATGTCTGACTCTTTGCGACCCCATGGGCCATATAGTCCATGGAATTCTCCAGGCCAGAATACTGGAGTGGGTAACCTTTCCCTCCTCCAGGGGATCTTCCCAAACCAGAAATCAAACTAGGGTCTCCTTCATTGCAGGCAGATTCTTTACCAACTGAGCTATCAGGGAAGCCCTATAATGTCCTTTTAGGGGTGTCCCTGGTGGTCCAGTGGTTAAGACTCCACACTGCCAATGCAAGGGAGGCGAGATCCAGCCGTGGTCAGGGAACCAAGATCCCACATGCCACACGGTGTGGCCAGATTTAAAAAATAGTAATATTAGTGTCCTCCTGATCCAGAATCCAGTCCAGGGAGCTGTATTGTACTTAGTACTTGTCTTTTCATAATCTGCATGACTCTTTTCTGCATTTCTGGTATTCCTCCCTCTTTCATTTCCCACAGTGGATCAGTTCTCAGCTGTGCTTCCCACTGTTATAAAAGACTGCAGACGTCAGCCTGTGTCATTTATAACTGGATTGTTCCTCCAAAATAAAGTTCCCTATAAAAATCCAAACAAAGCAAAGCAGAGAGCCGCATATTTAATTCAGGCAGTCTCACTGTCTGACCTCGAGCTCTCCTTCTCATATAGGTCCATTGTTGTTGTGTAGTCGCTAAGTTGTGCCCAACTCTTTGTGACCCCCATGGACTGCAGCACACCAGATTCCTCTGTGCTGGGAAGCCATGGGGTTTCCCAGGCAAGAATACTGGAGTGGGTTGCTGTTTCCTTCTCCAGGGGATCGTCCCAACCTAGGGATCAAATCCGCATCTCCTGAATTGGCAGGTGGGTTCTTTACCACCGAGCAACAGGGAAGCCCATCCAAGTCCACCGTGGCAGAATGGAAAGAGCATAGCATTAGAGACAGTGCAGGGGTGAATCCTGATTGCTTAAAACCAGCTGTTTAACTGCGGCCCAGTCACTTAACTTCGTAGCCTCAGTGCACTGAAATGTAGTCAGCTCATAAATTTTCAGAGATACTGTCTTATGTGGTAGAGGGTACATTACTATAGTTTTCTGATTTGAACAGATTTTATATCTGTTCTTGGAACTTTGATTCTCTGTGAAACTTTGAAGAAAAGGTTAACATTTCTGTAGTTTATGTAATTTTGCAACAGTACTCATTTGATCAAGTCATCTTATATCCCCTGAGAAAAATCAAGATTCCTCAAATTAGTTAAAATGATAACTCCAGTTTCTTCATCTATAAAGTAAGGCTAATAATTCCTCCTTGATATTCTTAATCAAGAACTAAATTTCAGTGTTTGCAGATAGAATTAGATTATTTCTCCCCTGAATTTAAGAAAGCTTTTAAATCTAGAAACAGACTTCCGGGGATACATAAAGCACCGTGGAAGAGAGCGTCCTTGCTGAAGAGGGGAGGAGATGGGCAGTGTCTTCCTGTTCAGGTTGGACAGATAGTGAGGGCGAGCTTCTGACAGCTGTGGGCACCCGGGGAACGGAGGCCTTCCTCTTTTCTGTTGGAGAAGGAATGTCTTTAGTCATTGGCTCTCAGCAGGCACAAGAGCAGCAGCGAGAACAGAAGGCTCTCCTGAGTTCTTAGGTAATCTTGGAGAACCAGCCATCGGACCTTTCTTTTCTGGTGCCGCTGGGGTGGTCCCGACCAGTACTGAAAGGCTAGGTATTCAGAGGCCATGCCACTTGGGCATCTCAAGGTTGAACAGGTGCCCTTTCATGAACCCAAACCAGGCACCAACTTATATTTCAGACATACCTGTTAGACCCCAGATTCTTCCTGCAGTGCCCCAGTCAGCTGAGCATCAAAAGGCTCACTGACTTTTATCTACTTTAAGGGAGAATTTAATGACCAAAGAATGTATGTCTAGTTTCAAAGTGGCATTTTCCAGAGGGACACCAGGCCTCTGGGAAGAGCTTGTCCAGGGGATCTGTTACCAAGATCCTTTGTAGAGTCTGTGCTTTGGGATGCCTGAGATGACTTCTGAGTCACTGCTGACTGCTCTGTGGGCACAGAGCTCCCATGTATGCCCATCACCTGTTCTACTCTTCCCCATCTCTGTTGTTGACATAAATTTCTAATTTTTCTCTCTATTCTTCTAGACATCATCTTCCATATTGTCAGGTAAAAGTTGTTAAAGTATTTTCTATAGCTCAGTGTAGGTCTCTATGCATGGATTGTGAGAAACACTAGTAAACTGTAGTTGAAAACCTAAAAATAGCTTTAGAGAGTGCTTTGACTGCCAGTTTTCATGGAGGAAAATTTAAAAGCATGTGCAGAATCTTTGCAGCTTTTTAGGTTAGGCAAAAATTTTCTTGGATATGATACCAAAGCCATGATCCATAAAAAAAAAAAAAAAAAAGTTAGACTTCATTAAAAGAAAGAACTTCTCTTCTAAAAACACTGTTAAGAAAAGCTACAGGCTAGGAGAAAATATGTTCAGATCACATATCTGATAGAAGGTTTGTATCCAGAATATATGATTTGTATCCAGATACATGATTTGTATCCAGGATATATGAGATATATCCAGTATATGGTTTGTGTCCAGAATTATTTTCATATAATAAGAAAACAACTCAATTTTTTAAATGGGCCAAAAGTAAGTTCACACAGAAACCTATATAGAGATCTGTATACTTCATTCAGAAGTAAACGAATGAAACCTTGTGGCCCCAAACTGGCAACAACACAGATGCCTTTCAGGTGGTAATGGATAAACAAACTGTAGCATATCTGTAAAATGAAATACTCTTCAGTACTAGAAAGGAACAAACTTCTGATACATCCAGAAATATGAATGAATCATAAATACGTTATGCTAATGAAAGACTCAAAAGGTTATGTACGGTCTAATTTCATTTATATGACTTTCTGGAAAAGGCTAAACTGTAAGAACAGAGAAACAGATTGGTGGTTGAGACCAAGTTTAGCTGAGGGTCAGGGGAGGAGTTGACCTTCAAGAGGCATGGGAGATTTGAGAGTGTGAAACTGTTCATGGTGGTGATTGTACAGCTGTATGTGTTTATCTAAACTAGTGCAGCTATGCACTAAACAGGGTTGGTTTTACTACATGTAAATTAAACCTTAATATACAGCAGTGGGGAACCAAATCTCGAGGGAGGACTGAACAGAGCATATAGGACCTTGTGGCTTCCTGGAGGAAATGTTAAGACTTCGTACTGGGCCTCTATTTTTTGTAGTTTTGAAAAGAGGTAAACAAAGTAAAGTAAATGCTTAAAGAAGGACTGTCTGACGAGTGTTAATTATTTTCGATGGCCCACCTTTCCCATCTTCTGGGCATATGACCTCAAGGAAATAATAACACCTCCTTGACTGCAACATGATTGCCACCTGTATGGGCATTTACTATAAACGCATAAGAAAATCTATCTAGATGAGGTAGTCACAAGGCATTTTTCATAGTGGGTTTATCTGGGGAGTGGGATTAAACTATTTAGGGAACTTCTTTATTATTAAGAGATTTTTTTACCTTGAATATATTATCACTTTTATTATTTGATAAATAACAGAAAGATATTTGAAAGAATCACAGATGGCAGGCTCTCTGAATATTTAAATGTGGTATGATTTAGTTCACATATATTTTTCAGGAAGACCATAACCTATTCACAGTGATTATACCTCTGCACTAGAAGGCAGGCACTTAGTACAAGTTATCAGAGTCAGAAGTACCACTACCTTATCTGCAGCAGAAGGGTGTTTGGCCAAAGACAAGGAGAAACAGTTGTTTCTTAGGTGGCCTCACTTTATGAGAACAAGAGGCACGGGAATTTTATGATGACAGTATAATCAGTCATTTCTTTGTGCTCCTATGGCATCTAGGAGGTTTTGAGTGGACCTTTCCTTCCATTGACTTCCTGCCTCCTGCCGTGCCACTCGCTTACGTCTAGGTCATGAGTACTGTAGAGATGCGTGGCAGCAGGTCTTCTAAGCCAGAACTATTAGATGAGTATCGGGAATTTCAGATGCTGCCATTGAGAAAGTTCTCTGAAGTGTGATGAGGCCCATTTCATCTCCATCCTGCGTCCAAATGCATCTTTATCTTTTCAGGTTTCTGTGGAAAGGTGAAAAGCCACTCTACTACTCAGCCATTGACAGGCCAGTGGTGTATAAAAGAAGAGGTGAGTGGGTCAACTTCTCGTTGACACCAAGTAACAGCCCAGCTGTAGAAAAGCTAAGTGTTTTAAATTGAAAAGTGAATGCATAAGTCCTTTTCTCAGTTGTTTAACAAGCGTCCCATTGCACAGCCAGAGAAACGTCCTTCTCTGTAAGAAATGTCCGTAGAAATCTATTTCAGGAACATTGCAATATTCAAACAGAACTTAAGTTCTTGCCAAAATCTGAAATGCTATATATCTATACTCTCAGAACTCTTTATTTGGAGAACTGCTTTTTTAGGTTTTTTGTTGTTTTTTTGTGTGTGGTAAAATATACATAACATAAAATTTACCTTTTTAGCCTTTTCAAGTTGTTCCTCGCCATGCCTCTTCCAGTGTGGGTTTCCCCTAGCTATGCCCTTATATCATGGAGCATGTGTGAAAACTACAAAACCACCGTTGGTGCGTTACTGTCAAGTAAACTACAGACTTTGTCATTTAACGTGTTTCTATTTCATTTGTTTTCCCTTCATTTCCAGAAATGCTGGTGAGTCTACAGAAACAGTTTAGCACACTGGTGGATTCAGCACCAAACATTGAAAAAAAAAAGCCTTCAAGTTTTCAGTTCAACTGGACTGAAGAGGACAGCGAGAGGCCTTGTTTCCATGAGCATAGCCTCCAGGGAGTCCTGCAGCAGAAAGGCCAGTCCCTGACAACCAAGAATTCCCTCTACTGGCTGAGTACTCAGAAATTCTGTAAAAGGTATGTGATGCTCTTAGAAATCAGGGGATAAAAACCACCCTGAAACATCTAGTTTGGCCTGAAGCAGTAGTCTTTTCTCATTAGAAAAAATAAAAAGGGGCCACCTATGATTTAAATGAGTTGGTCATAATGAGAGACAGATGGGTTATTGGTTGGACTTTAGAAGACGGTGAGCTTATAATCAAGACCCACACATGGGACAGGAAGTTAGGACCTGGTGCGTTAGTACCATCTGCCTTGTCTGCCTGCAGTCGGTCCTCGGGGGTTAGTGGGGAACCTACATCTTTGTGCTCTTCACATGGCATGATCAGTGCATTTTTGGATGTTCTTAATGGGTGTAATCCTCTAACATAAGACAGTTAGTTACAAATAGACCTTGGTATAATCAGAGATGAAACAACCAAGATTTTTTTTCTCTGCGTGAGTTATAAGGCTAAGCAATACACTCTATGCATCAAGTATGGTTATCACCATGGTTTTATGTACCAAAATCATCTGTCAAATTACCTTGCCTATTTAGACCATAGCCTAAAACCACATAGTAAGCAAAAAAGGGTCCAGCTAACCAATAAAATGGCCACTGAGTCCATAACTAACGTATATACACTCTTCTCAGGAGGCCCTTTAGTCCCTCACTCTGCCGGGAGGTGTGTGTCCATCAGGCTGAGTTGTCTGATTTCCAGATTCCTCGCCATCAGAAGATGCAGAGTAGGCGGGAGACTGTGAGGTATCTGCTGCTGAATGTCTTGACAGCAAATATAAGTGGTACTCGTTTGACAAACAATAGAGGAACCAGCCACAGAAACAGACAAAAGAACTCAAATTACATTGGTCTGAAGTTCATTCATGAAACACAGTAGCTCCACAGAACTAAATAAACTTGACCATGTCTCTGCTTTAGCATGTCCCCAAATGATGTGCATTCTCTTTGGGTTTGTTTTTCCTACCTATATTTTCTAGTATTTCCACAATAAAAGTGGACAACTTGTCACCATATAATTGTAAAGGCTTTTGAAAATAGGCTGAATGTCCTCTGATTAATAATAACCAAATAATGTATAACTCAGTTTTAAAAGGTGTCTATCCAAAGTGGCTTAAGAGAGCAGATCTTCAGCTATATGGAAAATTTTGTTATGCAGGAGGACTCAGTTTTCAGGGTTCAGAAGAGACAAGCATTGTACTGGGAAATAATTTTGAGAACACTCAGGCCTTGAGAACTAAGCAGAGAAAGACTGTGAGAGCCCTTCAGATCATGAGGATGTTTATCCTTCTTGTCTGAGGCGGAGCTAATAATCTGGATGAATTTAAATGATTGTATGTTATATTTGGTTTTACCACTTAAGACTTTAGGAAAATTAAAATTTTCCAAGTTTATGATAAGGGAAGTGAGTGAAGTGAAGTAGCTCAGTCGTGTCTGACTCTTTGCAACCCCGTGGACTGTAGCCTACCAGGCTCTTCCCTCCATGGGATTCTCCAGGCAAGAGTACTGGAGTGGGTTGCCATTTCCTCCTTAAAAGATACTGTTGTTGATTCAACTTAGAAATAAAAAGTCCTACTGTACACCTTTTCTTATCTTTTTGTTGCAGAAATAGAGCTTTCTTTATGGGCCCTAGGCAAGAGAAACAATATTTTTACCCTTTTTGTGATAATATTTTGTTTGAAAGAATCTTTCTTCATAGAGCTACAATTAAAAATTAGAAAAGAAGAAAAGAGGGCACCGTATTTGTGAGAATTCATATAAATGGCTTATACTTTGTTTCCATTAAACCAATCAATGCACAAGCATTTGAGGCTTTTAAATTTCCTACTAGTGAACATAGTAGGGTATTGGCTTTTTTGTATATTATTAAAATAGGCTTAAAAAGATTTTAAGTGAAAATCTAAAAATCAGTTTTAAAGGAGTATAGGGAAAGTGAACATTTTTGAGCCCTTACTTTGTGCCAGCTATTGGATACGTGCTTAATATATATTCTCATTCAATCCTTTTTTCCATCTTGTGAGGTAGTTATTTTTTTTGTTTTGCAGATGAAAGAACCAAGAGTAGTTATCCATAGTCACAACTGATGGGTATCTGAGCTCTATGCTGCAAATGCAAACATTCTTTCAGGAATTTAGGGCCATATTTGTTACATAAATCATTGTCTAAATGTTTATACCATCTATCTGTTGTTCACTTGTTTTTAAAACTATTTATTATGGAAAACTTCAAGTATATTCAAAGGTAGAGAGCACAATATAATTAATGCCTCCTACCCATAGTCACCCCCACATTAACAACTTTCCACGTGGCTAGACTTGTTTTCCCCATACCCTAGCCAGCTCACTGCTTTACCCTTCTACTCCCAGATTATTTGGAAGCAAGTCCCAAACTTCATAATTCTCTTAAACAAAGCCAGAATACCATTAATCTGACATTAAAAACTAGTAGTAATTCCTTAATCTCATCAAACATGCAGTGAATGTATAGATTTTCCTGTCAACAGTAAGTTTTTAAATAACTCAGAGTCCACATAAAGTCCTTACATTGCCGGTGGCAGAGATAGCCCTTAAATGCTTTAGTTCATAAATTCCCCCTTTATCTCTTTTATTTCCCCCTTGCAGTTTACTTATTGAGTAATCCAGGTCATGTGTCCTGTATAATTTTCTGTAGTCTAGATTTTGCTGATTACAGCCCATGACACCTTTTAACGTGTTTCCCTTTCCCCCTGCTTCCATGTTGGTATAGGCAGAGATTGGCAGAGTTACTTAGCAGTTTTCATTAGTGTTTTAGAGATTTGATCAGATTCAGGTTCTACTTACTACTTTAAGAAAAATTGCTTCGTTAACTCTTCCTTCTATAATACATACAGAATTGCAACATAGATTATTAAGCCTGGTAACCTATTTTGGTTGGGAGCTGGGGATTATTTTGTTGGTGTGTTTTCAGTATGTCCAGAATCTCTGCCTGTGTGCTTTTGTTTGCCTTGACTGTGGTAAGAGGGGGGCCCACCTGGAGTGGAGGAGGAGCTGTGAGAACTGGCTATGGACCACCTGTGTCCCACGCCTGATGGCCACAGACGGTGCTAACATTTTTTTCCTTTATAAAATGTAGGATTCCTTCCAGATTGTTTGTTTGCTTCCAGCTCAGAGTACTCTCTTAAGCCTAACCGTATACAGGTTTTAGGTTATTTGGGGAATATTCAAGGGACCAGTGCATACCTTTCTAATGGCCCTTTAAACATGGTGTCTTTTTTCTTCCCCTTCTAGCCATTGTAAGCATGTGACAACCTACGAAGAATCCAATTTTTCTCTGAGTTACCAGTTTATACTAAATCTCTTCTCCTTCTTGCTGAGAATAAGGACTTCCTTTCTCCATGAAGAAGTGAGCTTAATAGAAAAAAGACTTTTTAAAGCAAAATATGATCAAACAAACAAGAAATCTTCAAGATCCAGGAAAAGAAGAAAATACTGAAAGAAATGAAGTGGAAACTTGCCAGGGAAAATATTTTAATATTGAAAATAATGTCATTGTAATATAAAATTCTAGAGAATGGTGAAAAATAGAGTTTTCTTGCATACATGTACATACATACAAATACCTATATCAAACAAAAATGTATGTTGGAAAACAGGTGGAATTTATTTGGATTTATTTTTAAATTATGAATGTTCTCTTTAAAATGTTAAGTAAATGGTGTCCAGGGATTTGTATTCTTTGTATTTTTAAGAAATATTTGCTTATTTATTTGGCTGCACCAGGTCTTGGTTGCAGCGTGTGGGATCTTTAGTTGTGGCATTCGAACTCTTAGTTGTGGCATGTGGAATCTAGTTCCCCAACCAGAGATGGAACCTGGGCCCTTGAATTGAAAGCTCAGAGTCTTAACCATTGGACCGGCAGGGAAGTTGCTTCATTGTATTTTAAAGCTAAATTTTCTTTTTAAACTAGATCACTTACTTACTCTTTACACCCCAAAGTAAATCCCAGATGGATCAAAGATGTAAACATTATAATCTGTTATATATACATGTATAAAGTCTTAGAAGAAAACAACTGTGAATGCTGTGATGATCTTGGAATGGGGAAGGACTTTCTAAGAAGTCTCAAAACCAGAAAGCAAAAGGAAAAGATTAATAATATGACTACAAAGTCAAAGGCAACTGAAAAGCTGGGAAAATATCATTATAGTGTACAGTGAACAAAGGGATAAGTCCTTTAATATATCAATAGTGCTTGCAAAGCAATAGGAAAAAGATAGTTGAAAAGGGGGTATGAAAAGCTAGCTTTCTGAAAAACGATACAAAGGCCAAGCTAAAAACAGGGTAGTCAATGTTACTCGTATTAAATGCAAGTTACAGAGATGTTGTTTCCCACATATTAAGTAGACAAAGATTATACAGGTGTCTGATACCTGGTGTGGATATTGGAAAAAGGCATTCTGATTTCATCATTTATTTGTGCAATAAATACTGAGCAACTTCTGTGTTCCGGACACACGCTAGACCCTGGAGGTATAGTACCGGACAAGGGAAGGACAGATAGTTTACAAATAAATAATATTGGGCGCAATGATGTGCAATGAGGAAAAAGTAGGGTAAGGGATGTGTGATCAGGTGGGCCCTTTAGTACAAAGTAAATGAGAAGAATGGTCTGGGAAGTGACATTTGAGATGAAACCAACCTGTGTGAAATCCAGTCGAGTGGGCAGGCCTTGTGGCCATCCAGGTGGAGATCATTTTAGGCACAGGATGCCGTACCTGGAGTCTACCCAGGAAAAATAAGCATCTTTCCACACCAAGACTTACACACAAATATTCACAGCAACTTTATCTGAGATTGCTAACAGATAAACAGTCCAAATGGCCATCAACAGGTGAATGGAGGTGGTACATCCATACAAGGGAACACTACTCAGCTATAAAAAGAAACAAACTGTTGAAACAAGTCACAGCACCTGCTAGGGAGTCGGGCAAGAGATTGAGGGGGCTATATAAGAAACACATCTTTCTAAGACTTAAAAAATTGCCTTCCAAAGACCTGAACTGGAAAATTATTTGTATATGAGCTTTATGGAATCAACCCCATGATCTGAAGTGCTATGGTACTTGAGCCGAGTAAAGAGCTGAATTTGCTAACAAGCCCTCCAGGGTGACTCTGATACACAATAGAGTAACAACCACTGCCCCCAGGGCATCCACACAGCGCTCAGCCACAACTGAGCCCTCCATATCCTCACCAGGAGCCCTTCCACCCTCGGGGGACCCTCGGGGCTGGGCAGCCATTTCCTCTGTGCTTGTGTCACCCCGCCCGTGTTGACATGGGGCGCCCTGTAGGTGGTCTCCTCAAGCCTTCTCTACCTAATCACCTGCCTCAGCTATTTCTAAATGACAAAGAGATATGATTAGGAAATAAGGCAGAAGCAGGCACAGTGCCACGATGGGTGTACGAACAGCGCCCAATAGGAGCATAGAAGGGGAAGAGACCCACACTGCTGGGTGTAGGAGGATCTTTGTTCCCCAGCAGGCTGCCCCTCAGGAATCAAATTTCTTCAAACTGATTGCCTGTTCAGGGCAAGTGATAAATTATTTTGCCACTAGAGTGACTTACATTTGTTGATTTGGATGGACTCTCTATTATGAACAAATCTTAGTTTTTAAATTAAACCAGCACTGCAGTGAAACAATTTTATAATTTAGGTCACCATGGTAGCTCATTCTTGGCTCAGTTGGTAAAGAGTCTGCTTGCAATGCAGGAGACCTGGGTTTGTTTCTTGGTTTGGGAAGATCCCCTAGAGAAGGAAGTGGCAACCCACTCCAGTATTCTTGCCTGCAGAATCTCACGGACAGAGGAGCTTCCCAGGCTCCTGAGCGACTGAGCACATACACCTAAAAGGAAGTATGAGAGAACCAAGTGGGATTTCACGTGGTCTCATATCTGGAAAATGTTGTAATAGTGTGAAATCGGAGACTTCTAGGGGATGAAAATAGAATGAATAGGGGGGGAAAGAGTCCTGAAATCATTTTATGTCTTTGAATGATCAGTCTAAGCTGATGGTCGTGTAAATAGAGCACATATGTGCTGAAAATGCTAAAAATTTCATGTTTTTAGTTGCAGATCATCAAAACGTGAAAAGCACAGCTGTATAATGTATTAAATGTGCACCTGCCTATCTACTTAACACTTTAATATTTCTCACTTAATATATCTAGATAAATCTATCTGCTATAACTATAGCAACAAAGTTTTGCTCATAGTAAAGTAAGAAATCTGTATGCATGTCAGGAAGCAACAGTTAGAACTGGATAAGGAACAACAGACTGGTTCCAAATCGGGAAAGGAATACGTCAAGGCTGTATATTGTCACCTGCTTATTTAACTTCTATGCAGAGTACATCATGAAAAATGCTTGACTGGATGAAGCACAGCTGGAATCAAGATTTCCAGGAGAAATATCAATAACCTCAGATATGCAGATGACATCCTTATGGCAGAAAGCAAAGAACTAAAGGGCCTCTTGATGAAAGTGAAACAGGAGAGTGAAAAAATTGGCTTAAAACTCAACATTCAAAAAACTAAGATCATGGCATCTGGTGGAAATAGTGACAGACTTTATTTTGGGGGGCTTCAAAATCACTGCAGATAGTGATTGCAGCCATGATATTAAAGGACACTTACTCCTTTGAAGTAAAGTTATGACCAACCTAGACAGCATATTAAAAAGCAGAGACATTACTTTGCCAACAAAGGTCCATCTGCTGCTGCTGCTAAGTCGTTTCAGTCGTGTCTGACTCTGTGCAACCCCATAGACGGCAGCCCACCAGGCTTCCCCGTCCCTGGGATTCTCCAGGCAAGAACACAGGAGTGGGTTGCCATTTCCTTCTCCAATGTATGAAAGCGAAATCGCTCAGTCGTGTCCGACTCTTTTCAACCCCATGGACTGGAGTCTACCAGGTTCCTCCGTCCATGGGATTTTCCAGGCAAGAGTACTGTCTAGTCAAGGCTAAAGTTTTTCCAGTAGTCATGTTTGGATGTGAGAGTTCGACTATAAAGACAACTGAGTGCTGAAGAATTGATGCTTTTGAACTGTGGTGTTGGAGAAGACTCTTGAGAGTCTCTTAGCCTGCAAGGAGATCCAACCAGTCCATTCTAAAGGACATGAGTCCTGAATATTCATCGAAGGGACTGATGCTGAAGCTGAAACTCCAATACTTTGGCCACCTGATGCAAAGAACGGACTCATTTGGAAAGACACTGATGCTGGGAAAGATTGAAGGCAGGAGAAGAAGGAGACGACAGAGGATGAGAAGACTGGGCGGCATAACCAACTCAACAGACATGAGTTTGAGTGAACTCTGGGATTTGGTGATGGACAGGGAGGCCTGGTGTGCTGCAGTCCTAGGGGTCGCAAAGAGTTGGACATGAATAAGCAACTGAACTGACTAAAAGCAGAAACTTTAAACTTGTTAAGCACGTATCTTTAAAAATTTAAATCTGGTGAAAATACAATGAGCGGTGTGCTCCTACCAGAATACAGAACATTGGCCCAAACAGTTCATTAGTCTACAGGGAGAGCTCATACATTTTGAACATAGTTTTGTTAGTTCGGGTTCTTGTTTCTTTTTTTTTTTTTCAGTCCTTCCCCCGCCAAAAAAAAAAAAAGGCAGATTTCTTTAGGCAATTTGAGATTCTGTTAAGACTTAAAAGCAACGGGAATGTCTCCTCCCTGCCAGCTCCTCTTGCAAGAGATCAATCATCATTGTCATGGGGAGACAATGATGGCTCTCAGCAGGGAGCCACGCAGTGGGGAGCCATGGGTGCCTTATCCCACTGAAGCGTGGCTTTTCCCTCCAGCCTAAAAGCAGCAGACCTGTCACTGACACTCCGAAGTGGCACTTGTACAGCCCAAAGAAAGGCAGCCTAGCACTGACGCACAGCATATCTGTAGTTCTTTGTTATCTCTTTGGGTGCCCCCCTCCCCGTATTGGCACAAAGCCACCTAAGGAAATTTAAAAAAAAAAAAAATGCAGTACTAATTCAATCCTGGATTGACACAGGAAGCTATACTGCTCAGAAGGGTAGAAGGACCATTATTTCTGAGTCTCAAAGAAAACCTCGAGCAGAATCTCCAAAGTGTGGCAGCTATAAAAAGTTCTGCAAGTTATTATGTATTATTGTGTTAGTCACTCAGTCGTGTCTGACTCTTCGACCCCATGGATTGTAGCCTGCCAGGCTTCTCTGTCCATGGGATTCTCTAGGCAAGAATACTGGAGCAGGTAGCCCTGAGGGTTCTTCCCAACCCAGGGATTGAACTCAGGTCTTCTGCATTGCAGGCAGATTCTGTACCATCTGAGCCTCCAGGGAAGCCCCTATTATATACTGCAGCTAGTTAAAAGTGTTTTAAAATGTATGTTTTTATCTTGAGTAGGTAGCTGGTAAGGTTTTTTTGCTGGTAACTGTAAAATTTAAAATGCCTCTGCAATCTTGAAAGCTGAGTGAATTCACAGTATCAATTCTCACAGAATGTTTCTCGGAGCTCCCTTGTTTGGGGCCCTTGTGAAGTATTTAAGCATGAAGTGACTTTAGTGCCAGACTTGTCTGATAATACGCTATGACTTGAGAAGAACTTACAAAAGAGGCCTTTTATTGACTATAAATTAAGAACCTGCTATTTCAGCTCGCTTGGCCTTTTGCCCTCTGCAACAATGATTTCCTTCTGGAACAATTAGTACACGTTTTATGGATGTTTGAGTTGAACAGGGTGACTCACAGATATTCCCAAAGAAATTTTAAGTTAGAATACCACTTAAATGTAATTATCTTTGTGTCACCATTGTTGTGCACGTTAATTCAGATGAAGTGATTAAGTTAGACATTACCTAAAATGAAGATGGTGGTCTCTGGATTTTAAAACTTCCAAGGTTAAAGTAGGAAAAATGTGTTCTTTACCATGTGAAAGGATCAGAAAAATATTATAAAATGTGTTTACTTATTTTCACCTTTCCCTCCTTAGAAATTCATGCCAGAATTAACAGTCTCCCTGGAAAGGTCTCTGCTTGGGGTCCCAGGTGCCCTAAGCAGTCACCCTACTGGGGCTCGAAGGCGGGGACCTCCTCTCCCACCCCCAACCCAGCCACCCCAAACACGGTGTGTTCCTCTCCATGCCCATCTAGACACACTTTCTTTCTCAAAGCACAACCCAGGGATCCGAATCTGCTCAGACCAGGGCTCGTGCAGACCAGACCGGGGGCTCCCCATCCTGCCCCCTCCTCACCACTGCCTGCCAATCAGAATTGGGGAGAGTTGGACTCAGAGTCTGCATTTCATTTCCTGGCACCTCACTGCCCATCCCTAGGCACAGAGGATAGGGATTACCCCCCANCCCATCCTGCCCCCTCCTCACCACTGCCTGCCAATCAGAATTGGGGAGAGTTGGACTCAGAGTCTGCATTTCATTTCCTGGCACCTCACTGCCCATCCCTAGGCACAGAGGACAGCGCTCCCCCCCCACCCCCCGCCCACCTCCCACCTCCCTGACCTCAACCGTCTTCATCTTCCCTCTGTCTGAAAAGGCGTCGAGAGGAGCTCCTTTCTTTTGATGTCTCTGCACCCACAGCACCTCCTATGTTTGGCCTTTATTGTCGCCTGATTCTGCCTGTGTACTGTTGTCCTGACTGGGCTTTATTGTCCTTTGAGGCTGGGGGCCATTTCTCATGGCTCCATACAGAACCCTACCTCCAATATTTGTTTAATAAACGTCCTCGATGAAAGTAATGATGATTTTTTTTTTTAAGGGAAATTACAAAAAGCATCCTGAGTTCTTATCAGTTCACCACAGTGCAATGATCACCACTTACTGAATGAACTTAGTTGTCTGCCTTCCAGACGTTGGTTGTGAATCAAAATGAAGTACTTTTAAGACAGAAGGGGAAAAAATGGACATAGCTTTTGCCCAAGTGTACCTGTGGCCTCACCCAGTAACTCTGTGATGCTCACAACGTGCCAGGCACCATCCTCAGCACTTGACACAAATCGCCTCTTTCGATCCTTTCATCTCATCTCAGATGACGTGGTGCTATGATTATCTTACAAACAAGGATGTTGAGACATTCTGATCCCAGTAGCCTAGCTCCAGAATCTGTAGGCTTTGCCAGCTTTCAGCACTGTGTCTCAAAGAGCTGGTGATGTCAGTGTGGAATCTAAGGAACCCCACTGCTACCCAGAAGGAGACAATGTTAGCCTGCATGAGTGGAGTGTACCCTCACGGACACTCACTCCAAACCTCCACCCCAACCCTGCCTGTACTCTCTGCTCCTCATCTCTTAATCACTAGCGCCATCCAACTAACCCCTAAGCTCTACGTCGTCCCCCCTCACTGTCATCCCCAACATCTCATCCATCACTCATCTCTGGCAGTTCCACCACCAAGTACCTCTCTGGCCTCTTTGCCGTTTTCCATGACACAGTGACTGTCCAGGTCAGGCCCTCATCGCCTCCCTTCTATGTGTGTGTTAGTTACTTGGTTCTGTCTGACTCTTTGCAACTCCATGAACATAGTAGCCTACCGGGCTTCTATGTCCACGGGATTCTCCAGGGAGGAATACTGAAGTGGATTGTCATTCCCTTCTCCAGAGGGTCTTCCCAACCCAGCGATCAAACCCTGGTCTCCTGCCTCGTAGGCAGATTCTTCACCATTTGAGCTACAGGAAAGTCTCAAAACCTCTCACCTTTACAATTTCTCATTCCTCTGCCAACAGTTATTCTCCAAAAGTAGACCAAGTAACACTCTGAGGCTCAAAACCCTTTGACGGCTTCCTGCTGCCTGCAAGCCGATGGCTTGGCCTGGGGTCCATTAGACGGTGGCTCCTACATAACCAGCCCTGCCACGTGCCCTGCCCCTGCTCCCTGCATCGAGGACAAGGGGCTCCTGGGTGAGCTGTGACCCTCGCACTCAGTTCCTTCGCCTCTGCTGTAAGCTCTCTCTGGAGCCTCCTCCCTCGTCTCAGGAAGATGTTTGTTTTTCTGTGATGACCCTGCTTAAATGCCACCTCCTCCACTTGCCCTGCCTCAGCTCCTGGCAGGATCCATCCTTCCCAACTCAGAGAAATTTGTTTCTTGTTAGAGTATTTATACCATTTGTGCTAAGGTGCCCGGGTCTTTAGATTGAGCTATTTGACCCCCAGACTGTGAGTAAGGGCTGGGGGAAGACATTTGAGAACTTGTGTGAAGAACAGAGTTGACAAAGATAAAAGTAATATGTGAAAGAAAAAAACATACTTAAGAGATTTCACACATCTAATTGGTGACAGTGAGGTTTATACAGCTAATTTCCACTTCTTACCACAGCTCATCAGACAATTTGCAGGACTTTTCCTCTACACATTTTCAAGGAGATGCCTGCACATCGGTTTTGCTTTACTAAGGACTGTATGTCAACTAAGAAGCGTTTTTTGGTGCTTTGCCTGGTCCTCCCTCTACTTGTCAGCAGCCCTCTGGTTTCATGTATCTGAATTATCATCTCCATCCTCTGATTCCCACTATGGCCCCAGAGTAGAGTCTTATGGATTTTTTGTGATGCTTTGAGGAAACTTTATTAAAAGGATTAAAGGATACCTAAGTAAGTAATCCTCAGCTATTTCCCAATCTCCAAGTAATACAGTCATAGTGATGCCCACAATGATTTCAGACCGAACGCACAACAGTTATGAAACTCCAGGACGTGCTTCTACTTCTTTTTCTCTCTTGATGCTTGTCGCAAAGTTCTCCTGGCTTTTTTTCCCCTTCTCTTTTCAACCTCTACATCTTCCTTTCTCTAAGTATCACCAAAGATGTAACTCAAAATTCCAGAGACTGGAATGGATAGGGTCATGGCTTAGAGAAGTGAGTGGATCTACACATAAAAACAGAGTTCATGAACTGTCAGCTTTGGGCAAGTGACTTAATCATGTTCCCAGTTTCCTACCTATATGTGAGATAATTCTTCTCTTACAATAAAATTCGATGACCCTAGAGACTATTATTCAGAGTGAAGTAAGTCAGAAAGAGAAAGATAAATATCGTATACTAATGCAAATATTTGCAATCTAGAAAGATGGTACTGGTGAAATTATTTGCAGGGCAGCAAAGGAGAAACAGACATAGAGAACAGACCCATGGACACAGGGAGATGGGAGTA
Source organism: Neotragus moschatus (assembly GCA_006410615.1). Lineage (NCBI taxonomy): Eukaryota > Metazoa > Chordata > Mammalia > Artiodactyla > Bovidae > Neotragus > Neotragus moschatus. Next base: position 160,007 of record SJYA01001620.1, on the reverse strand, counting down.
GAGGGTGAGATGTATGGAGAGAGTAACATGAAAACTTACATTATCATGTGTAAAATAGATAGCCAACGGGAATTTGCTGTATGGCTCAGGGAATTCAAACAGGGGCTCTGTGACAATCTAGAAGGGTTGGATGGGGAGGAAAATGGGAGAGAGGTTCGGTAGGGAGGGGACATGGTGTACCTATGGCTGATTCTTGTCGATGTTTGACAGAAAACAACAAAATTTTGTAAGGCAATTAAACTCCAGTTAAAAAATAAATTTCCAAAAATGTGATGAGATGCGACCACACCTTTAAATGGATCTTAGTTGAGGGTGTTTTACCACTCAACCCTTTTCTTCAAAGAGGAGAATATGCAGATGTGAGCCAGCAGGCAGTCAGGGCCTCCCAGTTCCCCTGATCAGGGCATTTTCATGAAATGACAGGAAGTATCGTGGCTCCACCTCGCACAGCGTTAGTCACAGGCCAGAGAGGTTTCCCAGGGGTGAAGGCCAGTGTTCCAAAGCTGAGAGCTCTCTGACAGCTCTGTTGCAACTACTGAGCCTTCACTGGAGTGACTGATCTACAGTGAAGCCATGAGAAAAGAATGTGAGCTATCTGGGTTCAAGTTGCCAGAAAGAGGGTGACACCCAGCTTGACACGGCTTTTCGACCTCCATTAGAAACACGTCTGCATCGAGTACCAGGTACCTTACAAGACTCATCTGAGACTGCAGCTGTCCTGGCCCGAGAGGTGGGCAGGCAGGGAAGAGGCAGAGACTCCAGGAGCAAGTGATGCCACTGAGGACATTTGAGAAGAGAGGGCACGAAGACCAAACCACGGAGAGAGTCCTCAGGGTCATCATGTTCTCTAAGCTGGGGAATTAACTATGCTTGTTTAGTCGCTAAGTCATGTCTGACTCTTTGCCACCCCATAGACTGTAGCCCACCAGGCTTCTCTGTCCATGGGCTTCTCCAGGCAAGAATACTGGAGTAGATTGCCATTTCCTTCTCCTTCCTTAGAGAACGAGCAAACGCCATCTCCCAAGACAGATGTCATCACAAGAAGTCCCCAGTCATGACTCTGCCACATTTGTTCGAGTGCCCAGGCTCCTCTACGGTGGGTGGGGGCACAGGAGAAACACCAGGCATCATGCAGAAATACGTATCAGCAACACCAAAGCCTAGGGAGAAAGTGTGAGATTTGGAAACAAGACGCCTGACTTCATACCCCAAATTCACTGGCTATGAGACTTTGAAAATGTCGTTTGATTTCTCTGGACCTTGTTTCTCCATCTGCAAAATGGGCGTAACCCTGTCTCACAGGGTTGCTTTAAGAATCAAATGACTCAGGAATGCTCTGAATACCAAACACCTCCAGAAGGTTACTATCATTACCACCTTGAATAACAACAACTGTTGATCCTCTGTGTGTGTGTGCTTAGCTGCTCAGTCATGTCCGACTCTTGCGACCCCATAGACTGTAGCCCACCAGGCTTCTCTGTCCAGGGGATTCTCCAGTCAAGAATACTTGAGTGGGTTGCCATTTCCTTCTCCAGGGGATCTTCCCAACCCAAGAAACGAACCCGAGGCTCCTGAATTGCAGGCAGACGACTGACTGAGCTACAAGGGAAGTACCTCTAAAATATGCTTATCCTCACCCTAGGTGATGAGGGATCTTTAAAAATATGATATATAGTTTCTGTTCCTTAAGCTGTTTATAATACAGTTAGGAAAATGGGGAGATGGAAGATTTAATATTTATTGAGTTCTAAAAGATCTGGTGGGGCTTCCTATGTGGCTCAGTGGTAAAGAATCCTCCTGCCACTGTAGGAAGCGTGAGTTTGATCCCTGGGTTGGGATGATCCCCTGGAGAAGGAGATCATGAAATGTAACAAACCCATCAGCCCTGGGCAATAGAGGTCATTAGCCCGTATTCTCCAGGGTTTCCACAATTTCCCAAGCCACAGAGCTGAGAGACAAGGGTGGAGATGTCACACTCTTCTTTCCACACCCAGGGTATGTGATGTGCCTGCCTGTGATGAGCCCTGTGAATGGTTGGTCAGACTACAGCTAGATTGAACAGCCAACAAACAAGCATTTGGAGGGCCTGGACAGGGCTCAGTCCCTGCTGGTCTCTAGAGAAGATGGAAGCTCACCGTCCAGGGTCTTTGAGCTAGGCATCACGTGAGATTCTTTAATTGCACTGTGTTCTTTTTAACTCCTCAAAACTTGATACTGTTTTCCTCATTTTGCAGATGAGAAAACTGGGGACTGGCAGTGAGGTAGACTGCTTAAGGTAAGAACAGGAGGCAGATCTGAGCTTGGAATCCAGATCTGATGGGCTTGAAATCATCCCCTCAAACTCTTGCAAAACTGAATTACCTAAAAGGTGGAGCTGCTTCTGCTGAGTGTTTAATGAAGGGGAGCTGATGAGCTGGGGGAGAAATTTGTGTGGGAGGGAAAGGGGTCCTGGAGGAGATGACACTGGAGGTTGGCCTTGAAAGAAGAATAGGGACAGGAAGAGATGAGGTGGAGAGAAGAAAAAGCACAGGCAACCAGGGGCCTGAAATTGCCAGACGCTATCAGGGGACTCTGTGATGGGGTCCAGGGTGCAGGGCGCTCTTAACCGGGACATACATTTGTGATTGTGTGTTGGGGAACTTGAATGCCAGGCTTAGGAGCTTGGACTGCCATCTGTAAACTGTGCACAGCTAAGATCAGAACTATTCTTAGCAACTGCTGTTAGAATCAGGAGACACTGAAGCTGGAAGGGACCAGATGACCCATCCAACTTCGTTCTTTCCCAGAGGCCCAGAGAGAAGTGACTCCACTGAACTCACCCAGCAGGTCAGTAGGACCTGGGCTGGTACCTAGGTCTGTGACATTCCCAATCCACCTTCCAGTCTGTCTTTCCACTTCTATGGGGCTGATAGAACCCAGGGGTCTCCTATGGGAGCATGGCCCCAAATTCATTTCCTATTCTGAAGCTCAAGACTTGGGAAGCTACCTCAAAGATCTGCCTTCTCTTAAAAAAAAAAGATGACCCTATCCTTGATCTTAAAAATGTCATTGCCAAATAGTTTAAAGGACATTAAACCTCACTTGTGATTTTTTTTTAATGCAAATTAAAAAAAAAGAGAGATACTAGTTTTCATCTAAAGGCTAGCAAAGTCTGAGCGTGTTCCTGTCTGGGGAGACATTTTAGGTAGTCCCATGTCCTGTTGGTGGGAGAAGGCAATGGCACCCCACTCCAGTACTCTTGCCTGGAAAATCCCATGGATGGAGGAGCCTGGTGGGCTGCAGTCCATGGGGTCGCTAAGAGTCAGATACGACTGAGCGACTTCACTTTGACTTTTCAGTTTCATGCATTGGAGAAGGAAATGGCAACTCACTCCAGTATTCTTGCCTGGAGAATCCCAGGGACAGGGGAGCCTGGTGGGTTGCCGTCTATGGGGTCGCACAGAGTCGGACATGACTAAAGCCACTTAGCAGCAGCACCAGCAGCATGTTCTGTTGGTAGCAGTCCAACGGGGGCAGCCTTTTGGAAAACAGTTGGGTAAGATCTATACAGATTGGAACTGTGCACACCTTTTTCACAGCACCTCCAATTCTGGGGATTTATTCTATGTCTGTACTTGACCAAGTGTGCAGAGTATGTAGATAGAGGGATGTATGTTACAGAATGTAATTGTGGAAAACGAGATAAAAACACGAATTGCTTGCAGGTAGGGCCTAGTTGTCATATATCAATACAAAGAAATAATCTGCAGCCATTTTTTTTTTCAGAAAGAGAGAGAGCTTTATTGAAACATTTAATACTGTGCTATTTCAAGTAAAGAACTTCACATTTTGCATAGAATTTAATTACACCTTACTTCATAGGCAAGTTGTGTCCGACTCTTGCGACTGCATGGACTGTAGGCTCACCAGGCTCCTCTGTTCATGGCATTTCCCAGGCGAGAATACTGGAGAGGGTTGCCATTTCCTTCTCCAGGGGATCTTCCCAAACCAGAGATAGAACTCAGATCTTCTGCACTCAGGTGGGTCTCCTGCATTGCAGGCGGATTCTTTAATGACTGAGCCACCAGGGAAGCTGATACATAGTCTTGATAGTATATATATATGTCAATCGCCATCTTCCAATTCAAATGACCCACAACAGTCATTTTTAAAAATACAGGCGATGTATAGGTGCTGACGTGGAAAACATGTAAGACTCTATAGTAAGTGACAGTGAGTAAGCTGAAGAGGGGCGTACACAGTATGGACTCCATTGTATAAAAAAATATACCATATGTATATTACTTGTGGATATACAGGAAATACCTGGAAAGTTATAGGAAACCTGGAAGCTGCTGCTGCTGCTGCTAAGTCGCTTCAGTCATGTCCGACTCTGTCGACCCCATAGACGGCAGCCCACCAGGCTCCCCAGTCCCTGGGATTCTCCGGGCAAGAACACTGGAGTGGGTTGCCATTTCCTTCTCCAATGCATGACAGTGAAAAGTGAAAGTGAAGTTGCTCAGTCGTGTCCGACCCTCAGCAGCCCCATGGACTGCAGCCTACCACGCTCCTCCGTCCATGGGACTCTCCAGGCAAGAGCACCAGAGTGGGGTGCCACTGCCCTCTCCAAAACTGGAAGCAGTGGTTATCTTTTGGGAGGAGGGACAGGATGGAGGAGGGAGCAGCTCTGTGCTCTAAACTCTCTGTATTGCTTACATCTTCTTTTTAAACTATAAATATGTACCATTTTTATAATTCAAGAATAGTAGAAAAAATCTAAATAAAAAAGATATTGTCAACAGCTTACAAATACGGGGTTTTTTTTTACATTTAAAACAATTATTTATTTTTAATTGAAGGATAATCATTTGACAATATCGCACTGGTTTCTGCCATGCATCAATATGAATCAGTCATAGGTACACATATATCCCCTCCCTCTTGAACCTCCCTCCCCCTTCCCCCTCATTCCTACCCCTCTAGGTTGTTACAGAGCCCCGGTTTGAGCTCCCTGAGTCACACAGCAAATTCCAACTGGCTATACAGATATGGATTTTAACTTCCATTTTAAAGAGCACTTAAGGACAAATGAAATAAGCTGGTATTCAGATTTATAAAATAGACCCAATGTTTGTTATTAATACATTCATTTTCTAATAACCTCTGGCCTTTACTGTTCTTGTTTCTGGTTTTATGGTTTGGTGTTTATTCATTCATTCCGTATTGATCTTGTGCCTATTACATATCAGACTGTGGTATCAGAGAAGACTCTTGAAAGTTCCTTGGACTGCAAGGAGATCCAACCAGTCCATCCTAAAGGAAATCAGTCCTGAATATTCATTGGAAGGACTGATGCTGAAGCAGAAACTCCACTACTTTGGCCACCTGATGGGAAGAATTGACTCATTGGAAAAGACCCTGATGCTGGGAAAGATTGAAGGCGGGAGGAGAAGGGGACGATGGAGGATGAGATGATTGGATGGCATCACCGACTCACTGGACATGAGTTTGAGTAAACTCTGGGAGTTGGTGATGGACAGGGAGGCCTGGAGTGCTGCAGTCCATGGGGTTGCAAAGAGTCGGACACAACTGAGCGACTGAACTGAACTGATGTATCAGACAGGGGAACAGAAGCATGAGACTGCATCTCCTGCAGTAGGAGGGTCATTTAAGCCAGTTGCAGATGTGGTACTGATGGGAGGAGGCTGAGGAGCAGAATGGATGCCTGCAGAGGAACACTGTCCCTTCAGGGATCACTTCCTGGACATCTTCTGTGTGGATACCAGGAGGCTGGGGACAGGAATGGAAGCAGTATAATCNCTGATGTATCAGACAGGGGAACAGAAGCATGAGACTGCATCTCCTGCAGTAGGAGGGTCATTTAAGCCAGTTGCAGATGTGGTACTGATGGGAGGAGGCTGAGGAGCAGAATGGATGCCTGCAGAGGAACACTGTCCCTTCAGGGATCACTTCCTGGACATCTTCTGTGTGGATACCAGGAGGCTGGGGACAGGAATGGAAGCAGTATAATCCCCGCTCTCTCCTGAAAAGTTTCCACTATGGTGGAGACAGATGCAAGCAGAGAATCAAGTGTTACAGACAGACAGTGGTAAGTGTGGTAACGGGGTGATGCTTAAGTACTATGTGTGCACGTGGGACACTTAACCCAGCCCAGAAGGCTGTGGAGGCTGCCTGAAGGAAGGGGAGGGAGTCCAAGCCCGGCCTGGAGGGTGGAGTGGGCTCTCCCAAGCAGCAACATGAGGAGTAGGGGCTGGGAGGTGAGGGTGGGGTGGGGGAGGTTCCCAGAGGAGAGGACCACGGCCAGGAGCAGAGTTGCAAAAGGGCAGGCAGGCTGATCAGACACACTCTATGCAAAGGCATTGGGACTTACATTCCGAGTGTAAGAAGGTGATGTGATCTAAAATCTGTGCTTTGTATAGGTCCCTCTGGCCATATCTGGAGATGGATCAGAGGAAGAAGAGCAAAAGACTATGTACAGACACACTGTTTCTCAAGTTGAGTCTCGTCTGCAGCACAACTCTGCGGAGCTGCACCATACCTGGGATCCACCTGTACTATTACTTGTTTTTAACGTTAGCCCACTTAAAAAAAATAAAATTTCTTTAAACAAGTTAGTGAGTAAGTAAGAAAAAAGAAGAGACTCTCTGGCTTTAGCATGGTACTCAGGGCTAGAGGATAGAAGCTGGCAATGGCAGAAAAGTGAAAAAAGTGAAGGTGAAGTCGCTTCAGTCGTGTCTGACTCTTTGCAACCCCATGAACTGTACGTAGCCTGCCAGGCTCCTCTGTCCATGGGATTTTCCAGGCAAGGATACTGGAGTGGGTTATCATTTCCTTCTCCAGGGGATCTTCCCGATCCAGGGATTGAGCCCGGGGCTCTGGCACTGCAAGCAGATTCTTTACCATCTGTGCCACCAGGAAGGAGACAATGAGAAGTGTCTGTGGCTACTGTTTAGGCCCCAAGAGACCTGGAGACCGGGGAGTAGGAAGATGGTGGGAGTAGATGAGGGGCTAGGGCTAAGCAGAGGTCCCGATGGCCTCCATGTTGCTAAATCCTCATCTTCCTTGACATCCTGGCAGCATGTGACCTGGTCGACCATGGTTTCCTCCTTGGTTCCGTTTTCCTCCTCCCTCAGGGACCGCCCCTCGCCCCCCGGCCTGTTTTCTCTGCAGAATCCTCTCCCTCTCTGTTTTGGAGGCTCCAGGATCCAGTGTTGGTTCTCTTCTTTCCTCCCCATGGCCACGGTGATTCACCCCATCTCCAGGCTCTCAACACCATCTCCGTACTGATGGCTCCCAGATGTATTTTCAACCCAGACGTCTCCTTGCAGCTCCAGACTCATATCCAATCATCTCCTGATATGTCTACTTGAGTCTCCAATAAAAGCCTTGAAATGAACATGTTCAAAATGCAACTCCTTACCTCCCCAAGATCTCCTCTGCCTGCAGTCTTCCCCATCTCAGCAATGGCTGAGCATTCTTCTGAGTTTTTGGCTGCAAACCTTGTAGTCCTTGGCGCTCTTTTTTTCTCACACCTCATATCTGATTTTTAGGAAATCTTGTTGGTTTTACTTCCAGAATAGATGCAGCAATTGACCATTTCTCACCACTCTACCCCACCACCCTAAGCCAAGCAACTGTTTTCTTTGGCCTGGTCTCCCTGATCCCAGATCTGTTGCCTACCACCCAACAGCTAGCTTCATCACTTTAAAACAACAAAGGCAAAACAACACGTGCCTTTGTTATTTTTCAGTCGCTCAGTCCTATCTGACTCTTTGCAACCCCACAGACGGCAGCACATCAAGCTTCGCTGTCCTTCAACATCCCCCAGAGCTTGCTCAAACTCATGTCCACTGAGTCACATGCCTGCCATACTCCAACCTTTTCAATGTTTCTCCACCTCACTCAGTAAAACCCAAGTCTGTTCTCTATCCCCATCTCCCCTATCCTTCAGCACTCCAGCCCTTCAGTGCGGGGTTACTGAACACACCAGGTGTTCCCAACTTCTGCAGTGCCATGCCTCCACCTGGACAACCCCTCCCCACCTCCTGAAGGCCTCACCTCCTTCAAGTCTTCAAAAGGATCCCACCCTCTGCTCCCAGCTGCCACCTCTACTTTCCCTCCCACATAGCTTTCTAACTTATCAGTACAATTAATTAATTTTGTTATGGCCTAGTACCCCCAAGTCGGATGCTGGAAGAGGCAGGGAATATTGTCCCGTATGTTCACTGCAGGTATCCCCAGCACCTAGAACAGTGCCTGGCATAGAGACCGGTCTCTCAATAAGTACTTGTGGAAGGAAGAGCAGACCCTGGAGAAGGGAGCTTCCACTTGGAAAAGCAGCTGGGGCCAGGAGTAGGCAGGGGTGGAAATCCCCAGAAGCTGGCCGAGGGGAGGAGTGAGTGGAGTGATGCAACTTGGGGGCGCTGGGAGGGGCGGCAGTGGTGGGGGGTAAGAATGCAGGGTGGCTGGGGACGTCCAGATGCAGTTCCCAAAGGGCTAAAGAGGTGGGCAGGGATGGAAGTTCGAGGCTGGTGGGGGCGCCCGGAGTTGGGCGGGGGGCCCACAGAAGAGGGGGAGGAACGGGCACTTGGGATGGCGGCGGCTGGGGTGATGCTGGGGCTACCACTCGGCGGACACCCACCCCACCCTGGCCGCGCGGGGGCGGGGCGGAAGGTGGGCGAGAAGTGCCGTCTTAGGAGGTCGTGGCAGTTTTGCGGCGACTGTTACATAACGAACAATCTAAAGTGGATGAACGGGGTGCGGGGGGTGGGGTGGATTCTAAAGCCAGACAGCTTCGGCGGCGGCGGGGTAGGGGGGCGGGGGGTAAGGCGAGGAGGGACACGTCTGCGCTTCCTCGGGTAAAAGGCAGAGGAGCCTCGTAAGGAAGGGGGACGCGCTCGGAGAGGTGAGAGGGGCGAGAGGGTGCAGGGCCCCGGCTCCACCGGCCCCAGGCAGGGAGATGCCGAAGGCGGCCGAGCAGCGGACCGCGGGGCGCCATGAGGATGCAGCCGCCGGGTGGGGAAGGGAGACTCCATCACTGGAGCGGCGGTGGGCTTGGAAGAGCGCCCAGGGCCCCGGGAAGGCGGTGCCGGGGCCCGGCAAGTCTGGCGGGTGCGGCGGCCAAGCACGGTGGCCGCGGGACACAGCGGGGACGCAGCGCCCGGCCTCCCCAGCCGCGGTCGCGCCAGGGACCGCCGAGCGGCACCAAGTGCGCGCCCGAGGGCCTCGCGTCTTGGCCGGAGTCTGGGCCGGAGCTGGGCCCCGGAGCGCCGGGCGCGCCGCACGGACGCGACCACGCGGAGCGGCCGGGCCCCGCCCCGCCCCCCGGGGCCCATCGGCCCCGCCCCGCGGCCCGGCCCGTCGGCCAATCAGACCGCGGCTCCCGCCCCCCCCAGGTCTCGAGACCCCGCCCCGTGTAGGCGCCGCCAGCCAATGGGAGGCTGAGGCGGGGCGCCCTGTGCGCGCTGCCCGTGCCCGGCCGGCTCCAAGCGAGAAAAGCCGACCCAACCCGTCGGGGCCGCTGCTCCGGACCTGCCGCCGCCGCTGCCGCCGCCGCCTCCTCCCCCCCGGATCGGGTGTACTGTCCCAACCCGAAAGTCCAGTTCTGCGGCCCGGCAGCGGCGAGCGAGCGCGATGACACAGGAGTACGACAAGTGAGTGAGGGCGCCGGCGTACGCGAGGCCGGCCGTGCCGCCGGGGCCGCTGCTGCCTGTCCGCCCGGCCAGTCGGCCGCACCTGCCGCGAGGCCGGGCGGGGGGCGCGGGGCCGGGCAGCGGGAGGGGGCGCGGGGCTAGCTGTCCGCGGCCTCTGCTTCTCTGCACCCCCTCCCTGCCTTTGTCCTCCAAAGCCCCCCTGCCCAAGGGGAGACCCCTGCCTTGGGGGGGTGCGGCCCTGCGCTACGGAGTGGAACCCCCACCTCGCGCGCAGCTTCGGGGTCCTAGTCTGGGGTGGGTGGGGGCCACCCCTCGGGCGCGCCCCGATTCTGCTCTCCTGGGGAGGGGGGCGCGGAGGCCTCGCCTCCCACCCCCAGATGTGTAT
>SJYA01001620.1:0-149879 GCA_006410615.1 Neotragus moschatus | reverse complement strand
TTTTTTTTTTTTTTCCCCCTGGCTGACTGTGTGAGTGAGAAAATTGCTGTAGGAGTTCTTTTGCCGCTTGCATCATTGGTGGTAATTACAGATTGCTGTAATTAAAAATGCTCAGAAATATCAAGAAGGATGAGACTTTGAAATCAGGGTGGTAAACTAGGAAGCTTTGTACTTACTAATAATGCTTTCTGGAGCTCGTGATTGAAATGTTTTCATAAACTATAAGGCGGTAGTGTAAGCCGTTAACATTAGGAGACATCGGGCAAGGGACGCTTCTGTATCTCCTTTGCAGCTTTTCTGTAAATATAAAATTGTTCAGAAAAAAGTGCAAGTAAGTCGCACCCAACCAATCAGTTATATTTGAGATCAGTGAATCCAGGGCACAGCAGTACTTCCAGTTTTGTAATTAATTGCTGAGAATAATTTTTGTATAAGGGTGCTCTTTTTCTGGAGGAGAGGTTTAGATAGTAGTATATATGGAACAGCTCAAGTGGAATAACTTAAATTAATCTTGTGTTGTACAGTATGCAGATAAATTATTGCTTGAAAATATGTAATTCAAGGCGAGGGCAGTGATGAGCCTTTAGGGACTGTCATGAGGAAGTAGACTAAAAAAGGCAGCTGGTTTCATGTTTATTTCTTGACTTATAGTTTAGATAAGGCATATTTCCAGAGCTAAAATTTTGGCCTGAGGCACAGTTTGGAAATAGTTTAAGACACCTTCAGGGTGATCACACACAAAATCATTTGCAAAGAAATATTTATTTTCTGTTGCTTTTGCAGATTTGAGATGGGGGTAGGAGAAGAAGGGAAGCTGAAGAACTAGCATTAGGGGAACTGAATAAGCCAAGTCTTTTGGAAGTAGCTATTATACTATTAATATTACAGCTTAGCAAGATCCCAGAGAGTCATCCCGGAGTGCCACTGGCTTAGCAGCTCTTGTTCCCTCCTCCTGGTGGCACAAGGAATGCTCCTTTGTATATTCTTAATTTTGTTTTTAAATTTGAGATTTGTAGGAAGTCTTCATTTTTAAACCAACCATGCACTTTGAACATCCCACTGTGTTTGTTTTGGGTTAAAATAGTATACCACCTTCAAGATTTCTTTTCCTACCAAATGTGCACTCCTTGAAATAAGATTTAATTTTGACTGAGGATGAATTAAGTTGTTGGATTCCCTCCTCCCCTCCTTTTTCAGAATCTCTGTTTTTAAAGGGCCTAGGTGACTGCCAAACCCTAACCTTGTTGATTACTTGAGAAGATAATCAGTCTTTCTACATTCACTTTTAGAGTAGGTAGGTCACCTTTAGGCAATTTACATATTTCATTTGTGTGTTGCAATGAGAATAGCTCNGTGCACTCCTTGAAATAAGATTTAATTTTGACTGAGGATGAATTAAGTTGTTGGATTCCCTCCTCCCCTCCTTTTTCAGAATCTCTGTTTTTAAAGGGCCTAGGTGACTGCCAAACCCTAACCTTGTTGATTACTTGAGAAGATAATCAGTCTTTCTACATTCACTTTTAGAGTAGGTAGGTCACCTTTAGGCAATTTACATATTTCATTTGTGTGTTGCAATGAGAATAGCTCCTTTAATTTGCTTGTTAGAATGGTGATGATTCGGAGTAGTTCTGAATATTTAAACTTTTTTTTTTTTTTTCAAAGAAAAAAAGTGCTTGATTTTGCTGGAGGTAGTTTCCCACTTTTTCTTTTTATTGACTTACTAAACAGAGCCAACTGAACAGTTGTTGAGGCTGTTTACATTTCAGGATTTGGGAATCAGTCATGTTTGCTTTACTCTTTTAAGTTAAATCTTCTATAAGACTCTACTAAAGTTCTCCATTGATGTTCTGGATTTTCCCCACCAGACTTCAGCATTAATGTGAAGCAGTGCTTGCCCCATGTGAAAAACCAGGAAAGATTTTTGAGGACAGATTCCCCAACCTATTTCCTTAAAAAAAAAAATCTCTTTTTGTCCAGCAGCTTCATTTATTATTGTAGATTCTTAAGTGTTTATCTCTAAGATAAACAGTGAACTCCCATGCCAGAAAATTGTGTCTCCTTATTGGTTTACAGTCCCCTTTGGCCACATTCCATGCTCAATCTGCTGGTAATCAGTAGAATATTCTAACTTTCTCATATACCCCCGAGGATTAAACCAAATTATCCCTTCTTCCTTCCATCCCCCACTTCTCTCCCCCTTGTTGGTAGTTTGAGGCATGGCATCACCGGGAGGAAGAGGGAAATAGCTGTAGAGCAGCCTGAGGATGGAGCCGGATGTACTGCTGAAGAGGGGACAGTCCTGAGTGCCTGTGTTTGAGGAAAGTGCATGTTCTCCTTGGCCTTGCTTTGTCCTTGTGTTTGTTTATGTAAAGCGTTTGAATAGCTGCACATTTTCTTGGAGTGAGTTTTCGACTTTTGGTTGTAGTGGGGTTTTTGTGTGTCACTTAGTGTGTCCTGGGTTCCACGTGAAGGTTAACTGCAGGTTCCCTGGCTGTCTAAATACTGTACATCTTTCTGGGTGACCCATTGGGCTACATTTAAGTGGGTTGTCTTCTGATCATGTCTTAACTTACTTTACTGATGATGAAATGATGAAACAGTGGACTCTTTTGTTGTAAAATCAAGAATTGGCTGTTTGCTTTTTCAAAAATTAGCTTATGATAATTTGCAATAGAAGAAGATGTGATATATATATATAGACATGCACACACATATATGTTGTTCTTTTCTTTTCTTTTAAAAAAAATCTCTCCCAAGCAAACGGCCAGTCTTGGTTCTTCAGAATGAAGCACTTTATTCACAGCGGCGTTCCTATACTAGTGAGGATGAAGCCTGGAAGTCTTTCCTGGAAAACCCGCTCACTGCGGCAACCAAAGCGATGATGAGTATCAATGGTGATGAGGACAGTGCCGCTGCACTGGGCTTGCTCTATGACTACTACAAGGTGGGTTTGCTCGCTCTTCAGAACCCTGTAACTACTGTGCAAGGTGCACTTGACCCAACAGGGTAAAAAACAGTAATTTGCTGGTAGACTGTAATGCAAGTTGCTTCTGTAGTAACTATAAATAGTTTAATGAGTGCTTTGACGTACTGTGATTCAAAGCTGAAAATCTACAATCACGGAATCAAAAGGTTGTTTCTAAAACGTATGCAGTAGCCAACTGTTCTGGCTCTATCTGAAAGGTGAAGCTACTGTGAAAGAAGAAATTCACTGTGTCTTAATGAGGGTGATCATTTCCTCAGAGGTAGCTCTTAGCGCCGTCAAGAGTGGACAAGGATTCCCTTTGCCTGTGTGCTAACCCTTTCTTCCTAGGTAGTCAGCGTGGTTTCCTTGCCCCTAAATGATATTGGAGGGCATCTGATTTGATTTGATTGTGAGATTTCATGGAAAAAAAAACTCATATTTTCTAGATTTTCTAGTTTAAGGTTCAGGATGTGTTTTATTGTCTGTTCCTCGAGGTTTGGATTAGTTTTAATTCAGTGCATTCTGTCCTCTGCCTAAAGCTGTACCTGGTGTTTGTATCTGGATTGACACCCCTGGTCTGTGTCATCATCATTGTCCCAGTGATACTGGGTACCACCTACTGATTACCTGTACTGTGCTAGACATGTTACCAGAATGCATGTTGTTTCTGATCCCTCCAGAAACCCTGCAAGTTCTGTGCCATTATCCCCATTTCAGGTCACATGACTACTATGTGCACCCAGGACTTTGGGTTGTACCAGGCCCCCTCTTCCGTATGCCATGCTGCTTCCTGGGGGCGGGGCTTTGCTTGCTGTGTTCACGCTGGCATTCTTTTTAACCAATAACCCACATGCAGGGATGGCTATATATTATAGTTTATTTTCACCATCTTTCTGTCTTTAAAACTTCCACATCTATAGAAAACTTAAAATAACGAGATAGTGTACTCTCAGATTCACCAGTTTCTAGCTCTTTGTTACATTCTGACACTGTATTCTTTTTGGAATACAAGAAATGCAGAGGATGAAAAGCAAGGAAGATAGCTTGATTATCAAAATTGGGTGGGGAGGGGGAACCTAAACCAAAGCTTTGTTTTCTGATATAAGGCCATGTGTCCAGCTTGTTGTATTTGAGGGAATGAGGTAAGGTGTTTTTTTCCCCCTTAGATATGAATGGAAACTTGCATAGTAACCAAGGATGCTAGAAAAAACTTTGCCTGGGAAATGTAGCCACAAAGGGTTCCTTTGAAGTAGAACTTATATATCTGTTCTTCTTGTGGCTTGTTTTATTGACTCAGTAGAGAAGCTATAAGTTCCTAAGTATTAATTATGAAGTTTGAAGTTAGATATTTTAAACTGAAACTTTCTAGAATGGGAGGAAACCAACAAGTTTAGTGCCAGAAAAACCTGTGTAATAACACTAGCTGCAGTGATTGTATGTGTGTGTGTTTTAGATAAAGGGTCCTGAAAGTATTAGACATCGTAGAGGAGATAAATCCGCATGTCTGCCCATCAAGGGTGGCAGTCTTAGTAGTACTATATGTCAGCCTTCTTGCAACAGATGTGGGGTTATCTATTTTCCTTTTTTAAATCAACTGACTTAACTTGTTTCAATTCTTTGAATGTACCCCTCAGTCATTTTTCCATAATAACCTTGGTAAAGCTTGAAAAACACGTTGTTACTACCAGAAACAATAATTCATTCTGTCTTTAAGGGTAAAATAAGAATGTAGGAATAGAGTTTCTACCTTTATGTTGAAAACTAGTTTCAGACGTCTTATTGTTTTTGGAGTGTGTATTGCAGATAAGTTTCAGTTGGGTTGATGTCTACAGGACACCCACTGATGTCGGCCTGCTCTCACCTGTGCAGAGAAGCAGGCTCGAAAAAGGAATAAACCCAACAGAGTCCGCTTTGTCCTTTGAGTGACAGACATTGTGAATCCCAGCGTCTCTGACGAAATGTATCATTTGGAGCCACCGTTTGGATCTTGGGGTGAACTGTTAACGTGGCTGATGCCTTTGATTTTGCATTTGATCCGAAGGGAAGGGTAGCAGAGAAGAGCAGGGAGAACGCTGGAAGAGCCTGGCTGTCTTTTCAGTAGCTTCTTCACTGTCATGTTATGTAGATAAATGGGTAAAACCCAACCAGAGGTATTTCTCTTAAGAGATGAAACCCACACTCCATGACAAAGTAAATTTGTGATGTTCTGAGTTTCTTTGCCAACTGAAGAGAAGCTGGATTTGGCATATCAACCCAGTGGCCAGATTGTGGACTCCTTGAGAGCAGACGCTGTCTTATTCATTGTGTGTCCTTGGAGCTGGGGTTCGGTAGGCAGTCCATAATCATCTGAAGGGTTGCCCTTGCTGAAAAGTTAGGGACTGTGTCTCTACTTCGGGAGTGAGAATGAAACTGTGGTCCTGTATGTTGATATCTCAGGTTCCGCGAGAGAGAAGGTCATCAGCAGCAAAGGCAGATGTTGAGCACCCCGAGCCGGACCATAGCAAAAGGTAAGGTTTAAGACAGAGCGTGAAACAGCACGCTACAAATTCCCAGTTTCTGTGAAAGTTAAAGCAAGAACTTGTTTAAGTGAACAGGAACTAGAGGAAGACATAGGTAAGTTGGACTCTTTATGTCTGAACACAGATTTCATTACTGATCTGCCCCTTACTCTGATTCTGTTACTGAGAAGTCACCAGTTTCTGGAGAAGTTCCCTTTTCTCGAAAACAAAAACAATAACTTTCTCCTCATCCAAAGGGTTTTTTTTTTTTTTTTTACTAGCAACATGACTGCACTGTTTGCTTATTTGTCTTTTAGGTTCTCTTAAGAGCAGTGTGGCTTAAGGCAATGGCAGGGGTCCATTTAAAAAAGTCATCACCAATGACCTTAAATAGCTACCCATGTGAAACATAGTAGAGTATGTTCAGCTGTATTCCAAATGCCTATTGAGGTTATTTTTGAAATATTTTAAGTTAAAACTTTCAGAAAATTAAGGCTTGACTTTATAGACCTGGGAAAAAAGCTAAATATATCTTTTAAATTGTTCTGAGTTCTATTAGTAATACAAGAATGAAACATTTTTGAAGAAAGAATGATCACTTGGATTCCCACTCTGCTGACAGTTTATCTGCGTACTGTTTGGGCAGGCAGGTGCATTTCATGTGGTTGTGGTTGTATTCACAGGTAGGATTTTCTTCTGCTTAATATGTTTCGTAAGTTTTTTCTACATTACTGTTTTAGTCTTCATAATTTGGAAAAGGGCTTATAGCTTTTCTTTTTTACTTTTTGTTACAGGCACTTTCAAACATAACAAAAGTAGAGAAGTAGCATAAGCCAATAGGTACTCAGCTTCAACTGTTATCAGCTTAATTCCTGCTGTTTGATCCTTGTTGCTGTTGTTGTTGTTTAGCCCCTAAGTCATGTCCAACTCTTGTGACCCCACGGACTGCAACACACCAGACTCCCCTGTCCTTCACTGTCTCCCAGAATTTGCTCAAATTCATGTCCATTGAGTCAGTGATGCTGTTTAACCATTTCATCCTCTTTCACCCCCTTTTCCTCCTGCTCTCAATATTTCCCAGCATCAGCGTCTTTTCCAGTGAGTTGGCACTTTCCATCAGGTGATCAAAATATTGGAGCTTCAGCTTCAGCATCAGTTCTTCCAGTGAATGTTTAGAGTTGATTTCCTTTAGGATTGACTGGTATCTGTTTGATCTACTCTTCCCTTTCTCCAACTTTCTAATTAGTTAATATTTAAATTTTGTTTATTTTTGCTGGAGTATTTTAAATCAAACCCTAGCTATCCTCAGTATCAGGGCTGTATCTGATTTTTGCTGTTACAAAGCCTTAATGAACAACTTTCTAGATAGCTTTTTCTTTTTTCTTCTTTTTTCTTCTTTTTCTCTAAAGAAATTTCTTTAAAATAGTCATGAGAGTGAATTTATGGTTTTAAGTTTGACTATTTTATTGATCTTGAAATCTGCCAAATTACCAAATTTTTTTTCCCTTGTATCAGCCTGTATGATTTGAGGGAACTTTGAAAATTTATGAATTTTACCCTAAGCTAAATATCATCTTATATTGTGTAGGATATTTGTTGAGCCAAAAGTAACTCTATGTTGATGTATATGATGGTTCAATACAATCACGGGGTGAGGGGTGGTGTTGGTGAAAGTGAAAGTGTTAGTTGCTCAGTCCATGTCCGACTCTTTGTGACCCCATGGACTGTAGCCCACCGGACTCCTCTGTCCATGGACTTCTCCAGGCCAGAATACTGGAGTAGATAGCCATTCCTTTCTCCAGCGATCTTCCCCACCCAGGGATCAAACCCAGGTCTCCCGCATTGCAGGGGGATTCTTTATAAGCCGTGAGGCATCCCAGAAGCCCCCAGGAAAAGTGACAGCTGTGGGCCCTTGTGTGCCAGGCATCACTGCACACTTTTCCGTGTACTCTCCTCTCATCCTCATCACAGCCTCGTGAGGATAGGTACCATCATTATCCTCACTTATAGATGAGCATGTAGTTACTAAGAGATCTTGAATCTACCTTACCTGACTCTGGCATCTATACTTTAACCGCCAGCCGATACTGCTCCAGTTAATCACGTGTGTAGCTTCAGACTGCTAGCAAAATATGCCAATTTTATGGGGGTTATTGGAAATAAAATATAGTAGAGGAAAGCTCTGAGTTCTCAGCATTCCAAATGAAGTTTTACTCAGTGCTTTGACCTGTAACTGTAGAGGGCTTTTTTCCTTTCTCTTGTGATGAGTTATCATGCTATTGCCTATTCATTTGGTTTCTACCAAGTGTGTTATTATTATCATTGCCCAGAACCCAACAGCCCAGTGCCATTCGGAAAGTTAAAATTGTCGCAGGAATTGTATCAGCTCTGAGTTTGAAAACATGCTTCTCTCTCCTTAAAGAAACATACCAAACGTGTCGGAGCAGCCCCTCATCTCTGCTGGCGAAAATAGGGTGCAAGTGCTGAAGAACGTGCCGTTCAACATCGTCCTTCCCCACGGCAACCAGCTGGGCGTCGACAAGAGAGGACACCTGGCAGCCCCCGACACCACCGTCACCGTCTCCATCGCGGCGATGCCCACCCACCCCATCAAGACGGAAAGCCAGCCCCACGGCTTCGCTGTGGGCATCCCCCCAGCAGTGTATCACCCCGAGCCCACGGAGCGTGTGGTGGTTTTCGACCGGAACCTGAACGCTGACCAGTTCGGCTCCAGCGCTCAACCCCCAAATGCGCAAAGGCGCACTCCAGACTCTACCTTCTCGGAGACCTTCAAGGAAGGCGTTCAGGAGGTACAGGAAACGCAAGCATCTTCCTAAGACGCTGAGTGTTTGTTTAAGTATTGGGTTCCACCTCTTCCTTGTTATATAAGCTTGAAATTCAGCCTGTGAGTGGATTGGGAACAAAAGAGGTTTCTCTTTTTTTTTTTAAGAGAAAAGGTCCACGGGTATAATTTGTAAACTAAACCTATAAAACCAGAAATTATTATCAAGAGCATATGGCTAATCTTACCAGCAGCTGAGTTAACAATTGTGATTTCAACCAAGCGCTTTGCTGGAGAGTAAGAAGGAAAGCCTCATGCATAATCTTCCACAGACAGCAGACACAGCCTCACAGTCTGTTTTCAGCTTTGGTCCTCAACCAAAACAAGCTCCCTGCAACCGGTCTTAGTATTTGCCTGGTATTTCTTGGTTGGCAGTATTGTCGGGGAGCAGGTAGATCTCAATGACAAATCCACTGTGTGACATTTACCCATCACTTCCAATACTTATTTCCGAGGGTTTTGGGGTGATGAACATGTCACTCAGGTCTAAGAGAGGGACTGAGGACGTTTGGAACTGTGTTTAATGACTTATGGGGGGACGAAGAGTCCCTCCCCGCTTACAGAGTGAAGAGAACAGTAGCCTTTCCTGAGAAAGCACCTCACTCCAGCCAGCCACGGTGCCAACCTGCTACTGTTGTCTGAACTTGGTTCAGTGGCAGAGCTGACTCCTAAGGGTCATGAGATTGGGGGTGCAGACCCCAGAGTTTGGGCAGAAGTGGGGTGTGTGGGGAAAGGTGGGAGAAGAGAGGAGGAAGTGCTTTGTGAGAGCACCTACAAAGATTGTCTTAGTTTGATCAAGTGACGTATAAAATGGACATTTTTTTCTTTCTAATTTTCTCTTTAAATTTTTTGTAGAGTTAAAATTTTTGTCTTAGGCAAGTTTTAAAAGAGCGGTGGGTTGCCTTAAGCCACAGACTCTGATGCTGTACCCAACGTCGGTCTTCAGTGAGCCTGATCACCAGTTACATCCTTGTGGCTTATTACATTGGTATTTCAGGTTTTCTTCCCCTCGGATCTCAGTCTGCGGATGCCTGGCATGAATTCAGAGGACTATGTTTTTGACAGTGTCTCTGGGTAATAGTTGTCTTTCAATTTGATTTTTAACTTTCAACTTGTGCAACTTAACTCTTTTTGTTAATTTGATCTTGAAAAATCAGAGGTGGCTTTTGGCAGCTTTCAACTCTACCTTCCTGCAGTTAGTGTGGTGACATCTTTGCTGGAGGACTTTGGCTTTGTCTTAGCGCATTCAGTTTTGATCTCTGAACTGTGTTTCTCATTTCCCTGATTCTTGGTGTTGGTGCTTTTCCTTCCCTTTGGTTTCTTTATGTGATGTAGTAGAGTGGAATCTCAGAGAAGACATGAAAGGATTAAATCAGATCTGAGGTCCCTTCTGTTTCCAAAAGTATACAATCCTGTGATAATTTAGGAATAGCATCAAGTGGATTAAGGCTTTTGTATTTTTATTAGTCTCACTAATTATAAGCCAGCTGTTTACTGGATTGACAGCCTCTTTTATGCATCACAGAATTACATCTCACTCTGCAAATATGAATATTTTCAACATTATATATAAACATCTTCAGGTTTTTTTAGGAGTCTAGGATTTCATTTTGTAATTTCATTTTATTCATTTTTATGTGTGCTGTGTTTTAAAATAAAAATTTTATTTAAAAGTCTATGATTTTATGGGAATATGTAAGGCACACCTGCATCAAGGTCCAGAAGTCACAAATTCTGGCCCCTTCAGGACCCGAGATGCAGGGGTCAGCAGGCTTTTTCTTTGAAGGATCAGATAAATATTTCAGGCAGTGTTGGCCATAGGGCCTCTGTCGAAACTGCTCAGCTGTGCCCAGCTCTGGGCTGTAGCACAGAAGCAGTCATAATGCAGAATCAAAGGACATGGCCACATTCCAGTAAAACGTCATTTATAAGGATAGGGGTAATGTGCCAACCCCCGGCCTGACAAGGTTATTAAACGACTTCAGGGGGATTTATAGGTGGGGCTAGAAGATAACAGAAATGTAGAGGGCCATGGAGTACCATCCGAGGACATTTAAATTATAGGTAAAAACAACAAAACAGTGCTACGCGGGCCAAGTCAGCTTCCGTCAGAGGCCTGCCAGCCTCCTGTTTGCAACCCTTGCTGGGTAAGCACTGGGCTGGCAGCATGTCCTGTGAGATCTCCTCCCAGAGTGCTTGTCACTCACTCATAGCTTTAGTATCCTTAGCCTCCAAACGGCTAGTTTGTTACCATGGCTTCACAGGTGTTCTAGAGGTGGTCTGTGGTCCCCCATCTGGGAGGCTCTCTGGGCTGCGTGCGGTGATTTGGGGAAGAGCAGCGCATGCTGGTGGTGAGATGACACTGTCAGTTGGGGTTTCACCTGCTGTGTGCACGCTCCCACACTGCAGCATCTCATGTCTGAGCTCAGGCGGAGGGGAAGCTTCCAAGGGGGTGGACTAGAGGCCTGTGACTTTTATTGTATTCTAGGAACAACTTTGAATACACCCTGGAAGCCTCCAAATCGCTCCGACAGAAGCCAGGAGACAGCACCATGACGTACCTGAACAAAGGCCAGTTCTACCCTGTCACGCTAAAGGAAGTGAGCGGCAACGAGGGCGTCCACCACCCCATCAGCAAAGTCCGAGTGAGTCCTGCTCTGGGCCGGTTGGAGCTCATTATTTAGATCCGAGGAGGATCTAAATTAAGATCTCCGTGGTTGAGACTCTGTGCTCGCACTCCAGGGAGATTAGGATCCATCCCTGCTCGGGGATCAGGGATCCTGCTTGCCGCACAGGGTGGCCAAAAAATTAAATACATTTAAAAAATAATGAAATTGTATTTTCATTTCAAAATAATGAAAATTTCTTTACAAAAAATTACAATTTTAAAATAATGAAATGTTTTTAATAAAAAAAATTTTTTTTTTAAACTTTTTATTTTGTCTTAGAGTGTAGCCAAATAAAAATGTTGTGGTGAAAACTAAACAAAACAGTGTTGTAGTAGCTTCAGGTGAACAGTGAAGGGACTCAGCCATATGTATCTGCATGTATCCATGCTTCCCAAAAGCCCCCTCCCATCCAGGAGGACACATAACACGGAGCAGAATTCCAGTAGGTCCTCGGTTTTCCATTTTAAATATAGCAGTGTGTACATGACCTTCCCAAACTCCGAAACTATCTGTCCCCACTTCCACCCCGGCACCTAGAAGTTTGTTTTCTGTCTATGAGTCTCTTTCTATTTTGTAAATTAATTTGTATCATAAAATTGCCATCTCAATTCACTGCAGAGTCAAAAATCTAGGTTTTTTGAAAGATACTGAGCCCATAGCGTCTTTACCTGATAATGTTTCCTCTTGCCCAGAGTGTGATCATGGTGGTTTTTGCTGAGGACAAGAGCAGAGAAGACCAGCTGAGGCACTGGAAATACTGGCACTCACGGCAGCACACGGCAAAACAAAGGTGTATTGACATAGGTAAGGAGCCCCGGAGCTCGCTTCCATTCCCAGAGGCGCTCGCATCCAGATTTTTCTAAATCCAGTTATTTTTGGCAGTGATCAGCTTCCTGCCGAACACATTTGAATTTTTCTGCCAGTCACTGCTCCGTTCCAAACCCTGTCCTTGGCCTCCTGGAATCAGTGCTCTTAACGTTACTTCCTTCATGAGGACAGGTGCCCCCTGCAGAGGCTTCCCACGTGACTCAGGCCCGGAGCTGCGGAGCCTGGCTCACAGAAGAGTGTGTTGCTTTCCAGCCTACAGATTTGTTTTGAGGGATGATGTCTTTAAGTCATTTTGAATTTTTTAGAGATAACTGTAAGGTGGGGGAAAAGAATCAAGAAGTAAAAGAAAATGCTACTGCTGTGTAGTAACACAACCGGTCTTCCCTAGTTGCAAGCTGAACCGCATTGCAAGCCTCTTCTGTCTGTAAATACACCCAAAGACTCATCATCACTTGCAGTACAGCAGCAGACCCATGCATGCTGTGTTTTGTCAAGTAGCTTAGTGAAAACCCTGTTCTTGACGTGAGTGTGACACTGTCTCGGTCACAGAACAGCTCTTAATCTTTGAGTTACTTCTTTTCTTTGCCTTTGGTAGTGTTCATGTTCTCTTTCAGAAGTATAAAAAGAGTCGAGTTCCAGTCTTGATTCTCTGGAGTAGTTCTGTGGCCTTGGGACAGTTATTTAAACTTTTTAGACCTAAATGTCCTAATTTTGACATAACAGGATAAAATTAAATACATCTAAGCTTGGCTCTGTGAAAAAGATTCTGTGATTCTTTTTCTACCTTCTTTGAACTTCTGTCAACCCAACAAAATATTAATTTAAATTATCCAGCAATGATTATATGAAAAGTTGAACCTTACAGTGAACTGCTGTAATCTCACGTTGGAAACTGGAAATCATGAGTTCCCTCTCTCATCCCTCACCCAGCTGACTACAAAGAAAGCTTCAACACCATCAGCAACATTGAGGAGATCGCTTATAATGCCATTTCTTTCACTTGGGACATTAACGATGAAGNACAGGGTGGCCAAAAAATTAAATACATTTAAAAAATAATGAAATTGTATTTTCATTTCAAAATAATGAAAATTTCTTTACAAAAAATTACAATTTTAAAATAATGAAATGTTTTTAATAAAAAAAATTTTTTTTTTAAACTTTTTATTTTGTCTTAGAGTGTAGCCAAATAAAAATGTTGTGGTGAAAACTAAACAAAACAGTGTTGTAGTAGCTTCAGGTGAACAGTGAAGGGACTCAGCCATATGTATCTGCATGTATCCATGCTTCCCAAAAGCCCCCTCCCATCCAGGAGGACACATAACACGGAGCAGAATTCCAGTAGGTCCTCGGTTTTCCATTTTAAATATAGCAGTGTGTACATGACCTTCCCAAACTCCGAAACTATCTGTCCCCACTTCCACCCCGGCACCTAGAAGTTTGTTTTCTGTCTATGAGTCTCTTTCTATTTTGTAAATTAATTTGTATCATAAAATTGCCATCTCAATTCACTGCAGAGTCAAAAATCTAGGTTTTTTGAAAGATACTGAGCCCATAGCGTCTTTACCTGATAATGTTTCCTCTTGCCCAGAGTGTGATCATGGTGGTTTTTGCTGAGGACAAGAGCAGAGAAGACCAGCTGAGGCACTGGAAATACTGGCACTCACGGCAGCACACGGCAAAACAAAGGTGTATTGACATAGGTAAGGAGCCCCGGAGCTCGCTTCCATTCCCAGAGGCGCTCGCATCCAGATTTTTCTAAATCCAGTTATTTTTGGCAGTGATCAGCTTCCTGCCGAACACATTTGAATTTTTCTGCCAGTCACTGCTCCGTTCCAAACCCTGTCCTTGGCCTCCTGGAATCAGTGCTCTTAACGTTACTTCCTTCATGAGGACAGGTGCCCCCTGCAGAGGCTTCCCACGTGACTCGGGCCCGGAGCTGCGGAGCCTGGCTCACAGAAGAGTGTGTTGCTTTCCAGCCTACAGATTTGTTTTGAGGGATGATGTCTTTAAGTCATTTTGAATTTTTTAGAGATAACTGTAAGGTGGGGGAAAAGAATCAAGAAGTAAAAGAAAATGCTACTGCTGTGTAGTAACACAACCGGTCTTCCCTAGTTGCAAGCTGAACCGCATTGCAAGCCTCTTCTGTCTGTAAATACACCCAAAGACTCATCATCACTTGCAGTACAGCAGCAGACCCATGCATGCTGTGTTTTGTCAAGTAGCTTAGTGAAAACCCTGTTCTTGACGTGAGTGTGACACTGTCTCGGTCACAGAACAGCTCTTAATCTTTGAGTTACTTCTTTTCTTTGCCTTTGGTAGTGTTCATGTTCTCTTTCAGAAGTATAAAAAGAGTCGAGTTCCAGTCTTGATTCTCTGGAGTAGTTCTGTGGCCTTGGGACAGTTATTTAAACTTTTTAGACCTAAATGTCCTAATTTTGACATAACAGGATAAAATTAAATACATCTAAGCTTGGCTCTGTGAAAAAGATTCTGTGATTCTTTTTCTACCTTCTTTGAACTTCTGTCAACCCAACAAAATATTAATTTAAATTATCCAGCAATGATTATATGAAAAGTTGAACCTTACAGTGAACTGCTGTAATCTCACGTTGGAAACTGGAAATCATGAGTTCCCTCTCTCATCCCTCACCCAGCTGACTACAAAGAAAGCTTCAACACCATCAGCAACATTGAGGAGATCGCTTATAATGCCATTTCTTTCACTTGGGACATTAACGATGAAGCGAAGGTAGGTGACCAGCTCTTGGAGGAGTGGGAGGGGCTTAGTGATTTGACAGCTGTTTTTTTTTTTTTGGCACAGTTATTCTCATTTTCACTCCTTTGCTATGGAGGAGGGAGAACAGACAGGGCTAGGAAGGCAGGTCACAGCCGTGGTCCCGAGGGGCTCGGAGCAGGATGGGCCTCCAGGAGAATAACAGCGCCCCTCCTTGGCCTGTCCCCGTGTCCTGTTCCTTAGCCAGCTGGGTCTCACTTTCTGCCTTTTCATTAACGCACATTTTCTGGAAGCACAGCATCTTCCCAGATATTCTAAAACCGTCCCCCTCCCCTTTTCTGTTCTTTCTTCCTCCTCAAAATACAGTGTTGGTGGACACTCTGTGTCCCGGGTAGCAGGGCTCCAGCAGGGCCAGCAGCCACTATCTGGCCTCAGTTTGGACTCCTCAGTGTGGGGATTGCTTCCTCCTTTGTGAAGTGGAGTTAATCCATTTCTGCCCCCCTCCAGGCATGTTGTAAGGGTTGTCGGAACAGGACCGTGAAGCTGGGGGAATTTCTACAGCTTGTCATCAGCAGATTCCTTCTCATGTTGATGCCTTGAGAAGGCAACTCAGTTACTACAGTTCTTCTCTCCTGGGCTTTGACAAGTGAAGAACTGCCTCCAATTCAGATGGTCATTTGGAAGTTTTAGTAGCTTTTAAGAAAAGTATATTTTCAAGTCATTCCTGCCCTTCCCACAGCCTTCTTTTCTTTTAGTATAAAATATTAGTACTCATTGGAAAAGACCCTGACGTTGGGAAAGATTGAAGGCAAGAGGAAAAGGGGACGACAGAGAATGAGATGGTTGGATGGCATCACAAACTCGATGGACATGAGTCTGAGCTTTGGGAGATGGTGATGGACAAGGAAGCCTGATGTGCTGCAGTCCATGGGGTTGCAAAGTGTTGGACGCGACTGAGCAACTGAACTGAACAGTGTTCCACTATTTCTTTTCGTTGCATTAAAGTTTGGGAGCTCAGGTAACACAGTAGAAACATATGAATTTGGGGGCAGTTGTTAATGTAAGATTGATCTTAGTATTTGTGGCAGTAGTAGGAATACTTTTCTCTATCAAGGTCCACGTTCGAAGTTATCCTCACCTTCCTGTCCTTTCTCAACTTCTATTTATTCAACAAGAATTTTAGCAGTTGCGGAGTAAGACACTACATTAAGTGCTAAATATTGTAGAGTTTTTAATTTTTCCTGCCTGATTTCTTGTAAAAAATTCTCTGACTGGATTCTTGAGAACCGTTTTAAGTTCGTACTATAATTGCTTTCCTTTCTTATTGTCTAAAGCAAAAGTGCGTCTTAAGAGTGCAGGGTATATAGTCAGGGGGGTCCCTCAGTCTGTTAGGAAGCTTAAGCTCTTGTAGTTGCCCCAAGGTTTTCCTGCTGACCACCTCCAGCCTATGCAAACGTCTTTAGGCTGCTTATCCCAGAATTTGGAACAAACACTGCCGAGAAGCTAGTAGAAGGAGAAGTAAGCTTTCCACTCTATATAGTTGTTGTTGCAGTTATTCTGAAATGAGATGCCTTAAATAGGGCTTGGTGTGCAAGCAGCCTATAAGAAGAGTGGGCCCTGTGTCCCTGCCCACCCACCGCTGGGTGCTTCTGTCCTTGAGCCAGGCAAGTCTGTCCTGATCACCATGAGGGGCTGTGGGGAATTGTGGAGGAGCTGATCGAGCACCCCTGAGTCCTGAACTCACTTTTCTCACTTATCTGTGATCTCGGGTTGGTCCCTTGATTCACCGGCTCAGTTTCCCCCCTGCTCCCCTTGGAGAACGAAAACCTCACAGTGGCCAGCTCTGTTGGAGTGTTGTCAGGACTCAGCAGGTGCTTGTCGGGGTGCGTGGAGGTCGTGATGGAAAGGCCCTGCGTGTGGGCGGGGCGGCTTGTTTGTTCGCTGCGTCACTCTTCAGGGTGGGAGTAATGAAAGCCCGGCTGACGGGCGGGGATAATGGGTGGTTTCATTCTGAAGGCCTTCAGCATGTTTGCATTAAAGAGAAATATTGTCGGAGGCGTGTCCCTAAGTAGTCTTAATAGCGTTGCTAATTGATGTAGGTAAATTCAGTTTCATTTCCCCCTCCAGACCCCGCGCAGACTTGATGTTTTTCAGCCTCTGCCAGCTCCTGCATGGGGCTGGTGTCATTTCTTAGTGAGGCTGCTGCCTTTTGAAGCAGTATCAGGCATCAGTTTCAAGTGTCTGGTGGAATGAAGTCTGTAGATGTTTTGCTTCCCCTGGCCAAGTTGATGTTTTCTGTCTTTACACTTAAAGTAATGGATGCCCCAGGGTAACTAGTGTGAACAGATGGACACGCAGAATCCTGTACAGGTGGCTTTTTTTGAACTTCAGTTTCTGAAATCATCCCACTTTCTTGTCTGATTTAGGATGCGTTTGTTGATTCTTAATTCCAGTTCATTCTCCCCCACAAGCATAGGGTTTCTTAGAGACATGTGGCATTCCTTTCTTCCCCCACTTTAAAAAAAAAAAAGGTACCTAACATATACCCTTCAAAGCATCAGGGGAAAAGGAAATTGCTTGGAAAAGCAGAAATGTCTTAGAAACAAGCCCCCCTGGCAGCCCTGGTCTCTCCCGTGTCTAGACCCAGTTCGTTCGTTTTTCTGTACTCCACAAAAAATTAGGTCTGTTTGGGTAGCCATGCATCTTCTCAAGAGTCAGGAGTACCCAGACAAATTAAAGTTCGTCTGGCATTCACACTTCATTGAGAAATGACTTCATCAGATTTCTTCCTTCCTGATTTATGACTGAGATCATACGCTTGAGGTGATTCTGGTAGGGAGAAGCGGTTCCCTGCAAAACATTGAAACAGGGTGCTCAGGTGGAGTTTAGAATCTGTCAGGTAGGAGGGCACTGGTCCCTGGAGGATTAGGAGATTGCTGCCGGAGCCGGGGGAGATGTGAAGGAAGGTGGGAGGGAGATAAACACAGACTTGGGCTCTGTAAAGATTTTTTCTAAAGCCAGCTGTGCCCCTTGCCCCTAGTTGCAAGAATTTGTAACTTTATCCTCCAAATATCCAGCCACCTGCTGTGCCCATGGCCCAGTGCTCTGTCCTGGCTGAAAACACTGGTGTTGTAGTTCAGGTGAATTGTGGGTTAAATGGGTTTTTGTGGCCTGAGATCCTAAATATAGCATCATGTTTCTAAGGAAATGAAACTTCACCAATGAACTTCGGAGACACAGATAACTTATTGGCTGGGGTTATCTGTTCTGCACCGGTTTCCGTGTTTCCAGTCAAGTGAGTCGTTCTGGATAGCCTTCACGTCCTGGAACAAGGTTTAACTTTTTGCTTGGACTGTAGATCTAAGAGTTTACAAGAGCATTGAGATTTGGATAGTGATACGGAGTAAGGGCCTCTCAAAGCCTGAAGATCTAAAATAAATAGAGGAGAAAAAAAGTTAGGGGGAGAGAATTAACTTGTCTGAATGTCAGTTTTAGGCCCGGCACCATGCTAAGGGGCTTTCCCTGTGTTGGCACCTAGTGGTCAGTTCTACCTGCCCAGTACCCAGGAAAAGGCGCTCAGTCTTCCAGGTGGGAAGACGTTTGCTGCTTGTCATCCAGGTGAGATCATCCAAGGAGGCAGGCATCTCCACCTTGAAATGGACAGGAAGTGATCCTGCCAGGGGGAGACATCTAAAAGTCAGCCCTAATTATTAATAGAGAGGCATTATGGATTCACTAATACAGATTGCCTTGGTAAGTAGAGTACTTTTGCTGCAAGGGAACAGTTTATACTGATTGTTGGATGAGTAGTGTCTGCCTCCAGAGGAGTGGAAATTATAAACCAAAAATCTCCCGTATAAAATCAAGTGACACAGGACAGCCAGTTCTGAGGGAGCCTGGCGTCCAGCGGAGCCCCGCTTGCAGGAAGGGGTGGTGCTAGTGGGACAGGACATACTTGGTTATAGTTAACTGGCCAGTGTAGGAGGTGGGAAGGAAAGCAGGGGCCGCTGCAAAGAGAGCCCAGGGTTGTGTTGATCGTCTGTACATGCTCTGAGCTCCTGGGTATGGAGCATACCTTTTAAAGATGTGATGAAATGCCAGGGAGGTGGAATATCTCATGTTTTTTTCCAGAGGTGGCTTCTAAATTCTTACTGCCGGGTGGGTTGGGTGCAGCTGCCAATCACACAGTTTCGTCTTCTAAACACTAACAGTGAAGAGTTTGCCATTAGACACGCGCTCAGCTCCTGCTGAAGTGAGCACCGTCAGAGGAGGAGTAGGTGTGGCATCTTGGTTTCTTTCCTGGATTTTGCCTTCATGGCTTAAAACCACCCGGAGACTCAGAAGAGTCTGTCCTGTGGGCCATGCTTCCTGATGTCTTCATCGGACCCACAGGAGGAGGCGCTTGAGGTCGGGTGGGAGGAGGGCTCTCGTGGTGGATGGAGCTGCCCCTTCTTCTCCTCCTGGCAAGATCTCATCTCCGGGAGGGGGGTGGTCAGAGCCCGTTTCAACACGCCATTTGTCTCTTCCTGCTTCAGTTCCCTTGCCTGGTTCACCTTCGGGGCAGGGCCGGGGCCCGCAGAGAAGAGACAGGACCAGATCAGAGCATCCTCTCCCTCGTGGCGGTGAGAGCACTGTGTGCTTTGAATTCTAATGTGCCAGCTCTCAGGAGAAACACCAAGGCGTTCTGCTGGGTTGTCCTTCTGAGCCGAATGTGTTCTGGGTCACTGAGAGACTCGTGTTACAAAGTAAAGAGGATTGGAGTAGAACACAGAGCCCACCAGGAGCACCGAGAGCCTGGGTTGGGCTGGAGTGCAGCGGTCTTTCCCTTTGTTCCCTGTCTCAGCAGAGGGCTACGGTATTCCTGCCGCAGGATGACAGAGGGGTGGACCTGTGCTGGTGACTCGAACTTAAGGCTTTCTGTGTGTGCTTGTGGGATGCAGGTTTATGAGTATAATAATAGTTTGTTTCATCTAAGCATAATATTTGGAATTCATCATGAGAGTAGTCTTTAGTTTGTTTGGAATGAGCCCACTGCTTGCATTTAGAGGGATTCCATCCTGGTGAAGCACCCAGCAAGCGCTCCAGTAAAAGAAGGTGTTGCCACCCTGGTTGCATTAAACAGGGGGCAGGTTTGGTTTGTTTCTCAACTTGAAATTTCCAGTGTGAATGTGAGGGAGGCGGGAGAGGTGAGTCAGACGTCTTACTTGCGATTGCAGTTAAGTGTAGGCAGGAAATTTCAAACAAAAGTGTATCTTCCCTGGCCTAAATACTGGAGGAAGCCAGGAGGCATTGTTACTTTTAAAATGGAGGTACAAGACTTTAGGAGTCCGGCCAAATGTGGCTGGACTCTCCAAGCGTCCTGTCCTTAGACCCTAGAGGAACTCAAGGGAGCCTGGGGGCTTCTGAGCTGACCCTCTTTCTACTCCATGCAGTTGGAAAGTACGTGTTTATTAAAGTGAGAGATAAAAAATGTTGGTGCCAGAAAGTCACTCTCCTCTACCGGGAATGAATAGTCTTTGAGCTATGGTTTGATCAGAACTGAAAGTGATGAGAAATTTTTCTGGAATGAAAATGTGTGGGGAATGCCTTTCATTAGCTGATACTGGATGAATTCTTGACTTTGCAGTTGGAAAGCTGACGCTGAAGAGACTGCCCTGGGTGTGACTACGAGGGAGGTTTCTCTTTTTAGAGCGAGGGTTGTTGGGCTTGGGCTGGAAGCGTTTCACGTGTTACCCTAGTGTCTGGGCAGGAGGTGGGCCCAGTGGTGAGACCGAATGCGCCGATTCCCGGTGGGCCTCCCGAACCTGCAGGTACAAAAAGCGCACATTCATCACCACACACGCCTGCGGGTGAGGGCCAGGCCGTGATGGTTTTGGTTGGACGAGGGAGGCACTTGGCAGCTGAAGAAAGCCTCAGTTTGGTAGTGAAACCTGCATCTTGTGAAACGGGTTTGAGGCACTGTGTCAGCCACTATGAAAAAGCGCTGTCACTTGAACTTGTTTTCCAGTCTTTCTGGAGCGGGGCGGGTCAGAGTTTCCCCTCCCTCCGCCCTGCCGCGGTCACAAAGCAGTGAGCTCGTCTCTCAAGCTTTCTTCTCTGACACTTTGTCACCTTAACCCGCCTGCTCCTGGGTCCTTCCTGGAAATTCCATCTCGAGTGGTTTTCTGAGTCTGTCATTTCAGCCAGAGAGGATTGACTCTGCCCGGACACTATTAGTCATAACTGAATTTACCTGGAATAGAGATTTGGGGACAGTGTAGGACTTGGGAGTTAAGGTTTCTCTTTTTTTTTTTTTTATAAGACAGGTCTTCTTCGTGTGAGTCTCCAAATTGATAGTAAAAATAAGTGGACTCTATATTAATTACTCAGTTAAGCACTTTTTTCTTTAGCTTTTTTTAAAAAAGTTCCAGCGTCCAGTTCGGAATTTTGACTGGAAGTCAGCTTGCTGGCCAAGCCTGCCCTTGTGACCATCTGCTCCCGGTCGTATACTCTGTACTAGAGATGCTGGCATGTGGTCTGTGTTTGGCTTGCTTCGCACCTGCATCCAGATCTTCGCATTTCAATCATTCTGTTTATTTGGGACAACAGGTGCCAAGCCTCTGTATCTGCCAAGTGTCCTTAGGTTCACCAGGCCCTGCTTGTAGGACGTGACAGAGAGAAGACGGCCTGCCGGTGCCGCCAGGAAGCTTTCCTCTCTCCTTCTCTTTCTTTGTCTTTGGGACTTCTCCCGGCTCTCTGCAATCTGTTGCAGAGACCAAAGCTGACGTGTGGGTGGCGTGGGAAGGCAGCACTATGGCCGCGGTTGGGGCGATGACTAGACCCTTGTGTTGTCTTTGGGGAGACGCCCCACGTTGCTGGCAGAAGGTTGCAAGTCGGTGCTTTGCTCTCTCCACACCCCTCCCCTCGACACCCAGCCTTCCTGTTCTTCCTCTCCTCTCCTGATGGCTGTCTGATCGTCTAAGAAGGAACACACCCACACTGGCCGCACGTTTGAAGGCTCTCATTTCATGCCGGTGTTAATTCTGTAGTGGGACTTTTTACTCGCCTCATGTCATCAGAATAGTTGGGAGGTGTGACTTTCCTGGGATTAGCCGATGAATCAGTGGTGGAGCTGGACTCTGCGTCTCTGTTTCTGACTCAGCCTCTGATACCTTCTGGGGTGTAATTAATTAATTAGGCCTGCCCATCGGGAGTAAGCAGGGGAGCGACTAGGCTCTTGCAGAACTAAGATAATCAGAGTTTGTTTGGTTTGGGTCCTCCCCCTACAGTTGTGGAAGAGGGAAGGTTGAAGATTAAGTGTCTGCTGTAGAATACTCAATAGATGTTCCTGTCTGAGTAGACTTGGACCTTCCTTTAAACTGTTTCCTACTCCATTGGTTTCAGCTGGTGTAACTTCCCTATATACATATTGGAAAAATGGGTATTTTGTTATCTTGAAGTAGTGCTGTTAGATTTTGGGTGAGAATAAACCTATGCTGTTGGTCTCACGTTGTAATTTAATTTGTCAGGAGGTTTCTAACTAAGAAAAGTGACTTAGAAAATTTTTCAAGTATTTTTTTTTTTTTTTTTTGGACTGATATGGAAATGAGTTAAATGAAAGCTTGTTCTAGGATTCCTACTTTCAACTTAGCAGATCAGTTACATCCCAGGAATGAGATTATGAATATGATCTCTTTGACTAAGTTGAGTTTAATACTAGAATGAGTTGAATTTAATACTAGAATGAGTTAAAGCAGTAATGACTCCCAGAGGCAGCTGGGACAATACCCACGAGGGCTGCCACTGCCTACCGGGCCCGAGGCATCAGCTAAGTCTCGTGAGTTACAGGAAGTCACCTGGAAATTGGGCATAGAAGTCCTGTTTGATTGGGAATATAGGAACCTTTGATTTCCTGCCTCCTGATCAGAAAAGAGCCTTCTGCTCGCAGCCCCTTGAGGGTCACTCTTGGCCCTGTTTTCTGCTGCAACACAGTTTTTCCACTAGGAACTTCTTCAGGCTTTCTGTGTTCTTTGTGTTGTTGTGATTTCAGGAGTACAGGTTTGTGCAGGAGGCGTAGGTCCTGGCTCTGGCTTTGTCATCTGTGTTCCGTGTGTCTTTTACTGCCTGACTCTCCAGAGCCTGAGCCACAACTGGACGCTGTGTCTCTCTTGAGTTAAGGTGTTGAGTAGCTAGATTCTGAGCCAGGTGATGCTCACGTTCAAGGTAAATGTTTCTGGGAGCACAGCAAGGAGAAGTGCATTCTTGGGATATAAAACATTTTTTGGTTATCAGCTTTCTGAAGCATCCTCCACAGTTAAATCAGCCCATTTTTCTTTTTTTCTTTTCCTTCTTCTATTAGATCTCTTCTCTTTTCTTGCTTATATTTACCAGGCAGTTAGAACTCCCTCAAACTGTCTGAGTATACACTTAATTCACAGTGACCCACATGGAATTCTGATCAGGCATGCTCTGATGCACTCCCCACATACGTTTACCATGTGAAGGGATAACATGCCTAATTATCACATCCCACTGTTAGGTACCTCCAGTTGCTGTAAAGGAAAGATGTCACTGTACATAATACTTCAAAGTGTAAAAGTACTAGTTTGCATTCCCACCAACAGTGTAAGAGGGTTCCCTTTTCTCCACACCCTCTTCAGCATTTATNGTATAGAACAGACTTTTGGATTCTGTGGGAGAGGGAGAGGGTGGGATGATTTGGGAGAATGGCACTGAAACATGTATACTATCATGTAAGAAACGAATTGCCAGTCTAGGTTCGATACAGGATGCAGGATGCTTGGGGCTGGTGCACTGGGATGACCCAGAGAGATGATTTGGGGAGGGAGGTGGGAGGGGGGTTCAGGATTGGGAACTCATATACACCCGTGGCGGCTTCATGTTGATGTATGGCAAAACCAATACAGTATTGTAAAGTAAAATAAAGTAAAATAAAAAAGATAAAAAATAATAAAGTGTAAAAGTAAATCAGTACAGTAGCCAGTCATCTCGTGGCTCACTTTGTGGGTTTCCCTCTGTCCTAGAACTTACCATATCTTTCCCTCTCTGTGTATCAGTGAGCCTCGAAATTCCATAATCTTTTTCCAGATTGAGGGGTATATGTAGTCAAGTTGTTCATTTTACAGTTATCTAATATCCAGTGTGTATGAAAAACTGCTTGATGTCCTGGATTCTAAAGATGACCTCAGTGTTCATATATGCTTGGAAAAAACATGTGAAGTGAATAACCTGTGAACTTGGGCATCAAGTTACCTAACCTCGAAAAAGTCTCATTTGTGCACTGGGGGCAGAAGAGAGCCAGTTTCAGAGGTTGTTTTGAGGGCCAAAGAGTTAGGTATATTGTCAGAATACAGCAAATGTAACTCACATTTGGCAGCATGCAGTTTTGTTTGGCTGGACTTTAGGAATCTGGGGGTCATCCATTCAGTGAACGTTTTTTTTTCTTATTGGCCAGGCACTGCCAGGGTGCTTTGGGAATGTAAAACTGAGTGAACATGGCCCAGTTCTCCGGAAATTCAGAATTTAGTGGAGAAGGTTGCTACTCCAGTATGTGCAGTCATAGAAGTAGACACGAAAGAGTAGAACTTACCTTAGAAAAGGAAGATGAGAGAAGGTTCCCTTAGGCGATGCTTGAGTGAGTCCTAAATAACAGTTAAGAATGAGCCAAGTGTTCAGAGCCCAGAATGAGCCTGTGACCGTGATGTGAGTGAGTGCAGAGCCCACATCAGAACGTGACACCCAAGGTGAGTGAGGGGTGGGGTGAGGAGGTGAGTCCAGACTCTGAAGGCCCTGTCCTGCCCGAGTGAGGACCTACCCTGTAAGCAAGCTGTCTCAAATCCTTGGGGTCTATGGACTGAGATCAGGGTTGGAGTTTCTTTGCGTTTTCAATTCAGTGATAAGACTTTTTAAATTCACAGGTATACTCTGGTGGCCAGCTGCTGCCAGGAGGTTTCATCACTAGTGTTTGTGCTTAGGTATTAAGTTAGAGCCAGACACAGGCCAGGTGAGTTCCTGGGGGTGCTGTGTGGTCGAACATGATGCATTCAGCTGTTTGAATAGAGCAGTTATTTCTCAGACTAAGATTGGATATGTTCTTAGGGGACAAGGAACTTTTTTTCTCTTTCGAAAAGGATGCATGAATTATTCACATTTGAGAAACATGGTGTAGGTGGCGGGGACACGGCTCAACAGATGGGTTGCATCACAGGCAGCTTTTGACTGATGAGAAATTTAGTCTGTCACATAGGCAGAGGTGAGCGATTGAACGCCGTTGAGTAAGAATAAATGATTAAGGTTCTGTAGTGATCCCCGTGTTTGGTGGTTCCCTAATGTCAGGGAAGCAGGCTCTCTCCCTTCATTTCCTGATTTGTGGCCATTTTATTGTTTAGACAGTCCTCTCCTAGGGGTTGGAAGAAAGGTGGGTTAATTTATGTAAATTTATATTAGCTTTTTTTTGTTGTTGTTGTGTGTTTTTGTCTGTTCTGGGGGCAGGGCACTGTTATGTGTATTTAAAGTTTTGTTAAGATTTGAAACTTGTTAAATTAAGATTTGGAGGTGGATTTTTTATCTAGTGGATTTTTTTTTTAATCTACCTATGTTTTTTCTGTCTCTCATTAACAGTTTTTAATTCAGCACCAGTTAGGAGAAATGCAAAAAATATGCTAAACACCAGGGAAAAAATTTTTTTTAATAGATCACACATAATCCTTGCCATCAAAGGGCTTAGAGCAGCGGTCCCCGGCCTCTTTGGCACCAGGGGCCGGTTCTGCGGAAGACAGGTTTTCCGAGGACAGGGTGGGGAGGACGGTTTCGGGATGATTCAGGCACGTGAGGCTTACTGTGCACGTTCTCTCTATTGTGATTGCACCAGCTCCATCCCAGATCGTCCGGCAGTAGGGGACCCTTGGCTGGCAGCACCCACAGGGGGACGGAGTGACCAGAGATTCGATAGAGATGGCGTGTTCGGTGCTCTTGCCCCTTCCTTTCCCTGACCTCAAGATGGGTGCAGAGGCCCCCAGCCTGAAAAAGGCCCACAGGGATGCTACTTAACTACCACGTGATAGATACTAACATGGAGCTGCGATTCTCTGGGGGTAACTAGGGAAACACACCTCAGAGAAGTCCTTTCAGTTGTTACTGGGTCTTTAGTCATAAGAGAGATGTCAGTAGAGAATGAAATGAAGGTTATCATAAATTGAGTGAGTGAAAGTTGCTCAGTCGTGTCCGACTCTTTTNGTTCTCTCTATTGTGATTGCACCAGCTCCATCCCAGATCGTCCGGCAGTAGGGGACCCTTGGCTGGCAGCACCCACAGGGGGACGGAGTGACCAGAGATTCGATAGAGATGGCGTGTTCGGTGCTCTTGCCCCTTCCTTTCCCTGACCTCAAGATGGGTGCAGAGGCCCCCAGCCTGAAAAAGGCCCACAGGGATGCTACTTAACTACCACGTGATAGATACTAACATGGAGCTGCGATTCTCTGGGGGTAACTAGGGAAACACACCTCAGAGAAGTCCTTTCAGTTGTTACTGGGTCTTTAGTCATAAGAGAGATGTCAGTAGAGAATGAAATGAAGGTTATCATAAATTGAGTGAGTGAAAGTTGCTCAGTCGTGTCCGACTCTTTTCGACCCCATGGACTATAGAGTCCGTGGAATTCTCCAGGCCAGAATACTGGAGTGGGTAGCCTTTCCCTTCTCCAGGATATCTTCCCAACCCAAGGATCGAACCCAGGTCTCCTGTATTGCAGGTGGATTCCTTACCAGCTGATCCACAAAAATAAGGATCCCCCCAAAGTGTGTATAAAAAGTCCTGTGAAGGAGGTGTGGAACTTGAATAGTGTGGAGCTGGCATACAGAGCCCTTGAGAACTCAGGTCCGTTCCTTCAAGCTCTTTCTCTAAGCTCTTCACTTGTCCCCGTCACCGAAGTGACATCACGTGGCTCAACTCTCACCTCTCACTTATGAGTGTTGCTTTGATACTTTATCATAATGTAAAAATTGGAGCCCTTAAAATGAAAAGGTTATTCCTTAAAAAAAAAAGTTTAAGAAAATTTGATCCAAACTGTCATAAGGGTGGTTCAGAAGGTTCTCAGTGAATCTAAATGCTCACATTTTGAAATTTTTCTTTCCTCTCATTGAGAAAACCATACTACGAAAGTCAGAAGAAATGATTTTCACCAGTGTAGCAGCCATGTCGTTGTCATACGAGAACATGTAAAATTTCACCTGAATCAGTGGGGAAAAAAATTAAAGCTGTATTATCTGGCTCTCAGTTTCTTTCCTTGCATGTAAAGAGTAATAGGGAGTGAGTATGACTGTTGTGGTAGATTTTTGATAAGAAAGAGCCTTTTTGTTTATGAAAATTAATATGATATATTTAAGTTAATCAGTCTCATCACTCAGCTTTTGACTAAACTGCTTGTAATTTTTGTAGCTTCCACCTCATGAATTCTAATTACTTTGTTAGTGCTTTCTTTCTGTGAATTAGATAGATGAACAATATTTCTAGAGCTTCTCCCTACAAATGAAATTCGCTTGTTTCAGCTCACACATCTGACTGCTTACTCCCTTTAGACTAGAGAATCAGTAAGTTTTCTGGAATTATGTCTTGGCTGGTGGTATAGATGAAGAAGCCCTTGAAGAGCAGGCAAGTTGGGAGTTTATAAAATCTGTTCTCAGCCGCGTTCTCTCCACCTGCTGGATCGTGAGCTGCTCACCGCGGCTGTCTTCTGAGCACACTGGTTCCCTCTGCCTTCCTCCTCTCTTTCTTTCCATCTGAGGGGTGGCCGTGGGCACAGCAGCTGGCTGGTGAGCTATATTGTGTGGCTGCCATGATGCTTCCCGGGAAAATCATCGTAAACTAGCTCAGGGTCTGGTTGCTTGTTGGTTCTGTGCTTGTCAACATTTGGAATGAAAAAAAAATCTATACAAGTTACTTCTTCGATAATGCAATTCTTTGTTCTCTCGTTTTCATTTTCAAACTGAGTTTTAAGGACAAGATTAAATCTTTTGAAAAATTCTAAGTACATGAAAACAAAATTAGATTTTTTGAAAAAGTTCTAAGTTCATGAATTCTCAGCCAGTAATGAGGAACTGTCTTAGAAAAATGGGCTGGACATTGAAAGAGGAATCTTGCCAAGCATCTTCTACCTGTTTAGCAGGGTTTTGTGTGTGTGTGTGTGGCGGGGTGGGGAGGGTTAGGTTTTTTTTTTTCTCTAGTGATTTTGGCTGGGGACATTGATTGCTCATCTTTTGAGATTTATGTTCCAATTATTTGAATAAAATCTAACTTTTCCTCTAAATCAGTGGTAAAGAAATATGAAAGTACAGAAAGGGTCATTGTTTGAGTTCTTAAAGATCTTTACGTCATTCTGAAGAAGGAAGGTTCTGTATCATTCAGCCTACTCTCAGGTTTCAGATATAAGACTTTTTAAAGTGTGTGTGTATCTGTGTGTGTCTGTGTGCGTGCACACATACTTGTGTTTTATAGAGGAGGATGGATGTGTAGTAGTTCATCTTTCTATCTCTTTCCCACCTTCTTTAGCGGATATTGGAGTTTTTCTGTAATCTCATTATAGAAAGTATTTCTCTACACAGCGAGAATGGTCTGAACATTCTGTCTTATCCAGACGTGGGTGACTTGGCCTGTTGTCCAAGGTCAAGTCAAGGCCAAGCTGCCAGGTAGAACCAGCGCCTGGGGTTGATGCGGGTGAGGAACAGAACACCCTCGTCTTGTTGCTGCCCCAGGACCCGGGGCACAGCTCTGTCTTGTGTTGTACATTTGCCGTCTCCCTGTCGAAAAGTGTGTCACCTTCCTAAATAAAGATTCCCAGACACTGCGCTTCTCCTTCAGGACTTGGTGGAGTCCCCTCGGTGAGCCTGGGCTGCGTTGATGGGGGGGTGGTCCACGGGAGAGGTCACACTGGTGAGCCGTCCCCAGCGCCTGTCTTCTCAGGAGGCCACTTGTGTGGAAAGTGGAAACGCTGAGTCACAAAAAGGGCCTGACACTTCCTCACTGTTCCCACATTGTGGCGATGTGAAGGTCAGTTACGTCCCAGCGGCTTGGAGACTGCCCCTCAGGCCCTGGCCATCCAGCGGCCTGTTCATGTGAATAGTTTTTTCAAGACCCCACTACCCTTCTCTGCTCACGTGTTGTTTGTGATGGCAGCTTTAGCACCATCACTGCAGAGCTGTGTGGTTGCATTTGGCCCGTGAAGGCGAAGACTCTTATCAGACCCTCTGCAGAAAAAGTTAGCCCATTCCTGGTTTAGATGAATACTTGAGAACTCCCTCATGTATCTCGGGTGTGTTTATTCACTCCTCTCTCTACGTTTTCTTTCTCTTGTTAAAAACCTGCGTGCTGAGCATGTGCTGTGTCCCAGCCCCAGGAACAGAAAGGCTGGTCTCTGTCTTCCTTGGGGACGACATCAGCAGTCAGCTTGATACCCCCATCCAGACACACAGCTCATCCCCACTCATCAGCTCCTGTGAAAACCAATCATCACACGAGGAATAAAACTTAAGACGTACAGTCTGACAGATACTCTTCTCTGGTCTGTTTATCTTCTAAACTAGGAATTCTTGAGGATTTGTATGACCTTGTTGAATAGTAAGGTTGAGCAGATGCTTTAATCTTTATCTTTCCATTGATTAAATGAATATTATTATTTGATAAAACTATCTCTGTAAAAATTTTTTTTAATATAAAAATGCCTGATGGGATACATATAAATGCATGTAAGCACATCTGAACTTATTAAAGAAAGGAAATCATACATTGGAATTTGTTTTACTAGCCTCAGAGTTTTGGAGCCAAAGGAGCTCTTATGGCTCAAAGTGTGTAAGTTCATAAACAGTTAATTACTTGACAGCAGTGGTTTTGTCTTGGCCAACCACGAGAATGACTAGAGAGGACCCGAAACTGTCCTCAAGCCCAAAACCCACCCTGGGCCACTGGGAGCAGGAACAGCAGGGGCAGCCCATGGTCTCCGGTACAGGCTGACGGCCTGGACTTCCAGGCAAGTCAGGGTGTCCAGCGCTCACACTTCCAGGCAGGCTGATATTCTGGCCACACTTTGAGAACCACTGTTGCACAAGATTCTTAATTTTATACACTTAAGTAGTTAGTATGATTGCTTTAAGTGGCAACCTTACATGGTACTCTTTTAAGAGTATGATATGTGAAAGTTGATTGATCCACATATTACACAAAATTGTTGTTACTAGACTTACAGAGTAGGAATGTAGGGTTCATCGTCTTTCAGTATAAATTCCAACCTGGCACTGCAGTTAAAAGTCAGCTAGGGGTGGTCTCAACAACCCTGCACTTGACCAGTGGGCCCTGGCCCATGTCACAGCACAGTTAGTGACAGAGCTGGGACCAAAACTGGAGGCTTTGATTTTCAGACCAAAGCCTTTCCTGGGACCACATCACTGCTTGCTAGGACGTATGTACGGCATCTTGCCCCCTTGTCAGCCTTTGGTTGAGGCTTAGACACGGCATGCGTGTCCCCCTCAGGGCCAGCGTGTCCCCCTCAGGGCTGGCTGTCCCTGGGACTGTCCGGCGTGTTCCCGTGCCGCCCTCGTCTTTCTCCTGCGGCCTTTAGCTCACTGACTCTGAACTTCGTGTTCCTGGCCCAGACACTGCACATGCTGTTCACCGTTTACTGGTATGTCTGCTTGTTTGTAGAGACAAGGTGGCGTTTTTTAATGCTGAGTTAGGGATGCTGTCCACTCTCTCTGATCCCATGTAGAAAACTGCCAGGTTTGGAAAGAGTTGGTGTTAAAAGATAGAAGAATGTATACAAGAAAGTGATCACAAGTGGTCGTGAACGGCAGGGAGAGTGGTGTCTCTCTGAAGGCTCCGTGTTTATACTGACCCTGGGATTTGGCGCCTGCTTTCTTCTGCTCTGAATAGAAACTTGATGCTGGGAAGCCAGGGGAGGTTAGGTTTTAGGTTGGATTACCGTGAAATCCTCTTGTAAAGGGAATATCACTTTGGGGCAAAGACTTCCTGGAATTGTGGAGGGTAAAGTGTAGTTTTCCCAGGCAGCTGTTTTTGAGTTAGGAATTGAGCCTTGCAGCCTAGAGTGATAAGAGAAAAGCTTATATTTTCTACCAAGTTGTAAAATAAAAAATGTGACCGTTCGGTTTCTGTATGCGTTCTGTTGTTTGCATGAACTGTTGTCTTTCTGTCTGCGATTCTGTTTGTCCTTCTTTCATATATTCCATAGACTAACTTTTTAAGTTGGACTTATAGATTGTATACGAAATGTTTTTTTTTTTTAAACATATATGAAAAGGTATAAAGTCAAAGCCTTGAGTTTCTATAGATCTGTAGATCTGAAGTTCACATGTGCTACTTAAATGTATGTATTTTAAAAATTAGAGCAATTTGCTCATATGCTGAAAATTAGGTAAACGGGAAGAAAAAATGATAGGCAAGGTAAGGCAGTACTAGATCAGAAACTGTGCCAAGTGTTAAGAAAGATGCCAACAGCTCTTGGAACTCTGCTCGATGTTCTATGGCAGACTGGATAGGAAGGGGCTTGAGGAAGAGTGGATATGTGTGGCTGAGTCCCTTCACTCTTTACCTGAAACTGTTGCAACACTGTTAATCAGCTAGACCCCAACACAAAATAAAAAGTTTTTATTAAAAAAGGTGCCAAATGGAGAAAATGGACCTAGCCTACTGAGTATTTACTATCTAGTTTGGGGCTTCCCTGATAGCTCAGTTGGTCAAGAATCTGCCTTCAGTGTGGGATACCCCAGTTCAATTCCTAGGTTGGGAAGAGCCCCTGGAGAAGGGAAGGGCTACCACTCCAGTATTCTGGCCTGGAGAATTCCATGGACTATATGGCCCATGGGATCTCAAAGAGTCAGACACAACTGAGCGACTTTCACTCACTCACTAATAGTGCACCAGTGTAGTAGGTCTGTGTTTAGTTGTTAGGGCCGCTGGGTTGTCACATCATGAACTGGCCAGAGTCCAGAATAAGGGTCTGGGGCCTTCGAAATGTGCCAGGCTGTTTTAAAAGCTGTAGTTCCAGTAATACCCACCATGTGGTGCTTATGCATCAGAAATGAATTCTAAAACGAAAGCATTGACTAGGAGCTGAAACACCTGTGGACCGGGCACAGGGAGGTTAAAATCCAGACTCACAGATATGGGCGTGGGGGGCCCTGAGCATGTTCATGCTTGTGTACAGGATTAACCCGACTCTCTCTAAGTAACAGCCTTCAGTGCCACTTCAGTCAAGTGACTCACTGAGTTCATAAACTCCAGGATGTTGGAACATAGGTTTTACAGGTTATCCTAGGAGATGGTAGAGACACACATGCAGGCAGAATCCCCAGAGTTTGCAGCAGTCTCTCAAAAAGCTGCAAAGAGCACCTGTGCCCCTTGGAACTTTTTTTTTTTCATCCACCTTCTTATTATTAAATAAGTGTTCTGGGAGGAAAATTGACAGGGGTCAGAGCTATCATTCCTATGACCAAAAGTGGTTTTAAATTAACCCCTTATTACCTCTTAAAAAAAATCTTCTTTTAAATGAAAAGACGAGCTCTCGTTTCAAACATAATCTGAATCATTTCCATGGTGTTAGTATTTTTACCAGCTGTGCAAGGGGTTACTGTAGGTGCCTGTTGCTTACAGAATCTTTTTCTTCCATTTGCAGGTTTTCATCTCTGTGAACTGCTTGAGCACAGACTTCTCTTCTCAGAAGGGTGTGAAGGGGTTGCCTCTGAACATCCAGATTGACACCTACAGCTATAACAACCGCAGCAACAAGCCTGTGCATCGGGCATACTGCCAGATAAAGGTCTTCTGTGACAAGGTAAGGCCGTAGACTAGATGTGGACACTTAGGATCCACCCTTTTCATTAGGAAAAGACCAGGCCCTTTCTTATACTTAAGTCCAGTAAGGATGTACTTTGAACTGTGGTGTTGGAGAAGTGGTGATGCTTTTGAACTGTGGTGTTGGAGAAGACTCTTGAGAGTCCCTGGAACTGCAAGGAGATCCAACCAGTCCATCCTAAAGGAGATCAGTCCTGAATATTCACTGGAAGGACTGATGCTGATGCTGAAATTCCAATACCTTGGCCAGCTAATGGGAAGAACTGACTCATTGGAAAAGACCCTGAAGCCGGGAAAGATTGAAGGCAGGAGGAGAAGGAGACAACAGAGGATGAGATGGTTATATGGCATCACCGACTTGATGGACATGAGTTTGAGCCAGCTCCGGGAGTTAGTGATGGATAGGGAAGCCTGGCGTGCTGCAGTCCATGGGGGTGCAAAGAGTCGGACACTACTGAGCATATATTGCTGATCACATAATATAGCTGATCTTAAATTAGCAGTTCATGTTTTAACCATGCAAAATCACATTATACAGGGGAGAACACTGATATCCTTTTGACTAAAAAACCAGAAGGGTAGATAAGCACGTTCTGTCAGGCGTGCCTGACAGGGTGGGATGCAGGGACACTGCACCCAGTCCTGGGTGGGCCCTCAGCTTGCAGGGGCCTGTGGGCAGTGGCCTGGAGTTGGAGCTCTTCCTGAGCTCTGTCTGAGGATTCCCAGTCTGCGTCGTCACTGACACAGCTCCCTCCAGGCTCTTTGTCAGGTTGTCCGGTAGCTCACTAAGGTAGGGGAAGGTGAGCTTCAGATTCTTGCTGACAGCGGCAGGTGGGTGGGAAGCGAGAGCACGGGCCCACATGAGGTCAGGGGCATCCCTTTTCTCTGCTGTGACTCCTTGTTTTCTGGAGAGGAGATGGGCACTTTCGCCGGGTGCAGCGCTCAGCTGGATTAAATCCAGAAAGAAGCTGGCAGGCCCTGGTGCCCTGGGGATTGGAGACAGTGGTATCCTCCAGAATGGGGCAGAGCTGTCCACTGAACTAAGACTGAAGATGACTCTGACTTTTCCCACTCAGAAATACCAAGTTGTATTTTTTTTTTCTTGCTAGTCTCCTCTTTTCATCCTGTTTGAACCTCTGTGTTATGAAGATTTTTTTTAGAAGGTGCTAAGAACCCGGAAGTGAATTTACCATCAGAGGCTTGGTGTCCTGACTTGTGCTTTGGGTGCACGGAGCACTGTCTCGGCTCCAGGGGGTGAGCCTGAGACCTTCCAGGTCCAGAGGGCAGGTCCAGTGATGTTTATCAAGTACCTGCCATGTGCCTTGTCAAGTTGTATCAGTTGTATTAGTCTTCTGTTGTTGCTGTTGACAAATGACCACAAACTTAGTGGCTTG
This sequence comes from Neotragus moschatus, assembly GCA_006410615.1. Classification (NCBI taxonomy): domain Eukaryota; kingdom Metazoa; phylum Chordata; class Mammalia; order Artiodactyla; family Bovidae; genus Neotragus; species Neotragus moschatus. The sequence continues at coordinate 116,093 of SJYA01001620.1, read as the reverse complement.
AAATGACACGCACCTGTCATCTTCCAGTTCTGTAGGTCAGGGAGTCTGACCCAAGTCTTACTGGGCAAAAGTCAAGGTGCCAGAAGCCTGATTCCATCTGGAGTCTCTCGTGGAGAACCCGTTCCCCTGCCTGTCCGCTGTCTAGGGCTGCCCGCAACCTTGGCTCGTGGCCGCGCCCGCCTTGCGAGCCATCCTGCCCCCTCCTCCCCTGGCTCTTCCGCTGTGTGGACACTTGTGACTCTCCCTGTCTTGCAGTCAGCCCAGCCTCCTCCTCTTGCTGTGGAAGTGACAGAAGCCCAAGTTCTGGGCATCAGACATGGGCATCTCTTAGGGGCCTCATTCCTCCTCCGTTCCCCCCCGCCTGCCCCCCGCTTTCTCACATGCTGCATCTTAACCGGTGGTAAGTCACATCTGCTCTGGAGCAGAGGTCTCTGACCCCGACTCAGATTTTCTTCATTCATGCACATTCTTCTTAGAGCCAAAAGAAAAACAATTGTTATGTCCATGTCCTTTTTCTAAAAATTCTAGGGAGAGGTTAGTTTTATCCATTTAATTAAAAAAATTTTTTTCACATGTGCTCACATCTTTCCCTGTGCCTTGTCCACATTGCTGCAATCCCGCCTATGTGGTTTTCATCTCTGGAAGATCAGTTTGGATCCATTTTATGTCTTCCAAGACTCTGCTTACCATGTTCAGTTTTTCCCATAGTCTCTTTGAGCACATGGCCTGTGGCTTCCGTAGCCTAGCTGTGGATTCCCATGTCAGTTCTGGGTTGTTGCAGTGGTTCCTTCCTCCTCCTCACTCGGGGTTTCCTGGCTCCTGGGATCTTACAGGACAACAAAGGTGTGACCTTGACCTTGCTGGCTGTCGGGTGTGCCTGTCAGCTGTGAGTCTTCCTGAGCCTTGTCCTGAGATCTGGCAAACCTCCTTGGGAAATAGTTGAATCTTCCAGGTCTCCTAGACGGGTCTGGGGGCCTCCCTGGTGGCCCAGTGGTAAAGAACTCTCCTGCTAATGCAGGAAATGCAGGTTCTCGATCCCTGGGTCGGAAAGATCCCCCTGGAGAAGGAAATGGCAACCCACTCCAGTGTTCTTGCCTAGGAAATCCCACAGACAGGGGAGCCTGGCAGGCTACCATCCATGGGGTTGCAAAGACTTTGATATGGAGTTATTTTTAGACCATCAGAAGGAACTGAGCAAGACACAGACCAACCCCAGATGGTAACGGTGAGGAGCCTGATGACCTTCACCTGTTCTTCTCCATCAGGGACGTAGTGTTTGCATCAGTGTCACGTAGCAGTGGTGATGGGCAAGTCTGTGTGTATTGCTACATTAGTGATATATCGATAAATATAGAAGGTGGTTTTTCATTCCATATTTTAAAATGTTGTTTTATTGTATGTATAATCATGCCAAATCAACTGGATGATTTTTATTGCCACTGTTTGCTATCAGGGAATGTATTTACTGAAGAATAAATAACCAGTTCTTTAACAAAAAAAAAAGTGCTACTCACTCAGTTGTGTCTGATTCTGCAACCCCATGGATTGTTGCTTGCTTGGCTCCTCTGTCTGTGGGATTCTTCAGGCAAAAATCACTGGAGTGGATTGCCATTCCCTTCTCCAGGGGATCTTCCTGACCCAGGGATCAAACCTAGATCTCCTGCATTGCAGGCAGATTCTTTACCATGGAGCTACCAGGGACTGTGAATAACTTTGTAAACAAATCTGCACTATCTAGAAATAAATGCAAGTAGGTCAAGCAAAATAGTTAAGGAGTATTTTGTTTCCATTTTGCCTACTTGCTCAATTTCAGGTTGCGTTTGTCCCTAATGTACTTGTGGGTCCACTTGTGCAGTACTGCTGTTCTTTGTGTGGTTCTGTGTACCATGTGTGTGTATCCTCTTTGTAGGCCTGGGAATAAAGCTTTCTTTTTAAGTGACTGGAGATTTCTAGGTAAATATTTGCTCCTGTGAGTCATAGTTGGTTGGATCTATCACTTAGTCAGTGCCAAGACCTTGGACAGAATCACAGTTTCCAGTAACTACATTGGCCGTACAGGACAGTATACTCAAAGTGGGATCAGCTTGTATTTTTTTCTCTCATTTTCTTGTTTTTAGACGACAAGAAAAGTCACTTGTGTCTTTGAAGCCAGTGTGCGGTACGTTAGCTGATTTTCTTGGCTTCCATTTGACCTGGCCTCATCCATTGTTGAGGGGAATTCTGCTCTCTTAGTTTTTTAAACAAGGGTTTTCCTGTGATTTTTTTTTCTAGTTTAAAAATAGTTTTAAGAAAGGGCTTTTTTAGAGGAAACTACCGTAATAAGCTTCCACAAGTATAATCAGTGCAAGAGGAGATATTTTCCCACCAAAGGTCAGGATAAAAGCTAAGCATTTTAAGAGGGCCAGTAAACAGAGCCACGTCTTGTCTTCTCTCCACCCAGGGAGCCGAACGGAAGATCAGAGATGAAGAACGAAAACAAAGCAAAAGAAAAGGCAAGTGCACTGACCCCAGCTCCCAGTTGAGCGCCTGTAAGTAGAAGTGTTTTTTCTGCCAAACGTTTTAGACCTTTTCATTCCAACAGTAACTCAAGTTTGTAAACAGAAGCTAGCGTAGTGGGTATTTTCTTCTTACTGCTGTGAAGTGATAGCTTTGCTTCCTTCAACCAGGAAGCAAGGACTGACAAGGGCCTGAACTAAGTCGTGCTCAGGGAACTCCAGGAAGGAGTCCTGAGTTTTTCCAGAGTTCAGACGATTTTGGCCCTCGGTTCTGGCTCCCGTTCCTGACAAATAACACACGTTCCACCCGAATAGCTGATGATGAGATTGGAACTGGCCTAGATTTTTAAGAGTAATAGTAGCACCCTTTGGAATTCAGGTTGTCTTAATTTGACATAGCACGGTGTTATTCTGTCAGATGTTCTTAACATTTGCCGAATCTATAGGGCTTCTGTTTGGATGTTGCTCCAGGAAAGCTTTTTTTTTTTTTTTCCTTTTTAATATGGCCAGCATTCATATTCACAGAATCCCGTAGCTCTCAGCTAAAAGGAAGAAAAAAAGCGCACACTCTGCACAGCTGGAGCTGGGGCACATGCTTTGCACGGCTGGAGCTCGGACGGCTGCAACTGCTTTCTGCATGGCCGGCGCCCAGCAGATACGGCCTGAGCATGCCCGTCTGGGCTCTGCCGCTGGCCTCACAGTGCACCCCAGGAGATGTCCCTTCAGAGAGCCGCTTAGCAGCTCAGAAAGCTCATCTCTAAGCACCTCAGGGCCAGGGGCTGGGGGACAGTGGAGTCTGTAATTCAGTAAATAAAGAGTTAGACAGTCATGTTGACTCTCTGCCTCCCTGGTGTTCGGTTCTGAAGATGAAAGTCTGGAGTTGAGGTGCCTGTTCTGAAGTCAAGAGTACACCGCTGTCAGAACAGATTACCTAATGAGGAGATCCAGGGTGAAACTACCTCTAAATTATGTTTATACAATCGCTAAGTTTTAGCCTTTCAGGCAGAAGTATCACATACTCGTCTCTGTTCTGGATCTTTCTGTGTGTGTGTGTGTCTTTATGATTAAACATGGCTTTTTCTCTCCTGCCTTTAGTAAGATGTGTGATTGATTTTCGTGCAAATACAAACACATTAAGTGTAATTTTTCACAGTTCAGACAGCATGACCTGTATCTGCTTTTCTGCTATAATTTAAGTTTCTTAAACAAGGAAGATGCTCTGTAGCCTGCCTGCAGTCTGGGAATAGAAGCTGCTGACTGTGGTGTCCTCGTGTTATATATTTTTTTTCAGTTTCCGATGTCAAAGTGCCGCTTCTTCCCTCTCACAAACGCATGGACATCACAGTTTTCAAGCCCTTCATTGATCTCGACACCCAGCCTGTCCTCTTCATCCCCGACGTGCACTTTGCCAGCCTTCAGCGGGGTGCTCACGTAGGTAACCCGGATCCCAGGGTGGCTGCTAGGAGGCGACAGGCCATAGAGGGAGAGTCTTTGGCAAACAGAAGCCAGAGATTGGTGAGGTCTGCCCAGGGTTAGGGATCAGCTCTTTGGAGTGTCTGGTTTGGGCACGTATTGTTCTCACAGTCAGGTGTATGTAAGCATCATTGCCGTGGAACTGCAGCCCCAGACCTGCCGACTTAATTCTGTATGGATGTTATCTGTTGGTGTCTTCAGCTCTTTAAAAGACACTGGAATAATAACATGTGGAGTTGAGTCTGTGATCTTGTGAATTTCACTTCCATGAGTCTGGACAGGAGGGGAAAGCCAGAAGAATACCAGGAGTGGGAGCCTTAATAGGATGAAGGATGTCTGAGCGCTCTCCTCGCAATTTCAGTTAGGGGACAGTCACTGGCACGTTTGGTCGTGTCTCGGCCACTAATCTGAAATTTATCAAAGCTGCAGTCACGCTCTACTTGGAGCAGAAGCTCAGTGGAGGTTGGACTTGGGCAGAGTGAAGCATGCCCTCCACCTGAGTTCAGGTAGATGCCCCAGAGACATATGCCAGGAGCTTTGTACACAGATTCCGACAGACAGATGTGTTTGCAGAGTTCTTCCGGAAAGGCTCTGCCAGGGTGTTCAGTCTCTCATGAGTCTAGGGTGAGCAGGGCTCAGTAATCTTGTGCTGTGAAGGGCCCAAGAATAAACATTTTAGGCTTTTGGGGGGTTGAAGGCTCTCTGTTGTGACTTGCATCTGCTGTTGTGGGGCCAAAATCACCATAAACACTGTGCTAGAAATGGGCGTGGCTGTGCACCAGTAAATACTGTATTTACATAAATGGGCGCCAGACTTGGTTCATGGGCTGTAGTTTGCCAGCTCCTGAACTGGAGGAGTTCAAGACATCGTTAAGAATCTGGTCATTGAATAATAAGGCCAATGGATTTTGTGTGAGATTGGTTACATTCCAAATTACTTTCATTTTAGGAATAATTTGTTTAAGGTCTGAAATATTTTAGCATATGCTTGAAAAACAATCTTTTTTTTTTTTCCCTTGGTCTTAGGTCCTTCCCATTGCCTCAGAAGAATTGGAGGGTGAAGGGTAAGGTTTATGTTTTGTTTTACTAAACTCTTTTTATTTTGAAACATTCTCAAACCTCTAGAATAATTACAGTACAAAGAACTCACTTTTTCCTGAGCCACTGGAGAGTAAGTTGCTGGCAGTGACCCAACACCCGAGTCCTTGGTTGTTGTTGTTCAGTTGCTCAGTCGTGTCCAACTCTTTGCGACCCCATGGACTGCAGCAGGCCAGGCCCCCCTGTTCATCCCCAACTCTCAGAGCTTGCTCAGACTCATGTGCATTGAGTCAGTGATGCCATCCAACCATCTCATCCTGTGTTGTCCCCTTCTCCTCCTGCCTTCAGTCTTTTCCCAGCATCAGGATCTTTTCCAGTGAGTCAGTTCTTTGAATCTGGTGGCCAAAGTGTTGGAGCTTCAGCTTCAGCATCAGTCCTTCCAATGAACATTCAGGACTGATTTCCTTTAGGATAGACTGGTTGGATCTCCTTGCAGTCCAAGGGACTCTCAAGAGTCTTCTCCAACACCACAGTTCAAAAGCATCAATTCTTCGGCGCTCAGCTTTCCTTATAGTCCAACTCTCATATCCATACATGACTACTGGAAAAACCATAGCTTTGACTAGATGGACCTTTATAGGCAAAGTGATGTCTCTGCTTTTTAATACTCTGTCTAGGTTTGTATGTTTCCACAAATGAGGATGTTCCCCTGCATAACACAGTCAGAATGTTGACATCAAGGCCTTAGCACGGTACCAGCCAGTCCAGGCTTTGCTAATTGTTCCAAAAACATCCTTTATGGCAAAAAAAGGGTCCCTTTCAGACTCACACAGGGCCTTTCGTTGTCCTGACTCCTGAATCTCCTTCAATTGGGAACAGCCTCCGCCTCTCCTTGGCTTTCCTGAGTTGATGCTTCTGCAGGTCACACTCTTGCTGTTTCGTAGGCTGTCTGTCTGTCTGGGTCTGTCCATGGTTTCCTCTCAGGGTGGATGATGCATCTGGGCAGGACTGGCACAGACGAGGCCCTGGTCTCAACGTGTCCTGTCGGGGACACGTGTTTTCAGGGCACTCCCGCTGGTAATGTTTGCTCTGGTCACTTGATTCAGACAGGCTCTGCCAGGCTTCTCTGCTGTATGGTGAAACTTTCTCCTCCTATAGGTGTTGTGAGGAGAGGTGCTTTGTAAACATCTCACTGCTTGTCAAGCTTTTAATTTCTCATTTGCATTACAGCATCAGGGCTTGTGGTTTCCCATTGTATTCAATACACTGTGATTCGTCATGGTCATTTACTCTGCTCACGTGGTCCCCGGGCCAGCGGGGTCCCTCTCGCTTGCTCCTGGATCATTCCGGCTCGACCCTCCTGCCCTCACTGCTCCAGCACTTCCTCACCTTCAAGCATGGCATCTACCAGGCACTTGTTTTTCTGCCCTACTCTGGCCCCGAAATCAGCCTCTGCTCCAAGAAACCCAGGTTCCTTGTGGAGATCGAGCTTCGGAAAGCCGGAGGAGGCCCCTGGGTGTGCTGGTTGCTGTGATGGTGTCGATGCCCCCTGCCCCCAGAAGCACCCTTCTCAGCCTCGCCGGCAGCCCTCTCGCCCAGCGCTCCACCTGCCCAGCGCTCCACCCGGCAAGGGTCTGGTCACCTTCTGTGAGCCATCCTGGCTCCCCACGCCCACCCAGATGGGCCACGGGCCTCGCGGAAGACAGGCTCTCCGCAGCCTCTCTAACTCATGTTCTCAGACCTGGGTCGTGTATGTGCTTGCATTGGAGAGCTATTCTGTGCTGGAAGCTGAGACACAGCATTTTAAGGTCCAGCTGCTATTCTTAAAGTGATGATTCTGCTCAGAAGCTCGCACTTACTTCATTTTCAGTTTTTCTTTTTTTTTTTTTTTTTACTATTTTCTTGCTCACTCACTGAGCCTCACAACAGTGAGCTCACTGTGACTTGTGCCTTTGATAGCCAGTCCCACCAGTCTCTTCACTTCTTTCTTCATGAAAGTCGCTCAGTCGTGTCCAACTCTTTGCAACCCCATGGACTGTAGTTCATGCAATTTTCCAAACCACAATACTGGAGTGGGTAGCCTTTCCCTTCTCCAGGGGATCTTCCCAACCCAGGAATCGAACCCAGGTCTCCCACATCGCGGGTGGATTCTTTACCAGCTGAGCCAACAGGGAAGCCCAAGAATACTGGAGTGGGTAGCCTATCCCAGCTCCAGGGGATCTTCCCAACCCAGGAATAGAACTGGGGTCTCCTGCATTGCAGGCGGATTCTTTACCAACTGAGCTATCAGGGAAGCCCTTCTTTCTTCATACGCACCTGGAAATGTTTCCCCTCCCTTTGTATTTCCGCCGACACTGCCGTATTTTTCGAGTTTGATGCTGTGATTATCTCCAGAGTCGTCCCATTCGTTCTGCTCGTAGATCCTGGTGTCCGCTCCAGTCTCTGCCACACCCCAATTGTAGTCTTCTCGACTCTCAGAACGACCCCCTGATCACTGCAACATAAAAGTCTAAACTTCCCGAGAGCTGAGTGATCAAGATTTTCTGGATTAGATTCATCTTCCTCCGGGACTTTCTGTCTCAGCCAGGCTGGCTGAGCATTTTCCTGCTCACACATCCTCCCTCTTTTGACGCGCTCTCTCCTCTGTTACCACCTTCACGCGCATCTCACATCCCACCTCCTTCATAAGTTTTTTTTTTCCCTGAAGAGAAACCCCATTCCCGAGAGGGCAGCTGGAGCTGTGTGAGAGCAGCAGGGGTGTCCGGCAGGCTCCTGAGTGTGGTCCCCCTCTGCTGTTCAGTCGCACAAGCCCAGGTCAGTCACCTTCTTCCCTTGAGCCCCAGATTTTCATCCACAAAATAAAGGCTGGCCCATTTTAAAACGAAGGACATTTTAAATGTAAAATCCAGTCACAACACCCAGAAACTCCTTTTGTTTCTGCAAGTGACTGAAAGTGAAGTCACTAATTGCACACCTGTGATCATCTGCAGGTCCAGCTTGAAGAGGGGGCCATACAGCTCAGAAGATGACTTTGTGATCCCGCCTCCTGCTAAGCTGACCCGGGTAGAAGAACCAAAGAGAGGTGTGTTGGTTTACGTCTCGTAGTGGGAGTTTCCAGTGGGAAGTGAGCTCTGATCCAGCCAAAGCATGAATTCCTCAAACAGACCTCATCAGTGTTGACTTCCCTTGAGTGTCCCTCCATCAGAGCAGCTCTTCCTAGCTTGAGCTGGGACTTCAGCAGAGTTAAAAAGAAGCTGAAAGCTGTGTTCCTTGAGACAGATTTTATATTGGTTCATGTTTGCCGCCCTTAATGTAGACGTCTCTTTTTATTTTTCCCAATACCCACAATCCGTTTTCTTGTTTTGCTTCTAACAATGAATTACACTTTTCCCTCCTTCTTCCCCACTGGGGATCAGTGCTGCTCTACGTGCGGAAGGAGTCAGAAGAAGTCTTCGATGCCCTGATGCTCAAGACTCCATCCTTGAAAGGCCTGATGGAAGCTGTAAGTAGTAGGAGCTTCATAATCCTCTTACTTGCACAGAATTCGATCAGAACAAATTTTACCAGCCCGTCCAGGTTCCTCGGTGGTGCTGAAGCCTTTTCTGAGTCCCAGCACCTTGTCTGTGGCCGAGGCACATGCCACATTTCACCCCGACCCCCCACCACCACCCAACTTAGTCTTCAGCAGTTGCAGGGCTGTACCTACCTCACACCACTGTGCCCAGCACACCCATTGGTAGATAGTAATCACCCACCAGCATCTAGTCCACTGAACTGAGTGGATTTGTAATGACCCTTGGAATGGTTTAACTTTCCTGTGCTTGGTTAAAGAGAGATTGCCACTTAACAGACTATTTAGAAGCCAACAAAAAATTATTTCTATCGAAATCTTGAAAACTTCCACACATAAAACAGTGGCTCCTTCATCGGCCTTTGGAACTCCTGATCTTGGGGAATGACTGAATTGGTGTCAAGATTTTACCTGAAGCCTATTTGTGAAAAGGCAGAGTTGTGATCAGAGTTGTGACCACAGCCAAGTGATTTAAAGTGAAGTCACTAGTTGCACACTTCTGATCACCTGCATGTCTAGCTTGAGAAGGGGCCCATACAACTTTGATGGCTCGGAGAGCCGTCTGCCGCAGCATCTCAGCAAATGGCCCAAGAGCACACTGACCCCAGCCTGCCCTTGGGGACATCATAGAGACACGAGAAGGGTGCCAGGCTGATCCCTGTTTGGGCTTTGCTCAAGAGTGAAATTCAAGGGGTCAGCACTGCGTCTTGATACGCATCCACCTCAGGCCACTGTAAATCATCGGAATCTTTGAGCTCAAAGTGAGTCCATAACTCGGCTGGAAGCAGGTTTCCCCTGACTACTGCCAAATGTTGAATTCATTTAACAAACGTTTGTGAAGGGCCTACTTTGTGCCAGGCACTGTAGATACAGGAGTACATGACCCAGTGCTGAATGGAGTTTACGTTCTGGTTAGGAAGATGGCTACAGTGAAATCGGCAGAGGCCACTGTGTAATTTGCCAGGTAGCACTGATGGATGTGGGGAGAAATATCAGTAACCTCAAATATGCAGATGACACCACCCTTATGGCAGAAAGCAAAGAAGAACTAAAGAGATTCTTGATGAAAGTGAAAGAGAGTGAAAAAGTTGGCTTAAAGCTCAGCATTCAGAAAACTAAGATCATGGCATCTGGTCCCATTTCTTCAGGGCAAATAGATAGGAAAACAGTGGAAACAGTGAGAGACTTTATTTTTTGAGGCTTCAAAATCACTGCAGATGGTGACTGCAGCCATTAAATTAAAAGACGCTTGCTTCTTGGAAGAAAAGTTATGACCAACCTAGACAGCATATTAAAAAGCAGAGATATTACTTTGCCAACAAAGTTCCGTCTAGTCAAGGCTATGGTTTTTCCAGTAGTCAGGTATAGATGTGAGAGTTGGACTATAAAGAAAGCTGAGCACCAAAGAATTGATGCTTTTGAACTGTGATGTTGGAGGAGACTCTTGAGAGTCCCTTGGACTGCAAGGAGATCCAACCAGTCTATCCTGCAGTAAATCAGCCCTGAATATTCATTGGAAGGACTGATGCTGAAGCTGGAGCTCCAATACTTTGACCACCTGATGCAAAGAACAGACTCATTTGAAAAGACCCTGAAGCTGGGAAAGATTGCAGGAGGAGAAGGGGACGACAGAGGATGACATGGTTGGGTGACATCACCGACTCGATGGGCATGAGTCTGAGTAAGTTTCAGGAGTTGGTGATGGACAGGGAAGCCTGGTGTGCTGCAGACCATGGGGGTCACAAAGAGTCAGACCTGACTGAACGAGTGAACTGAATTGAACTGATGGATGCTACGGGGAGAACTAAGGCAGTGCAGGGGGTGGCAGCCAGGGGGTGCTGTCGCTCGGTCTCTGGGAAGCGGGTGTCCCTGCAGCTCCTCCCCTGCACCTCAGCCAGCGGTGCCCAGCACCACCTGTCACCCTCTGCTCTGAGTCATTCGGCTTCCTGTGACCTCTCCCGGTTCCTCCGCTTCCTTGTCTCCTGACAGCCCCTCCTCACTTCTTGATGATGGAGAGAGAGGAGAGTGTGGAAAAGACTGGGACTCGCTGTGCCAAATATAATTCATTCACAGTGCTTAAGGAATTCATCCCAGCCTCCCATCTCCTGGGTTGGGGGTTTCATAAACACAGTGATAGTCCAGTGGTACAGAAAAGAGGTGAACGTGTATGATGGCAGCTTGGATGTGTTTCGATATGTACGGTAACGGTCTTCTGAGGCCCCGATTTCAGGGCCTCCCAGAACCGTGCTTTTCAGATCAAGGGTGGGCAGGGTGGTGACCCCTGGGTGGGAGCGGTCTGGATACCTCCTCAGGTAACAGTGTCTGACCTAGATTGAATCAGCCCCTGGTCCTTGGAGTAGCTGTCCCCTCCCTGTGCAGACAGCTCCATGCCCGAGAGGAAACCTCCAGAGCTCACTGCACTGTGGACCCTGCACCCCTGGTCAGGAGGGGAGGTGGGCCAGGACTGGGGCCCGTGGCCACGCCTCAGCCAGAGCCCACTGCCCTCCGGAGAGGCTCCACCCACCACGAGGCCCTGGCCTGGATGTGGCCAGAGCCCTTGGATGTTCTTTCCGAGCTGGGGAATCAAACAGTTCCTTCCTTTCGGTGAGTCCACATCCGAAATGAACTCCTGCTTTGTGCTGGACATGCCTTAATCCCACAATAGTCATCGGGAATGTGAGGTGAGGGTCTCTCTTTTCTGTTGAGAGGAGGCCAAGGGTTAGAACAGTCACCTGCCAGTGGAAACTGAGTCAGAACTGGTGCCGTTTAGGTGTGTCTCACTCCAGAGTGAGGCCTCTGTGCGCTGAGTAAAGGGCCTAGACAGGATGCTTGTCAACACTCATAGAGCCCGCAGCTCGGAGAGGGGCCCACGTGGACGTCAGCATGCTTGGAGCTCACAGCTCAGAGGGGCCCCACGTGGACGTCAGCATGCTCGGAGCTCACAGCTCAGAGGGGCCCACGTGGACGTCAGGTGCTGGGAGCTCACAGCTCAGAGAGGGGCCCACGTGGACGTCAGCATGCTCGGAGCTCACAGCTCAGAGGGGCCCACGTGGACGTCAGCATGCTCAGAGCTCACAGCTCAGAGAGGGGCCCACGTGGATGCCAACATGCATGGAGCACTCAGCTCAGAGAGGTGGACCGAGGACTTTAGTTTTCTTGTTGCACCAGCATTCGCTCATCAGACAGGACAAGTGCAGCACACGGATTTTGGGTGGGGAGAGCAGGTCTGTAGTTTCTCTGTAAACATAACACTTGCTCTGTAAGGTATTAATTTCAAAACACTATGGCCATATAATAGAGTTGAGACACCTGTGACTTTGGGAAGCAACAGACCCCTGATTCCAGCTCTCTCTAAAGGCGGGTAGCCCCACTTCCCCAGGATAGACAGGCCCTCATCTGTGTCTTTGTGTATGCAGATGTGAGAAACAGAAAGCTAAGGGTCTGTACCACTGTACAAATGTATTTGTTTTGTCAAGTCCTGAACACAGAACTTTGTAATATTATTTTTCTTTTGTTCTTTTAGATCTCTGACAAATACGATGTTCCACAAGAAAAGATTGGGAAAATCTTCAAGAAGTGTAAAAAAGGGTGAGTGCTGACTGGCAACCTTAGAGCCTCTGATGTCAGGGTCATAGAGCAGAGACTAGGAGTGATGTCAGTGTCATAGAAAATTAATTTCATCCACCTGAATTTGTGCCCAGTCAAGAACCAGTTATAGAAATATCAGTGCAAAAATAACAGTTTTTCATACTAGATTATCCACATAAAGTTGAGTTATTTTTCTAGGGCATCTTTGTGGCGTTTTTCCAAGTAGAATCTTTGTTTCTCCCATGCTTGGCAGCAGTGCAGTGGCTCCAAATTCCAGAGCGCTTGATAAAATTTACCAAGGCTGACAACAGTCGCTGCCCCACTTATTGAGCCCCCATCATGAGTCGGGTGCTGGACCAGGCACACGTGTATTACTTAATTCTCATGTTACCATTACTCTAAGACAGGAGTTACTACTCAGTTTCTGGATGAGGCAGCCAAGGCCCAGAGAGCCTAGGAAGCTTTTCCAGGATCAGGGCCGGCTTAGTGCCAAGGCCAAGCTTCAGGTTCTCTTTTGACCAACATCAAAGCCTTTGCTCCATCTCCCTCCACCCTCCTGCCCTGAGTCATGTTTTCAATCGTGGAATGTTCCTTCTTTGTTCAGAAGTTAATATTTTTAGAACTGTACTTAAGTGTCAGTACTGTTTGGCATGGGTAAGCAGGGTACAGAGTAAGCATTTTGGGGCTTAATTCTAAAGCATGTGGAATGTCCTCAGTGGGCCTAGTGGGAAGGGTTGGCCTTGATAGTAGATCGGCTAAACTTTGAGGGTAACTTACTGGGAAAAAGAGTCCTCAGGGAGCTGTGGCTTCCAAACGCATAAGTTGACTTGACTGATGTGCCTTCTGTAGCTGGACCATGTGGTTCTTCTGTAGATTAACTTTGTTCACTGTAATAAGTACTGTTTATTAAAAGATTACTGTGCACTGAAATAATAACTTAGCTACTGTGTTTCTTTATCATACACCCTGCACATGAAGTGCTTTACCCAAGGTCCTCATTTCATCCCTACAACAACCATGTAAGATTGACCCTACTATTATACCCATTTCACAGATGAGGAAAGTGAAGCATAGGGAGTGTAACTAGTTCACCTCGTGGCATAGCTAGCAAGTGGCAGCGCTAGGTGTGGAGTCTGGGTGTGACTGCAGAGCGGGCAGGATGAGCAGGCCTGTCTCGTCTCCCTTTTCCAGGATCCTGGTGAACATGGACGACAATATCGTGAAGCATTACTCCAACGAAGACACCTTCCAGTTGCAGATGGAGGAGTCCGGGGGATCGTTCAAGCTCACCCTCACCGAGATCTGAGGATGCCCCGCCCACGACTCCCAACGAGCTCAGTGAAGCTGTCACCTGGGCCTTTGGGGTTGGCAGGCCACAGGTTCACCGGTCGGCCACCTTCCAAATGTGGGTGGATGTCAGTGGAAGTTGGAGGTGGCACTGCTTTTGGCTTGGAGATAGCATTGAATGTATTGCATTGACGTTTTTCAGATGACCCCAGAAAGCATATTTGAATTTTCTGCTATAAATACTTAGGATTAAAAGTGGAAACTTTGTTCCAAGATTTGCTAGGTTACCTGGGAACCTTTAGGATATCTGCTACATTATTTATGGAACTGTCTCTTCAGCACGGTGCATGTCAGACTCGGTGTGACTCTGACCGCCTCAGGTCACGGGCACAGTGCCCCCGCCAGACAGGGGCGCCCTCTCTCCTCAGCCTCTCATTCCCTAGTAAGTGTTTACTCCAACAGGGCAGGTTACTGAAATCTTCCTTTGCGACTGTCTTGAACATATCAGCTGCCTCTATTATGAAGAACCGGAATGGTGACAGTGTGCCTCCGTCAGGCTAAAGCTGCGTGTGTGTAAGTGCAATACGTCTTGAAGGCCCGTGTCTGTAAATGTGTACATACCTGTCTTATATAAATAGATAATATATACGTGTGGTGTCTGTACATACAGCGAGGAGACGCGATGAGGTCTACCCAAAGGACTTTCTTGAGACGAGAGGATAAGTTATTCCTGACCACCTACACCCAGCAGGTAGCATGCTGTGCTTAGAGAGTCCTGCTCACAAGCTTTCTCTGGGTTTTCCCAAACACAGCCACCATTCTGCAGCATGGCCAAACTCAGATGACAGAGATGCTGCGCGCTCTTGAGAAGGTGGTTATTTGGATGTCTGCCCTGTTTAACCAATGAAGTAAAGGAAAGAGCACTGTTGCAGCTCACGGCTGTCGTGTCTGCTGGTATCAGTCGGGTGTCCCTGACAGCGGGAGTAAACACAGTGATCACGGCACGCACTGTCGCCACCGTGAACCGGGACATGCAGCTCGGGACGGAGTGCTTCCAGATCTCTGTGCTACAGGAAATGACTTCTGTTTTGTCACGTTTCAGAACCTCCAGGCTTTGATTGTCTTGTATGCTAGCAGTTCTAAAAAGCATTCACGAGTTTATGAGACTGTATGACTATGGGGAACATTTTTATACATGTTTAAATATATAAAAATACTAAAGAGTGTAATTTTGTAACGGAAATAAAAATCGCAGGTATCTTTAGGTTCAGGGAAGTAGAATAGGCTATTTGTATACATAGGATTGATAGTTGCATTCTTCCATTAAAATATTCTAATGAAGTATGTGAACTAAATTGCTGGCTTTCTAAGATAAGATCTTATGGGACACGGGTCATATAATAATATTTTGTATTTTGTTTTATGAAATTGATTTTGTCTTGTTTTTAATTGTATAATTGAAGATGTATTTTAAACCAAAGGGATTAAATTTTATATGTCTATTTCGTAATACATCCTTTCCTGTTATTTAGCTTGGCTTTTCCTGACTTTAGCTTCTGCTTTTACTGACTAAAAGCAGAATCTGAGATCTTAAAAAGTAGAGCTGAAAAGAACAGCTTCGTGTTTTCTCCTTGTTTCCCAGCATGTAAACTTGGGAAAACTCTCTTTCTTCCTCTTAGTCTTGCCTTAGAGGGTCTAAAATGATCTGCGTAATTGTTAACTGAGGGGGCCCCAACTGAGTTTTTAACTACTACCAAAATTTAACCACCAAAGCTTAAGGTAAATGCTTTCAAACCTGAAATCTCAGGGTTCTTAGTTTAAAGCTTAACAGAAAATGTTTGGTTTAAAAATCTACCAGGGACTTCTCTGGTGGTCCAGTGGTTGGGACTCTGCGTTCTCACTGCGGAGGGCCCAGGTTCCATTCCTAGTCAGAGAAGTAAGAACCTGTAAGCTGTGTAGCTTAGCCAAAAAAAAGAAACAAAAATCTACCAGCAGTGTTTCAGATCATCAGAATTTCTAAATCAAACGGCTGTTGTTAAGTATACGCCGGTAATCCAGGGCCAAAATGTGATAGACACTGAAGTGTATTTCTAGTGAACACATGATCGCAGAAATGAAGAAACTCCCAAAGAGGTTTCCTGCAACGCCTGTGGACCTCTCGCTCTAATCCTAGGGCCACAGGTCAGAACTCCTGAGGGGGGAGACCCCGCACATGGTCCCCTGAGGCCCCAGAGCCTGTGGGGTGGGGCTCTTGTGGCCTCTCCCAGGGGGCCCTTCTGGACCCTGCTGCCCTGTCCCCTCACACTTCCTGCCTTCCCTCCGTCTTTGTTTCTTTCTCCCTTAGTCACTTAGCTTTTGCCTTTTGTCTCAGAGCTTGGCTTTGCCTTGGAGGCGAGGGGCTTCTCCTGTCTCCCCAGTGGAGAGCCCAGGTCCCCTGACCCTGCACACACACACACATGGCACCCTGTGACCCTAACCTGCCCGCCGCCCTCCCCAGCCTCTTGTCTCCCTAGATTGCTGGCAGCCTGCCCGGTGCTCAGGTGCTCAGTCAGTGATCCTGCAATGATGAGGTGACAAGCTGGTGCCCTTGACAAGCCCCGCCCCCTGCAGGACAGCAGCAGCGAGATGGGTTAGAAGTCAGAAGCCCAGAAGTGAGCGTGGCTGGACCTGGCCCCACGGCACGCAGTGGGGATCATCTGCCTAACCTGGCGGCAGTCAGGAAAGCAGTGCCTGAGATGGGGCCCGGGAACAGGGCTATTAAGGAGCCGACTGGACGTCATGAGGACGGAGTCGCAGGGGGTGCATGCGGCCCGCAGGTGCAGAGGGCGGGGTTACCACGCCTGCTCCTGCCAACCAGGTGTGCACTCGTTCAAGGTCAATGTCCTCTGTCCACCCTGTGGAGCTGGCATATTACTGTCTTCCGACATCAGCAAGATCTGCATCTCACCTGCAAACACTGCCCCAAGCACGAGCTGGTGGGCGGTATGGTCAGGCCTCGAAGCCACACCTTGGCTGCCCCGAGGACGTCACAGAGGTGTGCACCAACAGTCCCTTTTCTGCTCCGATCACTTCTGTCTCACACACACACCCTCGATCCTGAACTCCTTTAGCCATCAGCCCCCTTCAAATCTTTTAGCCAAATTTTAGAAAATTTTACAAATGTCACACATGCCAAGAAAAAAAACACATACCATGAGAAGGAATGAGGAGAGTTCCACAAGAGGATCTTTGAGAGGTGAGTGTTCTGACACCCAGTCCGATGCCCCAGAGGGAACCATTTCTCCACGGCCACGCCAGGATCCTCCAGGCAAACTCAGGTGCACTGCGCATGTTGTTTTGCAGGTAGGGTCATACTGTTCTTGGCAGATGTTTTCATTTCAATCACTATTCTTTAGACATGAGTTCTTTTTAGTGACTGCATTGTATTCCATTGTAGAAATGACCACCATCTAATCAGTACCCAGGGCTTCTCTGGTGGCTCAAATGGTAAAGAATCTGCCTTCAGTGCAGGAGATATGGGTTCGATCCCTGGGTTGGGAAGATTCCCCAGAGGAGATTCCAGTATTCTTGCCTGGAGAATCCTATGGACAGAAGAGCCTGGTGGGCTATAGTCCATGGGGTCACATAGAGTTGAACACCACTGAGTGACTGAACAACAAATCAGTACCTACTGATAGACATTTAGACCAAGATTTTGCTACTACAAGCATTGCTGCAAAAAAACGTACACAGGTCTGTCCTTCCATACCTGTGAAGTGGAACTGCACAGTGAGTTCTTAGCAGAGGAATACCAAGTCAGAGACAGTGGTCAGTCAACTTTCTGTAGGCACTGTGAAACTGCTATCCAGAGAGAACCAGTTTCATTCCTGCCCGCTGAGTGTGAGTCTGTCTCTCAATGTCTCAGCGCTTTAATTCATGTGTCTTTTGGAGGGCAGTTGAGCGTAACTTACTGTTTGGGAGCTGTTTGTTCTTTGTTCTCTGTTTACCTCCTTGAAAGACTAGTCTGTTTATTGTCCCGCTTCCTCATTTCTTACGCACTCAGCCCGGGGCAGCCTGACTTCTGTCCCTGCCACACTGTGCAGTGAGCTCAGTGCCAGATGCTGGATGGTCTCCTTTAATCCTCCCGGGGCCACTGAGTGGGGTGTACTCCCATTTCACAGCTGAGAACCAGGAGATCTCACTGCTGGGGAAAGAAGCAGTGTGTCCACCTCCAAACCTCCAGTTCTCTCCACTGTTGTATGCTGTGCCCACTGCAAATGCTCCAGCCAGGGTTGTGGACGGCCTAGCTGCTCATCTCTCTCTCGGACATTTGACCGTAAAGAAAAGCTCAATTTCTTTGGCTTTTGTGACAGGTATATCAGCTAGAAAGTTTTGGTTGCAAAATCAGAAACGACAAGCTGGTTAAACAATAAAGGAAATGTACTGCTCTAACGCTGAAGCTGAAGGTGGCCTAGGTTGGTCTTGGACCTTGATGTCACTGGCAGCCTAATTTCTTGCCTCCTTTGGGGGTTCCATCCTAAGTTTTACTCTCCCTGTGTGGTCTCAAGATGACTGCCAACATTCCTAAGTCCGTGTGTCTCCTGGTTCAAGTCCAGAGGCACAGGACTCCCAGCAAATGTCCTGAAATTCATTTGGATCAGAACATCTCAGTTTACTCATCCACTGGTGAACCGTCATTCAGTTCAGTTAAGTTCAGTCGCTCAGTCATGTCTGACTCTGTGACCCCATGAATCGCAGCACACCAGGCCTCCCTGTCCATCACCGTCATTAGGTCCCTCCAAAAGTCTCCTCCCTTCAACCACACGGCTTGGATAATTGAAATCAGGCTCTGGGGAGACTAGAAAGGGAACACGGGTCAGAGAAAGAATAAGACACGCTTACCAGGCAGCATCCTCTGATTCTCCTATCTCTGGCTGACCCTCTCTGACCCCACACCTGCCCAGGAAGTGCCGCTGTTCTCATCTCTCCATCCTCAGATTCTAATGTCTTGAGCATAGACTATTCCCAGATTTCTTTCTCCAATCCAAACTGTCCCTTTAGCTCCAAATCCAAACCATATTGGATGTTCTCTGTCAGGCTCATACCCCAAACTGAGCTCCTCTCCTCGTCACGGTTCCTGTTGTGCATGGCACCAAGCTGGAAACCAGGGTCACCTTTGACTCTGCCACCTCTCTCATCCCAGTGTCCACTCCAGACCTTTGGGCCTGGCTTGTCCTCTTCCACTTCTCCACTGTTGAAATAGCTTCCTGCCCACCTGTATGTAGCGCACCCACCCCTCAGCCACTCTTCAACCCACAGGCTCTCTCCACAGTGCAGAGTTGTCACGATAAATCACGGATGGCTTGTCCAGACAGGCTCGTGAGTCCACGCTATCTGCATATCTCCAAGCACATGAGTCCTTCCCTGTCCCGTTTCCTGGAGTCCTCCTCTCTGCTTTGGCTGAGCATGTTCACCCATTCTCTGAGACTCAGTTCACCCATCACCAACTCAGAGCTTTCCTTGGCATTCCACTTTCCCTGGTGAAGTATGGACACCCTCCTTTGGCCTCTCCGGCATCCTATGTAGTTGCCCGTTGAGATATCTGTCCGTCCTCCTCTCCAGCCCTATTCCAGAGTCCAGGAGGGCAGGGGGCAAGGGGCAGGGAGCAGGATAGGGGCACACACCATGCTTTCTTACCCCCCTCTGAAGTCTAGCATGGTGCTGGGCATAAAGAAGTTCACTAGCAAACAGTGATGCTAATTCATGTTTTTAGTTGCCCTGAACAAAAGCCTTGAAGTCATCATCAGTTTCCCTTTCTTTCACATCCTGTATCCAGTCTCTTCTCCAAACCCTGTTGTTGTATCCTTCAAAATACATCCAGAATCCAACCATCTCTCACCACCTCAACTCTCACCTATATCTTTGCAGTCGCCTAACTAGACTCATCAGGGCTTCCCAGGTGGTGCTAGTAGTAAAGAACCAGCTTGCCAATGGAGAAGACGTAAGAGACACAGGTTCAATCCCTAGCTCAGGAAAACACCTGGAGGAGGGCATGGAAACCCACTCCAGTATCCTTGCCCAGAGAATCCCATGGACAGAGGAACCTGGCGGGCTACAGTCCATAGAGTCCCAAAGAGTTGGACACGACTGAAACGACTTAGCACAGCTCAACACAACTAGACTCTTTGTTTCCACCTTCATTTTATTTTCAATCTAGAGGGAAATGATCCTTCTAATATATGCATCTAGATTAAGCTTCTCTGGCTTAAAACCCTACAGTGGCTCCCTGTCTCACTCAGAGGAAAAGCCAAGGTCCCTAAATGTGGATGGGGTCCACGGCCCTTACCCTCTGACCTCATCTCTTACTACTCCCTGCTTCCCCTTCCTCTTCAGCCATCCTGTCCCTCTTGCCAAAGATACTACTCAGCGACGTCTCTCAAGGTTACATGATGTCAGCAGCACACAGATAATAAACCACCAGTTTTCCACTGCTGAAATTCCTCCCATCTCCACTGGAGATACCTGCCCAATCTCAGTCTCAGGAAGAAAGATCCATTTATGAGCCCGATGGGAAGTCATGGCATTAATAACATGAGTGCAGGCTGAGTGTCAGGCTTGCCCTTCTCGGCAAGTACTTTTTTTCTCCATAACTGTTATGAAAGACTGCCGGGGTCCAGCCCCGGTGGATCCAGGGTGATGCGAAGGTGGAGACGGAGTCGGCATCCTAGGAAAAACTTATTTAGAGGGATTAGAAAATTAGCAGAGAAAAGAGGCTAAATAACTTGGCTTACGTGGAATACCAATCACCACCTACATAGGCCACAGGCATCTTTCCATTCTCTCGAGGGAGAGGAGGCACTGAGGGCCCCTCGGTCTCATCTTAGAAGCCCAGGCAGAATTAGTAGGCTTGGTGAGGACCTCCGAGTCAGATGGTAATTCAGTCAGAAAATAGTAGAAGATATTAGAGGAGAAAAAAGAGGCTGAATAACTTGGTTTACGTGGGATACCAATAAAATTCCAAGACAAGGAATGTGCACCATCTACGTTGGGCTGCCGGCACCACTTGAATATCGGAAAGTAGGCTTGAAAGCCAGGGAAAGTAAGCAGACGTGGCGGGCACCCACGCTCCAGATGGGAATTCAGTCAGAAATATGGAAAACAAGAAAGAACGACATGACATGAGGGTATCAGTCTTTCCGGAAACTGATCCGTTTTCTTTATTTTCAGTTTTGCTTATATACCTTTTGTTATTCATAGGGACTCACAGAGTCACGCGGGGGTCAGCAGTCCTGACCTTTGTCAAAATCAGGTGCTTCACATAAATGTATAAAANGGAGAGCCCCCCCGTAAAGTCAGAGGTGTAGGTGAGAGCATAAAACAGACTTTGGTTTTGGGGGTAGATGCTTGGGAACAGGGGGTTTCCTGAGGCTTGATCACGCCTTTGCGTATGCCAAGCCTCCTTCCTCATGACCTTTGCCATGGGTGGAGTTCCTCACGCTGGCTTCTGGCAAAAGACCATCAGAAGTGCTTTACTTCCAGCTGCCAGGACCAACGTCACACCTTTGCTGCAGAGCTCAGGGGTATCGTGAGTCTCCAGCCCTCAGACAGGTCTAGTTTGAGGGGACCTCGGTCACCTTGCCATTCCACTGATGAAAGAGGAATGGCAGGAAATAGCTTCTCTGGAAAATTGGTGAGTACCTGTGTGCAAAGGGAGAAAACCACAGGAACTCAGCGGGCTGTCTCTAAAATTTCTGGGGGGTCCAGTGATCTGGGGCATGTCAAGATACCCCTCCAGGGTGAAGGTCCTCTCCTTTCATGGTCCCCACCCCTCCCTGACCCTGCCCCCCAGGCTCTTTCTCTGTTTTTTTTCATAGCGCTTGTTGCTTTCTAACCTACCATGTGCTGTGCTCATTTGCTTCAGTAGTGTTCGACCCTGTAGCCTCATTGATCATAGCCCCATGGATCATAGCCCACCAGACTCCTCTGTCCATGGGGATTCTCCTGGCAAGAATACTGGAGTGAGTTGCCATGCCCTCTTCCAAGGAAGGGATCTTCCTGACCCAGGGATTGAACCTGAGTTGCCTGTGCCTCCTCACTGCAGGCAGATTCTTTAGCACTGAGTCACCAGGGAAGCCCAACATTTCAGGCAAGTGGAATCTTCCCAGACCAGGGATCGAAACTGTGTTCCCCGCAGTGACAGGCGGGTTCTTAACCACTGAACCACCAGGGAAGTCTGGCCTGCAGGACCTTAGTCGTGGTATGCGGGATCTAGTTTCCTGACCTGGGATCAAACCCAGGCCCCCTGCACTGGGAGTGCCAAGTCTCAGACACTGGACCACCCGGGAGGTAACCTAACCTACCATATATTTCACTTGATTTTTATGCTTGTTTGTCGTTCACCTCCTTCGCTAGGATGTTCCCTCCATCAGAACAAGGGTTTTGTCTGACTTGGTCCCTAATGAGTTCCAAGAGCCTCCAGGATTGCTGGCGCTTTGTGGACCCTTGAGCGGTGTCTTGTATCAGCCACCCTTGATTCATCCTTCACCCCCGCCCAGCTCTCCTCCCGGGGACACACCTGTGGGACCACGCAGCCTGTATGGCCAGGGAGGAGAGCCTCCGGCAGGAACCTCAGGGTCAGGGACCGATTTCTGACTCCCCACAAGCCACCTCAAGCAGGCTGACCCCCAAGCACGTGGTTTCCACATGCTCTTTCCCTCAGCGATGGGATCACTTCCTTATTCCTTCAGAGGTGAGCTGGTACTCACTGCAGGTCACAAACTGTCCCTCTAGGACCCCTTACATTTCATCTTGATAAACAATCCTTTTTTAAAAAAAAAAAATTATTTTACATTGAAGTATAGCTGATTGATAATGTACTGACAGTTTCAGGCGATCAGCGCAGGGACTCAGTCACACATCTACATGTATCCATTCTCCTCCAAACTCCCCACCCCTCCAGGCTGCCACTGTCCGTCTGAATAGCACTATTTTGAATGTGTCATCTAATTCCTCTTGAGACCCCGATTGAGACAATGATCAATACACTTCCACTGAATGACTGAATGGCTCCACTGCCGTAAAATAACTGGATCACAGACGACAGGACTTTGTGATCCTGAGTGTTCTTTCTTTTCTTCCTTTTAAAAAATTTTTATTTCATTTATTTGGCTGTGACGGGTCATACTTACAACATGCAGGCTTCTGTAGTTGTGGCAGTTCAGTTCAGTTCAGTTGTTCAGTTGACTCTTTGTGAGCCCATGGACTTGCACACCAGGCCTCCCTGTCCATCACCAACTCCTGGAGTTTACTCAAACTCATGCCCATTGAGTCTNTATTTGGCTGTGACGGGTCATACTTACAACATGCAGGCTTCTGTAGTTGTGGCAGTTCAGTTCAGTTCAGTTGTTCAGTTGACTCTTTGTGAGCCCATGGACTTGCACACCAGGCCTCCCTGTCCATCACCAACTCCTGGAGTTTACTCAAACTCATGCCCATTGAGTCTGTGATGCCATCTAACCATCTCATTCTCTGTCGTCCCCTTCTCCTCCTGCCCTCAATCTTTCCCAGCATCAGCGTCTTTTCAAATGTCAGCTCTTCACATCAGGTGGCCAAAGTACTGGAGCTTCAGGTTCAGCATCAGTCCTTCCAATGAGTATTCAGAACTGATTTCCTTTAGGATGGACTGGTTGGATCCCCTTGCAGTCCAAGGGACTCTCAAAAGTCTTCTCCAACACCACAGTTCAGAAGCATCCATTCTTTGGCACTCAGCTTTCTTTATAGTCCAACTCTCACACCCATAGATGACTACTGCAAAAAATATAGCCTTAACTAGACAGACCTTTGTTGGCAAAGTAATGTCTCTGCTTTTTAATATGCTACTAGGTTGGTCATAATTTTTCTTCCAAGGAGTAAGCATCTTTTAATTTTATGGCTGCAGTCGCCATCTGTAGTGATTTTGGAGCCCCCAAAAATAAAGTCAGCTACTGTTTCCACTATTTCTCCATCTATTTGCCATGAAGTAATGGGACTGGATGCCATGGTCTTTGTTTTCTGAACGTTGAGCTTTAAGCCAACCTTTTTACTCTCCTCTTTCATCCAGAGGCTCTACAGTTCCTCTTCACTTTCTGCCGCAAGGGTGGTGTCATCTGCATATCTGAGGTGATTGGTATTTCTCCCGGCAATCTCGATTCCAGCAGTAGTAGTTGTGGCTCTCGGGCTTAATTGCTCCAAGGCATGTGGCAATCTTAGTTCCGCAACCAGAGATCGAACGCGTATCCCCTGCACTGACAGGCAGATTCTTAACCCTGGACCGCCAGGGAAGTCCTCGGACGTTCCTCCTCCGCGTGTTCTCCTGTATGATACTGCTGAGGAGGCGCTCCCTCGAGATCTCTAGTATGAAATGCTGGGGAAGGCTAGGCAGGGTTTTTGGAGAGTCACGCACCTCGGGTTGGGGCCTAGGGTGGGGCGCGATTCTTGCAGGGATTAGGAAAGAAAGTTTGACTTTCTTTCCCAGAAATGTTCCCAACCAGCATGCCTGTGTTCAGGTTTCATTATGTACTTGAAGGAAGATCATTTCAAGGGTCTGAGTTGAGTTTTACTTCTGGCCTCTACTCCTTTCCGTGCGTGGTTCTCCGTTGCTTTTTACAGAAAATTAAGTCCAGGGCCCCGGGGAGCCGCCTCACACTCATGGGCACACCAGCCCCCGCCATCAGGAGCTTCTGAGGCCAGACAGCCAAGTGACACAGACACTCCTGGTCACATCTCTCCACTGAAAACACACACACACACACACACACCTACTCAGGGCTTCCCTGGTGGCTCAGATGGTAAAGAATCCGCCTGCAATGAGGGAGACCCAGTGGGTTCTATCCCTGGGTTGGGAAGATCCTCTGGAGAAGGGAAAGGCTACTCACTCCAGTATTCTGGCCTGGAGAATTCCATGGACTACAGTCCATGGGGTCGCAAAGAGTCCGACATGACTGAGTGACTTTCACTTCACTTTCACTTATTTTTCAGGAAAAGCATAGAAGATAAAAACTAAAGTAGTACAAAAAAAATTTTTTTTTTACTCTTGATTTCTTTTGAGGATTTTCTTCCTTCCTCTCCCTCTCCCCCCTCCTCCTCCCTCCCTACTCCCTCCCTACTCCCTCCATTCTTTCTTTCCTTCCTTCCATCCCATATGTTAAGAACTCAACTGCTAAACAGGGGGTTATAACATTATAGGAAGAGAAAACGCTTGAGAGTCCAGCTGACCTGCTACCTAAGTGGGAGGGGAGATTTTTCCCTGGAAATAACCCTCTACAGGGGCAAGGCATGAGCCCTTCTGATTCCAGAAGCTCAAAATTCACCAGACTGTTTAGCACGCAGACTGCTCTGCCTAGGCCACCTTAAAGGAGGGCAGGAAAGTGGATTTTACCCCCTGGAATGGATACAGAATCTTTTCCCCAAGATAAATCTATACACAGATCGTAAATCTTTCACAAAATTTAGCTAAAACTGGATCACAGGCCTAAAATAAAATACAAAAGAAAACTAGCATTCCTAGAAGACAACACAGGAGAAAATCTAGATGACTTTGGATATGATGATGAATTTTTAGGTATGAACCACGAGAAAAATAATTGATCAGCTAGATTTACTGAATTTTAAAATGGTGGCTCTGCAAAAGATAATGTCATGAGAATGAGAAGACAAGTCATTGGCTGGGGAAAAAACAGTTGCGAAAAACATGTCTGGTAAAGGACTGTTATCTAAAATACACAGAGAATTTTAAAACCTCAATAATAAGAAAACAAACTCACCAAACTAAGACACAGGCCAAAGACCTTAACAGACACCTCACCAAAAAAGGACATGTCAACAGCAAATACACATATGTCGAGATGCTTCACATCGTCTGACATTAGTCAGTCAGTCAGTTCAGTCGCTCAGTCGTGTCTGACACTTTGCGACCCCCTGAATCGCAGCACGCCAGGCCTCCCAGTCCATCACCAACTCCCAGAGTTCACTCAGACTCATGTGCATCGAGTTGGTGATGTCATCCAGCCATCTCATCCTCTGTCGTCCCTTACTNACTTGGTCCCTAATGAGTTCCAAGAGCCTCCAGGATTGCTGGCGCTTTGTGGACCCTTGAGCGGTGTCTTGTATCAGCCACCCTTGATTCATCCTTCACCCCCGCCCAGCTCTCCTCCCGGGGACACACCTGTGGGACCACGCAGCCTGTATGGCCAGGGAGGAGAGCCTCCGGCAGGAACCTCAGGGTCAGGGACCGATTTCTGACTCCCCACAAGCCACCTCAAGCAGGCTGACCCCCAAGCACGTGGTTTCCACATGCTCTTTCCCTCAGCGATGGGATCACTTCCTTATTCCTTCAGAGGTGAGCTGGTACTCACTGCAGGTCACAAACTGTCCCTCTAGGACCCCTTACATTTCATCTTGATAAACAATCCTTTTTTAAAAAAAAAAAATTATTTTACATTGAAGTATAGCTGATTGATAATGTACTGACAGTTTCAGGCGATCAGCGCAGGGACTCAGTCACACATCTACATGTATCCATTCTCCTCCAAACTCCCCACCCCTCCAGGCTGCCACTGTCCGTCTGAATAGCACTATTTTGAATGTGTCATCTAATTCCTCTTGAGACCCCGATTGAGACAATGATCAATACACTTCCACTGAATGACTGAATGGCTCCACTGCCGTAAAATAACTGGATCACAGACGACAGGACTTTGTGATCCTGAGTGTTCTTTCTTTTCTTCCTTTTAAAAAATTTTTATTTCATTTATTTGGCTGTGACGGGTCATACTTACAACATGCAGGCTTCTGTAGTTGTGGCAGTTCAGTTCAGTTCAGTTGTTCAGTTGACTCTTTGTGAGCCCATGGACTTGCACACCAGGCCTCCCTGTCCATCACCAACTCCTGGAGTTTACTCAAACTCATGCCCATTGAGTCTGTGATGCCATCTAACCATCTCATTCTCTGTCGTCCCCTTCTCCTCCTGCCCTCAATCTTTCCCAGCATCAGCGTCTTTTCAAATGTCAGCTCTTCACATCAGGTGGCCAAAGTACTGGAGCTTCAGGTTCAGCATCAGTCCTTCCAATGAGTATTCAGAACTGATTTCCTTTAGGATGGACTGGTTGGATCCCCTTGCAGTCCAAGGGACTCTCAAAAGTCTTCTCCAACACCACAGTTCAGAAGCATCCATTCTTTGGCACTCAGCTTTCTTTATAGTCCAACTCTCACACCCATAGATGACTACTGCAAAAAATATAGCCTTAACTAGACAGACCTTTGTTGGCAAAGTAATGTCTCTGCTTTTTAATATGCTACTAGGTTGGTCATAATTTTTCTTCCAAGGAGTAAGCATCTTTTAATTTTATGGCTGCAGTCGCCATCTGTAGTGATTTTGGAGCCCCCAAAAATAAAGTCAGCTACTGTTTCCACTATTTCTCCATCTATTTGCCATGAAGTAATGGGACTGGATGCCATGGTCTTTGTTTTCTGAACGTTGAGCTTTAAGCCAACCTTTTTACTCTCCTCTTTCATCCAGAGGCTCTACAGTTCCTCTTCACTTTCTGCCGCAAGGGTGGTGTCATCTGCATATCTGAGGTGATTGGTATTTCTCCCGGCAATCTCGATTCCAGCAGTAGTAGTTGTGGCTCTCGGGCTTAATTGCTCCAAGGCATGTGGCAATCTTAGTTCCGCAACCAGAGATCGAACGCGTATCCCCTGCACTGACAGGCAGATTCTTAACCCTGGACCGCCAGGGAAGTCCTCGGACGTTCCTCCTCCGCGTGTTCTCCTGTATGATACTGCTGAGGAGGCGCTCCCTCGAGATCTCTAGTATGAAATGCTGGGGAAGGCTAGGCAGGGTTTTTGGAGAGTCACGCACCTCGGGTTGGGGCCTAGGGTGGGGCGCGATTCTTGCAGGGATTAGGAAAGAAAGTTTGACTTTCTTTCCCAGAAATGTTCCCAACCAGCATGCCTGTGTTCAGGTTTCATTATGTACTTGAAGGAAGATCATTTCAAGGGTCTGAGTTGAGTTTTACTTCTGGCCTCTACTCCTTTCCGTGCGTGGTTCTCCGTTGCTTTTTACAGAAAATTAAGTCCAGGGCCCCGGGGAGCCGCCTCACACTCATGGGCACACCAGCCCCCGCCATCAGGAGCTTCTGAGGCCAGACAGCCAAGTGACACAGACACTCCTGGTCACATCTCTCCACTGAAAACACACACACACACACACACACCTACTCAGGGCTTCCCTGGTGGCTCAGATGGTAAAGAATCCGCCTGCAATGAGGGAGACCCAGTGGGTTCTATCCCTGGGTTGGGAAGATCCTCTGGAGAAGGGAAAGGCTACTCACTCCAGTATTCTGGCCTGGAGAATTCCATGGACTACAGTCCATGGGGTCGCAAAGAGTCCGACATGACTGAGTGACTTTCACTTCACTTTCACTTATTTTTCAGGAAAAGCATAGAAGATAAAAACTAAAGTAGTACAAAAAAAATTTTTTTTTTACTCTTGATTTCTTTTGAGGATTTTCTTCCTTCCTCTCCCTCTCCCCCCTCCTCCTCCCTCCCTACTCCCTCCCTACTCCCTCCATTCTTTCTTTCCTTCCTTCCATCCCATATGTTAAGAACTCAACTGCTAAACAGGGGGTTATAACATTATAGGAAGAGAAAACGCTTGAGAGTCCAGCTGACCTGCTACCTAAGTGGGAGGGGAGATTTTTCCCTGGAAATAACCCTCTACAGGGGCAAGGCATGAGCCCTTCTGATTCCAGAAGCTCAAAATTCACCAGACTGTTTAGCACGCAGACTGCTCTGCCTAGGCCACCTTAAAGGAGGGCAGGAAAGTGGATTTTACCCCCTGGAATGGATACAGAATCTTTTCCCCAAGATAAATCTATACACAGATCGTAAATCTTTCACAAAATTTAGCTAAAACTGGATCACAGGCCTAAAATAAAATACAAAAGAAAACTAGCATTCCTAGAAGACAACACAGGAGAAAATCTAGATGACTTTGGATATGATGATGAATTTTTAGGTATGAACCACGAGAAAAATAATTGATCAGCTAGATTTACTGAATTTTAAAATGGTGGCTCTGCAAAAGATAATGTCATGAGAATGAGAAGACAAGTCATTGGCTGGGGAAAAAACAGTTGCGAAAAACATGTCTGGTAAAGGACTGTTATCTAAAATACACAGAGAATTTTAAAACCTCAATAATAAGAAAACAAACTCACCAAACTAAGACACAGGCCAAAGACCTTAACAGACACCTCACCAAAAAAGGACATGTCAACAGCAAATACACATATGTCGAGATGCTTCACATCGTCTGACATTAGTCAGTCAGTCAGTTCAGTCGCTCAGTCGTGTCTGACACTTTGCGACCCCCTGAATCGCAGCACGCCAGGCCTCCCAGTCCATCACCAACTCCCAGAGTTCACTCAGACTCATGTGCATCGAGTTGGTGATGTCATCCAGCCATCTCATCCTCTGTCGTCCCTTACTCCTCTTGCCCCCAATCCCTCCCAGCATCAGGATCTTTTCCAATGAGTCAACTCTTCACATGAGGTGGCCAAAGTACTGGAGTTTCTGGTTCAGCATCAGTCCTTCCAATGACCACCCAGGATGGATCTCCTTTAGGACAGACTGGTTGGATCTCCTTGCAGTCCAAGGGACTCTCAAGAGTCTTCTCCAACACCACAGTTCAAAAGCATCAATTCTTTGGCACTCAGCTGTCTTCACAGTCCAACTCTCACATCCATACATGACCACTGGAAAAACCATAGCCTTGACTAGACGGACCTTTGTTGTCATCTGATGGGGAGTGCAAATTAAAACAACCAAGAAATGCCATCACACACCCATGAGAATGCCCAAAGTCCAGAAAAACACTGACGGCACCAAATGCCGGCGAGGATGCAGGGCAAAAGGAATCCCCAGATGTTGCTGGCAGGGATGCAAAATGGTGCAGCCACTTGGAAAGACAGATTGGCAGCTTCTTACAAAACCGTACCCTTACCATAGATAGGATCCAGCAATCACGCTCCTTGGTATTTACCCTAAAGAGCTGAAAACATACCCATGCAAAGCCTCGAGCCTAGATGTTTACAGCAGCTCTATTCATAACTTCCAGAACTTGGAGCAACCCACATGTCCTTCAGTAGGTGAATAAATAAATCAACTGTGATCCATCCAGTCAACAGAATGTTGCTCGGCGCTAAAAACCAATGCACTGCTAAGGGAAAGGTGTCAATCTGAAAATGCCACATCACCTATATGACATTTTGGAAAGAAAAAAAAGCAATAGGGACAGTAAAAATAGCAGTGGTTCCCAGGGTTTCTGGGGGATGGATGAAAAACCAGAACACGGAGGATGCTTGGGACAGCAAAAATATTCTGTGTGATACAGTAATGATGGATACATGTCGACATGCTATTATAGGCTGTCCAAGCCTGTGGAATGCACATCACTGAGTGTGAACCGTCATATAGACCCGCAGGGGACAATGATGTAGCATAGAGGGTTATCTATGGTGACAAATGTCCCACTGATCATGGGGGGTGGGGGGTTGGCTGGGCATGTGTGAGCCTGGGCGGGCGGGTAAATATATGGAAAATCTCTGTACTTTCCTCTCAGTTTTGCTACAAACCCCAAATTGCTCTTAAAAAATAAAGTCCTAATAAAAAACTTTTGTTCACCCAGAAAATGCACAGACCTGCAGCCAAAGCCAAAGAACGCTCCTCTGTGGCTATGCTGACCGCCTGTCCTGGGCCCCCACCCCGGGCGGTGTCGGGGATGATGCTGTCCCCAAGATGGGCACTGCGGGCGGCCCATGCACCCAGATCTTGGGCTCAGCAGTTTGGGTGGTCCAGGTGGACAAAGCCTCTCGGCCTCCTGGGATTTTGAGGCTAAGTCAGCTCTCTGTTGCAGTTCCGGGCCTCCCAGCAAGCCAGATGGTCCTCGAACCTCACCTTGTCATGTCCACGTCCTGCTGGACCAGACAGGGGCAGTGGCCAGCCCAAGCCTGGCAGCCAGCACAGATGGCCCAGTTACCAGCCACTGCTGTGTGCATGTAGGTTGTGATAAGAGTAGGCAAACATCCTGCAGGCCACAAGGGCTGGAGGCTGCAGCTCCCAAGGGAGAAGGTGCCCCAGGGACAGAGACTCCCCTCCAGGAGGGATCCCCGGGGGAGAAGCCGTGGGAGAGGAGGAACCGCCCTTCGAGTCGGTTCTGCCTTTGATTCTCACAGGCAACGCTGTGAGATAGGAGGGCTAGGATCATCATCCACTTCACAGAGGAACCAACAGGCTCAGAGAGACTCAGCAGCCAGCCCCATCACTCAGCAGTGGACACGGCTGGCCAGCCCGCGGCCCTCCTCCCCAGAGCCACAAGGCACCGGGTGTCTGAAGATGGCTGAGACCCTCCTGTCCAGTCCCCACCCTGCTCCCCATAGCTGACTCCCATTTTCCATTTATAGTCTCATGGAGTCTGTCCTCCAAGCTGGGTGGGCCCAGCTCAGCAGAAGAGAGCCGGACGCACATTCAGTCTGAAACAGCTGCTTCCCTTCCCACTCCCTTTGGGTTGGGTGGGGGCTGTGAGGGGTATCTAGTGCCCTCCAGCTCTGATTTCCAATGGCAGCCATCTCTGGGCAGCCCACAAAGGGTGCAGGGCGGTGGAAGGAGCAGGTGGCCCCGGGCCAGCCCACCCCAAGAGGGTGCTATCTGGAGAAACACGATCCTCACACCTTTACTCTCTAGACAGGGTTTCCTGAGGGTCTGTGATCGTATTTGAAATAGCAGAGCGAAAGTCTCCATCTAATCAGGCCAACGTCTGGGATTCCTCAGTTGATTATATGCGACGTGTCCTACTCTCTGTGACCCTGTGGACTGCAGCCCGCCAGGCTCCTCTGTCCATGACATTCAGGCAACAATGCTGGAGTGGGCTGCCATTTCCTCCTCTGGGGGATCTTCCTGACTAGGGAAGATCCTGTGTCTCCTGCATCTCCTGCACTGGCAGGTGGGTTCCTTACCACGAGTGCCACCTAGAAAGCCCGGGATTCTCCAAAGACAGTTTCTATCAGTTGGGTTTTTTTTTTTTTTTGGTCTCTATATAAGCCATACTTTCTTATTTCTTTTCATGTCTTACAATGTATTTCGTTGCTGAAATTGAGCATTTTCAATAATAAAACTTGGTTCCTTGGGCAATCAGCTTCCTCTCTTTGCATGCAGTGGCCTGGAAGGGGTGGACAGGCCCAATAGCGGGGAAACAGGGATGGATAGGCCCATTAGGGGGGAAACTCTCAAACTGAGCCCTGACCCATCTCTCTCCTTTCTGTCCCATATCTCCTCCAAGAGCCTCTTCCCTTTCCAGGGAGGGACAGATGGTTAGCTCTGAGGGGCCTCACACCCATGGATCCCCTATCGCACCCCCGTCCACCTGGCTCTCTGTCCCGAGAAAGCCCTCCAATTGTGAAGCCAGGCCCTGAGGCTGCAGAAGCCTGGGTCAGAGACAGCAGCAGCCCCGGGGCCTCCGCCTGCCCGCCCGCCAGCACAGCAGATGCAGCCCAGGCCTCCTCGAGGTCGTGTGGCCTCCCCTGGGTGGCTGACAGCCAGCCCAGGGCTGGCCTGTGGGTGTCTGGTCCGGCTGGCTGCCGGCCACCCTCCGCCCACCAGTCCTGGAGCAAGGCCACCGCCGGCGAGACGCTCTGACCTTTCCCCCACTTCCCGCTCCAGCCTCCAGATGCTTCCAGGTCCCCGAAGCCGACAGGAATCATGTGCGGCAGGCCCCTGCCTCCCCTCTCAGGCTTGGGCCTGAGGGCAGCACGAGTGAGCAGGGAGCAGGCCTGCAGGGCTTGGACCACCCCGCGTTCCCCTCCTCCATTCAGCACCTGCCCTGCCAGCGTTGGGCTCCTTCAGCCCCTGAGGTCCTCCTCCCTCGAGGAACAGTCCTGAGGGCGGGCTTAGTGACCCATGCTCTCACGCTGCCCACACTGTGGGTGGTCCTCCTCCCGGGACCCTCCCAGCCGCTCGATCCTCTGTCATCTGCTTGGAGTTCCCTGAACACTCGCAGGCCTAACTCTCGTCTCCTCATCCAGGTTCACAGTGCCACAGGGCTCCCCAAATCCTCATGGTCCAGACCCTATCCCTAAGACAGACAGAGACAGCGCTTCTTTTCCCCTCAGGCCCGTGACCCTTCAGGGATAGGGGGCTTTGCCAGAGAGCCATGACCAGGTGGCAGGGCCGGGTGAAAACTCAGCCCCATCCCCAGCCTGAGATGCACATGGAGAAACCGAGGCATGGAGAGGTAAGCAGGGGTCAGAGAGACTGAGCCTGGTGACCTCAGCCCCACACCCACCTGGACCCTGGAGCACAGGGCAGGAGTGGGGGACTCGGGATGGATTTGGTCCCAACTCTCTTACACCTCCATAAAATTGGAAAATATATATGTAATTAAACTTAAAGATAGTTGGGAAGGAAAGTCGTTTTTGTTATTGTTTTAAATATTTTATTAAGGAAGACACTAAACAATGCAAAAGTAGACAGAACAGTGTGGTGAACTCCTATGGAACCATGATCCAGCCACAATAAGACCCATTTGACCAGGGGTCAGCAGGTTACGGCCTAAGAGCCAACTTCAGCCCACTACCTGTTTTTATGAATAAAGTTTTAAGAATAGTTTTTTCAATCACTCATCAAACCATCAGTCCCATTACCCAAATATGATCACTGCTGATGTTCTAGTCAGTTTCTGATTTTTAAATTCTTTTTATTTTCTCCTAAATCTAGCTCAAGGACTTCTCAGGTGGCCAGTGGTAAAGAATCCACCTGCCAATGCAGGAGATGCAAATTCAATCTCTAGGTTGGGAAGATCCCCTGGAGAAGGAAATGACAACCCACTCTGATATTCTTGCCTAGAGAATCCCATGGACAGAGGAGCCTGGCGGGCTACAGTCCCTGGGGTCACAAAGAGTCCAGTACGACCGAGTGACTAACACTTTTTTCACTTTTCCAGTTTCTGTGGTGTAAGTATTCTCATGAGGGCTGATCTCAAGCTATGATATGACACCACCAAACGTGGGCTGGAGGGGGTGTGAACACTCAGGGTGCCAGCCAGCTCCGGCCACCATGGCTCTCCTCTTTCAGGCAGGTGACAACCACCGAGGTTGGAGATGAGTGGGCTCCAGACAGGTGACGTATATGGCCAGGAGCACTTTTTTCATAGGTACTCCAAGTTCCGCCTCAGCCTTACCTTAGAAGGTGGAACCCCCATATCGTGGCACGTATTGTCTGTGTTTGCTGTGCTTCTTTGTTGCACGTGGAGGAAAGAACTTGGACTACGCCCGGCATCCGCTGCTTCTTATCCTCTGCGGTGCGGAAGCAGGGCCCTCAGCGTAAGAACTGGGGCTCCTCTTCTCCCCCTGTGGGCAGGCAAATGCTTGGGGAGCAGCAGACAGGCTGTGTGTGTGAGGCTGAGGCACTGTCTCTAAGGCCAGGGTGCCAGGGCTCCCCAGAGGAGGCAGCTCTGAGCACCAGCTGTTAGCTCAGCCCCTGGGCTCCACGAGACCTGCAGGAGCTAAGGGCACACATCTGTGTGAAGCCCTGGGGATGTGGGAGCCTGTCTTGCCCCTCCAGACCTCCCACCACCGCCCAACATACACGCACACACAGCGGCCTAAAGGGAGAGGGACAAGAGCAGGGAGGGCCAAACCAGGGCAATGATCTGGGGGAGGCTGGTGGCACCTGAAAGCCGCCATCACTGAGGCTGAGACTGCCCCTTGCCTCTCGACATCGGGTCTTCAGCAGCTCTTGGCCTCTGGGTGTGATGGTTAGTCTTCCCTGTCAGCTTGGCCAGACTCTCATCACCAGTTAGTCCATCAACACTAACCTAGAGGGTTGCTGGGAAGGGATTTTGTCCATGTGGTTAATGTCCATAGTCAGGTGGCTTTAAGCAAAGGAGGTTGCCCTCTGTAATGTGAGTGGGTCTCTTCCAACCAGCCAAAGGCCTTATAGCAAAGCTGAAGTCGCCCTGAAGAAGAAGAAATTCCACCTGTGTCTGCAGTGGTCGGTTCTGTCCAAGAGGGTCCAGCCTGCCACTCGTCCTCTGAACTTCTAACTCACCTAACCAGCCCCCACAATTGTGCAAGTCACTTCCTTGTAATAAATATCTCTCGTGTTCTCTCTCTCCATATATATATGTAATATTACACAATATATATCATACATGATAATACATATTAATAATAATATACTGTATGTGGAAATCTCATACTTGTTTTATTTGCTAAGTTGTGTCTGACTCTTTGCCACCCCATGGACTGCAGCCTGCCAGGCTCCTCTGTCCATGGGATGCTCCAGGCAAGAATACTGGAGTGTGTTGCCATTTCCTCCTCCAGGGGATCTTCCCAGATCTGAGATTGAACTCGTGTCTTACGTCTCCTGCATTGGCAGGCAGGTTCTTTTACCACTAGTGCCACCTGGAAAGCCCTCACGTTGGTATACTATTCAGCAGAAAACAAAAAAAGCCCACATTGTTGTTTGCCTCCCACCCCTACCTCCCACACCAACACACTCACACACACACACACACACACTCACACACACACACTCACACACACACACACACACTCCTTCTTTATGCTTCCATTTTTCTTTCCTCTTTGAGGCTCAGCTCAAATATGGACAAGAGGCAGGGTTCTGACCCCAGGATGAAGTGCTGGTCTGCCTTGGGCTCCCCACTCCCCATACAGTTCCTCTGGTCCAGCCTCCAATGCCTGGTCACCCCTGTGTCCTCCGGACTGTGAACTCTGGGACACCAGCACAGGCTTACTCTCCGGAACCCTGAGATCAGCTCTGGGCTGGCCGTCAGCAAGGGTCTGTTGAAATGAATGAACGAATAATGTGTCACTTTCCGGATGGGAGTGGGGGTCATTGAACCCTTTTGTGTCTTCTGAAGGAAGAGTAGCATCTCCACGTGAATGGAGTGTCATCTTGGGAACAAATGCTTCCCATTCCTCTCTCCAGTTTGGACTGCCAGAGCATCTGGGGTTCAGCTGATGCTTGCTGGAATCCACAGAGGCTGGCTGGACTATTTTATCTGTGCTTCTGCCGGTCTACTACCACCATACCAACCAAGTCCTCTCCTACCCCAGAGTGGGAAACCCCAGAGGCTGAGGCCAAAAGGAGCCTGCCTTGATAACCTCTCCCCAGGGGCTGCAGAGCCCATCAGCCCGGGTGTGTCCCTCGGCAGGGGAAGTGGGCCAGGCCCACCCAGCTTCAGGGGGATTGCCCGAGGGTGGGGCGCTTCCTGCTCTTGGGGTACCAGAAAAAGCCCTCGGAGGGCTCTGAGGGACCAGGGCCTTCCAGCGCCCCTTCCCACCTGCCTCCGCCCCGAGGAATGCTCTGGGCCCTCCCTTCCTTCCAGGCCCAGAGCTGTGAAGGGAGCCAGGAAGCCAGAGGGCGGGGAGCTTGCATGATCTCCCAGCTCTGCTCTGAGACAGCTGAGGGCCTTCCCAGGCAGTCCAGCAGCTAAGACTCCACACTCCCAGTGCACAGGGTGTGGGTTTGATCCTTGGTCGGGGAACTAAGATCCCACATGCTGCATGGCACTACCAAAAAGAAATTGAAATAGCTGAGCAATGGAGTACGTGTGTGTCCAAAACAGCTCAAAGCCCTGGCTGTAGGACGGGGTGCCCTCCGAGAATGCCCTGGGACCACCCTAGCTGAGGCCGGCCTGACACCCTGGCCTCCCCGCCAGGCCACCCGCCCTGGGGGTGCAAGCTCAATGGCTTCCTGTCCTACACCAGCGTTCTGGGAGTGCCTTCCTCTATCCCCGGGGACTCTGGCCCCTGCCCCTGCCACGGTTTCTGGGGGTCCCATGTCCAGGGTGATGAGTGCTGTCCTATTGTGGGGATCCCAGCTTTCCCCTCCGCCATAGACATAGAATAAAAAGCTCCCCCTCTCTCCCAGCATCACAAATGGGTCTGAAATGAGGGGGAGATTGGGCCCAGCCAAACCAGAGAAATCACCTCTCTGGATGGGGGCTCGTCTGATGTCCTGTAAGGGCCATGCTTTATGAGTATCACCTCTAATTCCTAACACAGCCCTGCTAGGGAGGTGTGATTGCTCCCATTTTAGAGTTGAAGAAACTGACCTCCTGAAGACAGTGGTCCCTGCCTAGGGGATCACGAG
Source organism: Neotragus moschatus (assembly GCA_006410615.1). NCBI lineage: Eukaryota > Metazoa > Chordata > Mammalia > Artiodactyla > Bovidae > Neotragus > Neotragus moschatus. The sequence continues at coordinate 79,451 of SJYA01001620.1, read as the reverse complement.
GAGAAAACGGGGGAAGCATTTGTAAACGTGTGTGTATAAGAGACCATCGCTACAGCCCACATGCCCCACTCTTGACTCAGGTGGCCTAAGATCTGGGATCAGGCCTGGAGATCAGACAAAGCAGAGATCAAGAGGTCCCTTCTCAGGAGAGACTCAGGCCTCCCTAGGCCTGTGATCACTGCCCAGGCGGGGGGGGGCCCAGGCCCTGGCAAGCCGTCCTCCCACAGGGACGGAGGAGCTATGTCACCTGGCAGACACCATGGCTCCTCAAGTTTCCTCCTGAGCCCGAGAGCTAAGGCGTCCAGGTGCCTGGAGGGCCTGGGCCCTCAGGAAGCCCCATAAAGGAGCCTAGGAGGAAATGAGCGGAGTGGACCACACGCTGGATGCAGTCTGGAAGTATGAAAGCAGGCAAGGCCCAGGAGGGCGGCTGGCGGGGTTAGGATTTCCTGCTGAGGCTCACTTCCCTAGGGGTTAACCCCTGCATGAGCTGGTCAAAGTAATACAGAGGAGGAACTTGAGTTTCTCCCAGAATCCTTGGTCAGCCAGTGGGGCCACCAGCTTGGTAGACCCCTGAAATGAGGCCATGCATGACCTTCAGAATGACTCCCTGGCAGGCTCTGCACTTACCCAGTTGGCACATATGCTGGAGTGGGGGTGCCAAGCTAAGCCTGCCTCTCGAGGACTTGTGGCACCTGCTAGCAGCAGACAGCGTGGCCACTTGGGCAAGAGCTTGGGAGGGACACCCTGACACAGAGGCTGCTGCTCCCTGTGAGGAAGGGCTGCCGTGGGCAGTAAGACAGTCTGCAGGCACCGCGGGGTCCTGGGAGGAACCGCCCAAGGCTGCAGAGTCAGTGTGGCCTTGAGCCCCCAGAATCTCAGGACTGAACCTGGGGCCACAGCAGCCTCCAGTCTACTGTCGGCGGGAATCCACCCATCGGGGTATCGCTCAGTTGTGTCTGACTCTTTGTGACCCCATGGACTGCGGCACGCCAGGCCTCCCTGTCCATCTCCAACTCCCGGAGTTCACTCAAACTCATGTCCATTGAGTCGGTGATGCCATCCAACCATCTCATCCTCTGTCATCCCCTTCTCCCACCTTCAATCCTTCCCAGTATCAGGGTCTTTTCAAATGAGTCAGTTCTTCACATCAGGTGGCCAAAGGATTGGAGTTTCAGCTTCAGCATCAGTCCTTCCAATGAATATTCAGGACTGATTTCCTTTAGGATGGACTGGTTGGACACAAACAGCTTTTCAGTCACCATTTATGAGTAGTCATGTGGCAGGCACCTTTGACGAATAGTTACATAAGCATCATCTCATGTAGTCCCCGGGACATTCCTATAAGTAAATACTTTACCATCCCTATTTTACAGAAGAGCAACCTGGGGTTCAGAGAGGCTAAGCAACCTGCCTAAGGTCACACAGGTACTGAGCTAAGCCCATGAGAGCTAGAAGTGTGTCATACTCATCTCTCCCCAGTGGCTGGCAGAGCATCAGGCTTCAACATGAACTTGCTTGCACTTCAACAGAAACAGCAAAACCCCGAGCCTGTTGTTGTCCCTGCCCTGGGGAGCTGAGTGCAGGGGTCAAGTCCTTCCATCTGCCCACCCCCGGTCTCTTGAGGCTTCCACGGTGCTGACCCCAGCAGAGGCAGGGTTCTGGGAGAGAAGGCTCCCACCTCTCAGTGTCCCTGCCCAGCGGGAGGGAGAGAGAAAGGCAGTGAAGACGGCTCGCACACTGAGAGCCCAAGCTAGTGTGTCCCTCAGAGCCACCCAAGGGAGCCGGCGGGGATCTGAGAGAGACACGGAGCTGGAAAGGTGTCGGGGCAGGGGCTCCAGGCAAACCAGAGCACCAGGCATTTTCTAACTCATCCTGGATAGGCAGTTTACTCCTGTCTTGGCCCCATCCACACGGGCCTGCTGTGAGGTCGGAGCTCTGGGTTCAGGAAAGAGACAGAGAAGTGGTAAACACAGCAACTGTCACCAAAGAGACGCATGCAGGACACTGAGGGGGAGGTGCACTGACTGCACCTGGGGCTGGAGCTTCATGGGGGAGACGAGGGGCTTCCGGGCAGAGAGGAAGTCACCGGGAGCAGAAGCTGCCCCAGGGGTCCCCTGGTTCCCCAGGAAGCGGCCGGCAGCGGGGCCAGCCCACCTGAGGGATGGAAGCAACACCCCCTGGTGCCACTTGTGCTCAGCTCTGAGCTGGAAGCTGACACGTCCTTCGAGGGTTAAAATCCATTCCTATGTTGAGTCATGCCAGCTTGGAACCACTGGGGTGATATAATGCAACTGAGGCTGGGTCTAGCACTCTTGGAGGGCAGGAGTGAGGAGCAGGCAGCCGGGCAGGACCCTTGCAGGGCCCACACAAGCCCCCTGCAAGACACTACTCGACTGGCCATTCTACCAACACGTCGAGCTGCTGTCCCCCTGACCCTGCTGCCTGCCTGGGCCGGTGCCAACATCGCACTGGACCACTGGGGAAGCCAGGCTGGCAGCACACCCAGGTACAGGCCACTGGCCAGGCAGACAGGCTGAGCAGCCACGGGACACTTGGAAGACTGCCTGCCCAGGCCAGCAGGTTCATTGTGCTGTTGCCTAATGCGGCACTGGCCTCCGAGGGCTTTTTCCTGGGCTGGCTTCTCTCCGGACAGCAGCCCTGCAGCATCCATCCAGGGGGCCTCGTACTGTGGTGGGGGCCGCTGAGCCAGGAGGGGTGGGTTCTGGTCATCTGAGAGTGATCCGGGCGAGTGGTTTCCACTCTCTGGGTCTGTTTCTCTTTCCACAAAATGAGGAGGGTGGACAAGAGAGCTGTTTCTCGCAGCTGTGTCCCTGGACCAGTGGCAGCACCGACATCCGGGGACTTATCAGAGATGCTGCTTCTCTGACGCCATTGGAGACCTGCTGTACCAGACACATGGGGTGGACCCGGCACTCTATTTCGACACAGCCCCCAGGGCATTCCGGTGCTGCTCACATGTGAGATCCTTGGACTGGCCGCTCTCTCCAGGTCTCAGGCCCTCTGCCAAGCTTATTTCCACCTTCAGCACCTGCTGCATGTGCACAGGTGGGCTAGGTGTGTCATCAACACTGAGACGCCACCTCCACTCCCGAGATGGCTACCTCCCCCTTGTCCCTTAATACCAGCTCCAATGGCCTCTCTTGCGGAAACGGCCCTCCTGCCAGCTCGCAGGCAGAGCTTGTGAGGTCCCTTCTGCCTACCTCCTCACCTATTCCCGAAATGGTCCTTGTTCATGGGTCAGTCTTTCCTGCCAAATGGTGGGACCAAAGGGCAGGAGTGGGTCTGGTCCCGCTGCTGGTCCCCCTGCACCAGGCACACAGCAGAGCCCTCCTTCCCCACAGCTCTACAGGCTGCCCAGCCCAGTCTCTCAAGACCCCACCACCATCCCCTAAGGGAACCTCCACGGGCCCGGTGTGCCCACAGTCCCACCCTGGAGCTCTCCTTTGGCAAATGGTGCGAGTTGTAGACTATGTGGCCACTCTAACTCAGGACCAGGGGCCTGATATACACAGAGCCCGGTTCTCCCTCTTAGGTTTGAAGATGCAGTACACTGAGAGGTGTATCCTGGCCTCCTAGGGACACACAGAGAAGACAGAGCACAGCACGAAGGAGTGTGTGTGTGTGTGTGTGTGTGTGTGTGCACACACACGCACACACAGAAGGAGCTGACTTCCCCTTTGTCTGCTGGGAGCCGCGGAGGCCCCCTCCCAAGTCCACTCATTGGACTCACACGTACTCTTAGGGCCTGTTTCCAGGAGGAGACGGTTGGGAGAAAGAAGCAGGGGCCATGGGTCTGAGACATGGAGCCTGGCTCCACCTGTGCCAGCCATGGCTGCTTCACGTCTCTAGTCCTCAGTGTCTGGCCCATTTTATAGATGAAGAAACCAAAGGTGTTAGATGCCTGTTGTCAGGTTGGTGGGTCAGTCTTTCAACAGGTGGGAGATTGGTGGGTCAGTGATTCATGAATCATCCACTAGTCAATCATCGATGAGGTCATTTAGTCAACCAGCTCATGGGTAAAGCGACTGGTCAGTTTATAGCATGTTCAGGTCCTTGTGTGGCTTCCAGCCAGTGGGCTCAGCCCAGGAAGAAAAGCAGGAAGGATGGGCTGGACTCAGGCCTCACAGGCAGCCAGTTCTCCCCTCCCGAGTCCGCTCTCTCCAGCACTCCCACCCACCCTGCTGCACTGCGGGCAGGGAGAGCAGCCTCCAGACTTGCTTTGTTCCTCTTGGCTCTGCAGCTGGGCTCAGGCCAAAGACTGAAATACTCAAAGGCTGGCAGAGCCTGGGCCAGCCAGTCTGCAACCCAAGGAGGGGATGTTGAGGGTCAGAAGAAAGAGTGCATGCCGCCACTCCTCTGCTGTGGGTCCTTGACCCTCCATGGCTGCTGGACCCAGGGCAGGGAGACGTGCCAACCATCTGTTTCTGACTAGGCCTTCAAATCAGCTCCTTCCATTTCAACATGAAAAGAGGACCAGCCCGTGTAGAACCATGGTTATCCAAGGTGGAATGGGCCTTCGGAAGCATCTAGTCCAGAAATTCCCAGATGTGGGCATTTCACTGACCATAAAATTTCAGAACAACTTTGAGGGGGCTGCCTTAGGGTTGCCAGTGTTTTGTTCTCACAAGTTAGAGTACGATGTACCATCTGCTATCACCAGCTCTTCCTAAAAGATATCTCACAAGGAAAAAAAAAAACAGGTTCAATAATAAATGAATTAATGATAGTCTGAATAAATGATAGGCCTTAAACTGTACTTGACTATATGAAAAAAATGCATTCTTTACACTTATTTTTCTCATTCATAACCAAACAATGAAAACTAACTTGATCACAATTCACAGCTGATTAGAATCCAAGAGTTAATCCAACTCTATTTGGCAGGTCAGAAAACTGAGCCTCAAAGATGACAAAGAAACCTGTCCAGGTGATCCAGCACTTTAATAGCAGGAGTTAGGACACAACCTCATTCTCTGTCCAGGATCACTCCGGCATCCTGCCTGGATCCTCAGGGCATGAGGCAATCGTTGTCATTCTCACTGGCCGAGTCCCTAACACATTTCCCGGAGTCGGCTGCAAACTTTCTCATCTCGCCAGGGCCCCCTTCCCACCAGATGGCTCCCACGTCACCAAGAGGGTAGATCACACATGGACACCTTGGCCATGTCTCCTCTGCACCTAGGCTGCTCCCCGGCTCCCTGGCCACCTGCTCTCCCCTCCCCCGACCTCTGATGAAGCGGGTCCGTCCTCCTGCCCTGGGCCTGCTTCCCTGTTATGTACTCCCCCATCCTCCCGACTCCCCAACCTCCCTCCCTTCCCTCTCTGCAGCGTCACTTGTTTTCCTCCAATGAGCCCTTTGCTTCAGCATACAAACATACTCAAGTCCCCGCACTGCCATTTAAAATTCCTTCAAAGTTCACACAAACAGAAATCAAGATGGCTTTTTAAATATAATAGCTTGTTTTAGACTCTTTTAAAAAATTCATTAAACTTTGGCTGTGCTGTGTCTTCTTTGCTGCGCGTGGGCTTGTCTCTAGGTGTGGCCAGTGAGGGTTACTCTTCGTTGCGGTGCGCAGGCTTCTCGTTGTGGTGGCTTCTCTTATTGTGGAGCACACACTCAAGGGTGCACAGGCTTCAGCACTTGCAGCTCAGGGGCTCATCAGTTGTGGCTACGGGGCCCTTGAGAATGGGGCTCAGCAGTTGTGACCCATGGGATGTTGCTTTCTGGTGTGTGGGGTCTTCCCGGACCAGGGAGGGAACCTTTGCACTGGCCGGCATTTTCTTATCCACTGTGCCACCAGGGAAGTCCATGATGGCTTTTAAATACATGAAAAACCCTCAAGAAAACTCCACCAAAGAAATCCAATCAACTGTTAGGAATTCTCCTTTTTTCGACCTAGCTTAGTAGACGTCAGAATATTTGAGAAGGCCCACTGTTAGTGAAGACATAGGGGAATGTCTTTGCAGCTTATATTTGACAGGGTCAATGGACACAAAAACATGTTTGCTAGGGCAATTTGACAATTTCCCTCAATTAAAAGTGCACGTACCCACGCTAGTAAAGTAATGCTCAAAGTTCTCCAAGCCAGGCTTCAGCAATATGTGAACCGTGAACTTCCAGATGTTCAAGCTGATTTTTAGAAAAGTCAGAGGATTGGGAACTCATGTACACCTGAGATGAAAAAAAAAAATAAAAATTTAAATAAATTTAAAAAAAAAAGAAAGAAAAGTCAGAGGAACCAGAGATCAAATTGGCAACATCCGCTGGATCATGGAAAAAGCAAGAGTTCCAGAAAAACATCTATTTCTGCTTTAATGACTATACCAAAGCCTTTGACTGTGTGGATCACAATAAACTGTGGAAAATTCTGAAAGAGATGGAATACCAGACCAGCCTGCCTCTTAAGAAACCTATATGCAAGTCAGGAAGCAACAGTTAGAACTGGACATGGAACAATAGACTGGTTCCAAATTGGAAAAGGGGTATGTCAAGGCTGTATATTGTCACCCTGCTTATTTAACTTCTATGCAGAGTACATCATGAGAAACGCTGGGCTGTAAGAAGCATAAGCTGGAATCAAGATTGCTGGGAGAAATATCAATAACCTCAGATGTGCAGATGACACCACCCTGATGGCAGAAAGTGAAGAAGAATTAAAAAGCCTCTTGATGAAAAGTGAAAGAGGAGAGTGAAAAAGTTGGCTTAAAGCTCAATACTCAGAAAACTAAGAACATGGTATCCAGCCCATCACTTCATGACAAATAGATGGAGAAACAGTGGAAACAGTGGCTGACTTTATTTTGAGGGACTCGAAAATCACTGCGATGGTGATTGCAGCCATGAAATTAAAAGATGTTTACTCCTTGGGAGGAAAGTTACGACCAACCTAGACAGCATATTAAAAAGCAGAGACATTACTTTGTCAACAAAGGTCCATCTAGTCAAGGCTATGGTTTTTTCAGTAGTCATGTATAGATGCGAGAGTTGGACTGTAAGGAAAGCTGAGTGCCAAAGAATTCATGCTTTTGAACTGTGGTCTTGGAGAAGACTCTTGAACGTCCCTTGGACTGCAAGGAGATCCAACCAGTCCATTCTAAAGGAGATCAGTCCTGGGTGTTGATTGGAAGGACTGATGTTAAAGCTGGAACTCCAATATTTTGGCCACCTGATGCAAAGAGCTGACTCATTTGAAAAGACCCTGATGTTGGGAAAGATTGAAGGCAGGAGAAGGGGACGACAGAGGATGAGATGGTTAGATGGCATCACCGACTCAATGGACATGAGTTTGGGTAAACTCCAGGAGTTGGTGATGGACAGGGAGGCCTAGTGTGCTGTGGTTCATGGGGTTGCAAAGAATCGGACACGACTGAGCAACTGAACTGAAGTATCAGAATTTTCAAAGCCGCTTTAGTCATAACAGCCCCAGACTGGAAATAATCCTGATGCCCATGGACAGAAGAACAGGTGGATAGATGATGCTGTATTTTACAGCAAGAAGAATAAATGATCTGAACTACACATAACTCCATGCCAGACCTCAAAGAGAACAAACTGTTATGATTCACTTGATACAAGTTTCAATACACACAAAGGCATCCGATGGTGTTAGAAGTCATGACAGGCATTATCCTGGGTGGACTCAAGGAGGGGGCATCTACGATCATGCTAACACTCTGTGTCTTGATCTTCATGCCATGACACACGTGTGTTTGCCTTGTACATCTAAGTTTTTGCACTTTCTGATATCTAAGCTGTACTTTGACAAAATTTATCAAAAGGGGAAGAAAAGGGAAAAGGAAAAGAAATGCAAGGGACTTTTCTGATGGTCCACTGGCTGGGTCAATGCTCCCAATGCAGGGGGTCTGGGTCCAACCTTTGATCAGGGAACTAGATCCCACAAGCCACAGCTAAGAGTTTGCATGCCTCAACTAAAGATCCCATGTGCTGCAACTAAGACCCAGTGCAGCCAAATAATTATTATTTAAAAAAAAGAAATCCAAGGGCATGTTCAGCAGTTCCAGTTCTATGAAGTTATTCTTGCATGTGGACAGACAATGCATGGATGATGTCCCGGAAAACTGGAAATAGCCTAAACTCCCTGGTGATTTAAGCAGGAGTAGTTAAATTAAGTACAACACGGCCGTATAACAGAGTAGTTATTTAACCATGATAAAGCACAAGGGTGATCTTTGTGTACTGACATACAACAGCCTCCAAGATGCATTGTGAAATCAGCAAGCAAGATTCAGTAGGTGCATAGATAATTATCTTCTGTGTAAAAGTATTTCTGTATATACACAGACTCTTGGAGGACGCACGAGAAGTGGTGGGAGTCTAGCTGGTGGCAACATACTCTGCTCTATACAGGAGGCCCAGTCTGCCTCCTGGACTGTGCTCTGCCCTAGACCGTGTGAGGCCTGGTGCTGATGAGGGCTTTGATGATGGCTCAGGGTGAATGACTTGTGTCTGTCTTCAGTCTATAAGCATGTCAATATCCCACTGGATATAAGAAGGACCAGAATGTGGGGTCTGGCAGCAATCTCAGCTTGGTGTGTGTGTGTGTGTGTGTGCGCGCACGTGTGCGCGCACATGCACGTGCATGGGTGTCTATACAAAGGCTTCATGGAAAAGCAGTAACTGGGTAGAGGTGGTGGAGAAGGGAGGAATGACGAGCATAAGACCTATCTGTCTGTTACATGGACACATATAGGAAGGACAATGCCTACGCCTGTGGAGCCCTGAGCCAGCCTGCTGTCCAGGGAGCAGAAACTAAGCTGCTGGTGAGAGGAGCTGCTACTCTAGATTTCCGGAGGGCTGCCGCAGCCTCCTCTTCTAGAGCAACACAGCCGGCCACATGGCCTGGCCACACTGGCAGAGCTTGCATTTGCATCCAGGTCTGACTCCAAAATCTTGCACTTAGCACCTGGCTGAGTTGACTTGCCATTCAGGGGTCAAGAAGGGCTTCACTGAGGAGTCACACTGCAGTCTTAGAGAGTAAAAGTGGAGAAGGGAAGAGGTGTTCCACGCAGAGGGAATCCCACTTACAAAGCAGAAGCGTGTAACTTCATGTGGTGTGGGGAACACGGGGCTCTGTACTGGGGCTATGGGTCAGGAGGGAAAAGGATTGGGGAACTGGTTTGAATGGTGCAAGAAGCTCTGGTAGGGGCCTGGTTACCCAGACTCATAGAGTCTCCCCTAAGGAGTAAGCCTCAGTCCCATAGGTCTTTGGATTCCAAACTTAGAGTTTCATAACATCCCTACTTCTGGAAGATCATTCTGGCAGTGAGATGAAAGGCAGACTGCAGCGATGAAGCTAGGGGCAGAGAAACCCACTGGGAAGCAGTGGAATAATTCAGGTGAGAAAAGGAGAAAAGATGGTGGCTTGAACCTCAGCAGGAGTAGGCAATGGAGAGAAGAGTTAGAGGAATATTTAGGAAGAAGAAGAACACAAAGTAACTGGCAGAAGGAAGCAAGTGTAGGCAAGTGAAGGGTCAAAGGTGACTCTCAGATTTCTGGATAAAGGGATGAGGTACCTGATGGGTTTCCTTCCAGAGGTGAGAAATCCAGACTGGGGTGGAATGGAAACTCGCTTTCAAGGACATTGAATTAGAGGTGTCCACAGGATGTCCAAGGGGCTGGGGCCTGCGGGGGATGGTGTTGACCTTCATTCACTCATTCAACCAATGGTTACTGTGTGTTTACAGGGAACCAGGCACCGGAGGTTCACAGTGAATCAGACAAAGACCCTAACTACTTGGGAGGAGGGTTTCTTCTGGTTGAGAGACAGTTAACAAATAACTTAAGAAACAGAAAGGTTACAGGCCATGACAGGTACTGGGAATGATCTGAAGATGAAATGGACAAAAGCCGGAGGCTAGCTTTTCATCCCACTGCCCAACAGAGCAGGCCTGTCGAGGAACAAGCTAGCCAGAGCCCTGGACCCCATCTGCTTACTTATCCGTACAATGGGAGAAGGCCTGGTGCTCTGGTGCCTGTTCTTTATGCTCAGGGATTCTCTTGCTAGGAGCCAGTCCCCACAGGGCAGGTTTCCTTTCCTTTCACCTGCTCTCAGCTTTTAGGGCCGAGATTTCCTGACCGTGGTCTCTGGACCGAGAACTGTGCCAACCCATATCCGAGCTCAGCAAGCATGGGTCACATGAGTGTATGAAGGGTGGTCTCATGCCTCGCTGCAGGCTGCAGGGGGGTATAAATAAACTCAGCCTGCTCTGTAGGAACTTATGAGCTGCCAAATGGATAAACCACACCCAGAGAGACACAGGAAACCGAAATGCTGGTGGGAGATGGGGGAGGCGAAGGGGGCGGCGGGGTGGGGTGGGGGGTTCTGGGGGTCATTGGCATCTCTCTCATTCAGGCCTGAAGACGTCCCAGAGGGGAGNCAGGTTGGGTATTGAGGCAAACTGACTAGAAACCCTAATATTTTGGCCACCTGATGTGAAGAACTGACTCATTGGAAAAGACCCTGATGCTGGGAAAGATTGAAGGTGGGAGGAGAAGGGGATGACAGAGGATGAGATGGCTGGCATACATCATCAGTGTGATGGACATGAGTTTGAGCAAGCTCCAGGAGCTGGTGATGGACAAGGAGGCCTGGTGTGCTGCAGTTCATGGGGTCGCAAAGTGTCGGACACGACTGAGCGACTGAACTGACTAGAAGTGTGTATCTACGTAGATGTAAAGTTTATTTGGGAACAGATCCGTTCCAGTTGCTTCCCACCCCTCTCTTGCTTAAAAAGACAGGGTGCTGCGCTGGAAAGCCCTCAGGCCTTGGGCTGGTGGCGGATCTTATACTTTCTTCCGTCCCCTCGCTGGCCTGGTGGCCTCAAAAGTGACTTGGTGCCCCCGGCTGTGGGGACCCGGGCCGAACAGCATGGGCTTTCCTGCCTCGTGTGGATCCTCCAGGGTTGTCACAAATGGGTCTGTAGGGGTACTCTGGTGGCTTCACTGGCTCAGAAGGGCCGTGCTCTCATCTCAGCTGACCTGTCTTTTCTTCTCCACCAGTGACAGTTAGGCACTAGACAGGCTCATACCTGTAGAAATAAGTCTTATTATTCATTTTACTGACGGAAAACAGGAACTCAATAACCTTTGTTAAGCATCAGGGTTTTCTGTGGAAGCCACTGGCCAGCTGAGTTCATTCCTCCTCCCATTGGCAGACTGCTATCTTGGAGCTCGCTGGTCCTCAGCTGCTTTGTGGGCATCCTTCCTGAAAGCTGAGTGCATCCACGTGCTGCCCGTGGTGCTTGGCGGGCTCCCGTGCGCGTCCGCATGCTGTCTGTTGGGGTGCCCTTCCCTGTGTTTGCAGGGACTGAGTAGCCATCCTATTGTTCTGCCTTTAGGTTGACATCATGGACATATGTGAGTCAATCCTGGAGAGGAAACGGCACGACAGCGAGAGGTCCACATGCAGCATCCTGGAGCAGAATGACATGGAAGCTGTGGAGGCCCTTGTTTGCATGAGCTCCTGGGGTCAGAGATCTCAGAAGGCTGACCTGTTGAAGATCAGACCCCTCACACCCGTCTCTGACTCTGGGGATGTCACCACGTCAGTGCATGTAGACACGACCCCACCCGAGCTACCAAAGGACTTCCATTCTCTATCAACTCTGGTAAGAGGGAAGGAGAGGAGCAATTTGTGCAGTGACTGAAGTACGTTCATTAAATGTGCTGAAGAGATCCTAGGTAGATTTGCCTGATGCTGGCTAGCAAGTTCATGTCCTCCCTGTGTGTGGGTCCAGAGGGTGAAAACTTCCTTTTGCTCTTGAAAATAGCTTTCAACTGATCATAGTTTGTAGCCATGGGGTGAAAATGTCCAGCGACTGAAACCTGCAGATTGATGGGAGAAAGTGAAGTGTACTGATTTCCCTGGGAAACTGCAGGGCAGGACTTTGGTTTCCCTCAGATACCCCAGTCCAAGGTTAGGATCAACAGCTGCAGCTGGGGAAGGCCTGTGCTCTGGTGCCAGGTGGCCTTTGTTAGCTGGATTGAAATCCTGGCCTCTCTGTGGCAGCCAGCTTTCTTGGGTGAGTTGGGTGCAATCAAGCACTGGTTTTGGTTTTCTTAACTTGCTACAGCTATGAAGTTCCTAGAGAAAACTTGCTTGTCAATTTGGAGACGTTAAGAGCTGTCAGTTGCCAACAGAACTGGAGATTATAATTTGATTGTCCTGGGCTAGAGGCTTGTATTGAAAGGAGTGTGGAAAATCAACTTGGAGGGATGAGAAGGATCTTGTGGGTAGTAGAGAGGATTGTCCAGGTAGTGGGCCTAGCTACCCAGACAGGTCTGACCCTAGGGTGAAGTGCCGGTCTGCCTTGGGCTCCTCAATCCCCACACAGGTCCTCTGGCCCAGCCCCCAATGCCTGGTCACCCCTGTGTCCACTTGTCCTTTCCGTGTGTGTCCACGTGACAGACTCACAGGTCTTAGCTTATGCTGGTTTCTTCTCCTTCACCTCTACCCAGATACCGCTTCTCCATCAAGCCTTTCTACACATACAAACACACACACACAAACACACCACACCACTTCTCCATCAAGCCTTTCTACACACACACACAACACCACACCACACACACACACACACACACACCACACCACACCACACACGCTCCCACCCACCTGGGTTGAGTTGCCCTGCCTTATGCTCTCAGAGTTACTTGGCATTGGAATTTTCCACTCGGAGGCTGAAAGTCAGTGGGAATTTTGGGGGCAGGGGGGCTGTTACACGAAGAGAGGCTTGGTTTAGACAGAACCCCTGGTTGGAACATGGCCTTTTAGGGATCATTCTGTTAGGTTTTACTTTGCATTCAGTAGCCACTGGATACATGTGTGATTAATGGATAAGTGTGATGATTTCCACTAGAATTTTTAGAAGCTTTTTGAGAATCTAAAGTTATCATGTACAGCACTCATCTTGAACATAAATTTTAATCTTTCATTTGTAGTCCTAATATTTAAATTGTCCATTTCATTAGATGTGCGAGGCCAAGCATGGCACTGATTTTCTTACAGCTGAGCAAATGGATGGCTTTGAGAGAGGGCAGGAAAAGGGGAGGAAGCTAGGAAATAGAGCGGCTGATCCAGCCTTTGTATCCACTGGGTGCTGCTGTGAGCAGACCTCGACCAGTCTTTTCTAGATATTTCTTTGTAAAGGCCTTGGGGAGACAACATGATCAAAGTAAGTTTCTTAAAATTTAACCAGAACAACCTTTTCACATGGTACTTTTTTTTTTTTTTTTAAGTGCATGACTCCTCCTCAGAGCCCTGACCTCCTGGAACCATTGACTGGGACAGTTGTTCCTCCCCAAGTAACTGCTTCCAAAGCCCCTGTGGTTGTGGTTGTCCCCCCAGCCTCTGCTGGGGCTGCCAGAGTGCTGAGCAGGACGGCAGAGGGGGTCCTGCCTGGTCCGAAACCAGAGCTGCTGGAGCCAGCTGCCAGCCCGCCCTGCAGGGCCGTGGTGAAGGGTATCACTGGCCATGCTGGCGGGAGTCCCGCTTCTGCCCATCACTCTTGTCCCATGGCCCAGACTCAAGAACAGCAACTTCCAGCTTACACAGAAGGAGAAGCACAGTTCCTGGGACATGTTGAAACTTTGCAGGACATGCACCTCACAGACGGTTTACTCAGCATGAACTCAGTGTCCTGTCAACCTTGCTCTCACAAGTCCAGTGGCCTGATCCCCACCAACAAAGGCCAGCAGGCAGGGTGGCCCATTGCAATTCAGACCTGCTCACCAAAGAATTATGAAAACGACTTGGCAAGGAAAGCCACCCCTCTGATCTCCGTCCCCATTCCTAGTCCCCCCGTCCTCTGCCAAATGATCCCTGTGACTGGACCCAGTGGCCTGTTACCAGCTGTTCTGAAGCCGCCTCCCCAGGTGTCTGCAGGGCTTGTCAAGCCCGTCTTGCCCCACGTGGCTCCTGCACCCCTGCCTGTGTTCGTGGGAACATCTGTGCCTCAGGGAACCGTGATGCTGCTTCTGCCCCAGGGGGCCCTCCCCCAGCCCACCACATGCTCAGCCAGCAGCATGCCTATCGGGAACACCAGATTCCTCCCTCTTGCCCCTGCTCCAGTGTTCATTGCATCCAGTCAGAGCTGTGCCCCTCAGGTAGACTTTTCCCGAAGGAGGAACTATGTTTGCCACTTCCCAGGCTGCCGGAAAACCTACTTCAAAAGTTCCCACCTCAAGGCTCATCTTCGCACTCACACAGGTGAGTACTGCAGGGTAGGTAGGGCATGGGGAGGTCAGATCCTGTGATTAGAAAACACACGTCCAGCCTTCTCTTGGTGGGAGCAAAGCTGGAACCCACTGGAGAAGGTGACCATTTTTCTTTGGTTTTGAAAAGACTTCATCGTCTTGAGGTGAACGTTAGTACATCTGTCAGTGGTTTTTCTAGAACCTTCCGTTTGTAGTAGTGTTCTCTGAACCTGTGATTGATAGGCTTTTAGGGTAAGGCTCACGCACCCTCTTTCTCTTCATATTACAGTGGAGGTTTTTCTTTGCATTTTAGAAAATGTCCATTCACATTCAGTAAACACTCTTTATCAATGCAACTTAGGCTTACTGTGGGGAAAGAGCTCTCCAAAGTGTGGAAAATTCTAGAATATTTGAACTTTAAAGGAATTTCTGTTTTTTATTTTTGGAAATACATAGTTTTAACTCAGAAGTCACAGAAGAAAACTAACTGTAATGACCTAGTGATCTCTCTGTAGTCCTGTCCATTCTGTCCAGAAGGATTTTTGGCAGTGATGGAAATGTTCTCTGTCCATTAGGAGGGTAGCTACCAGTGACACCCACTTGAAATGTGAACCATGTGTCTGAGAAACCTAGTTTTACATTTTCATGGAGTTTGCATTTACATAGCTACATGGCACTGATGTGGAGAAGGCAATGGCAACCCACTCCAGTATGCTTGCCTGGAAAATCCCATGGATGGAGGAGCCTGGTAGGCTGCAGTTCATGAGGTCGCTAAGAGTCAGACACGACTGAGTGACTTCACTTTCACTCTTCACTTTCATGCATTGGAGAAGGAAGTGGCAACCCACTCCAGTGTTCTTGCCTAGAGAATCCCAGGGACGGGGGAGCCTGGTGGGCTGCTGTCTATGGGGTCGCACAGAGTCAGACACAACTGAAGCAACTTAGCAGCAGCAGCATAGCACTGGTGGCTACCACATTGTTTACTTGGGGCATGAGGTTGCTGGTAGATGGAACTTGTTTTTTGACTGATTTGGCCTGAGTATCTTGGGTGGCTTTCTTACTCTGAGTTAGCGTCGGTTCTGTTTTCAAGGGTCTTGTGGCTAAATCATAGAAGGCAATGGCACCCCACTCCAGTACTCTTGCCTGGAAAATCCCATGAACAGAGGAGCCTGGTGTGCTGCAGTCCGTGGGGTCGCTAAGAGTCAGACAGGACTGAGTGACTTCACTTTCAATTTTCACTTTCCTGCATTGGAGAAGGAAATGGCAACCCACTCCAGTGTTCTTGCCTGGAGAATCCCAGGGACAGGGGAGCCTTGTGGGCTGCTGTCTATGGGGTTGCACAGAGTCAGACACAACTGAAGCGACTTAGCAGCAGCAGCAGCAGTGGCTAAATAGTCTGCTCACTAAACTCAGCTTAGAAAGGTTCATACACATTCATACATGAAAGCACAGTAACAGGTCATGGGTTCTGCAGTCAAGATGTGTTTCATAAGCACCCTTGGTCACAGAACCCCAAGTGTCTGCTGGTGGCCCAGGGGATGGCAGTGGATTGTAGAATACAGCTGAGGAAAAGCTGAGCTGAAGGGAGTGGTTATGGTAGTTTACTCTGAGGTGCATTTGAGGTAGAGCAGTTTGTAATTAGCACATTAAAACTCTGACTGTGGTAGCTCCCACTTGCGGAATGAAGTTGCATCTGGAACGCAGGCCTTATAGAAGCTCTACCACCCTCCCCGCTGAGGAGGGGCTGTGTGCTTCAGGGATGAGCCCGAACTTGGCCCATGAAGAACTTGCCTCTCTGGCTTTACCTTCTCTCTGCAGCCCTATGATGCCCCTGTTCACCCTCTACCTGTCTGTACTTACTGAAAACCCTTTAAGAGCCAGTTCTTAAAGTATTTCCTCATCTCTTCTCCTTTCTTTGCCCCTAGTGGTTTGCTGTGCTTTTCACCACGTTCTCCCTTTGTGGTTTAGTTACTTGTATACTTGTCTGACGGAGAAGGCAATGGCGCCCCACTCCAGTACTGTTGGCTGGAAACTCCCATGGAGGGAGGAGCCTGGTAGGCTGCAGTCCACAGGGTCGCAAAGAGTTGGACACAACTGAGCGACTTTACTTCCACTTTTCACTTTCATGCTTTGGAGAAGAAAATGGCAACCCACTCCAGTGTTCTTGCCTGGAGAATCCCAGGGACGGCGGAGCCTGGTGGGCTGCCGTCTATGGGGTCGCACAGAGTCGGACACGACTGAAGTGACTTAGCAGCAGCAGCAGCATACTTGTCTGATCTCACTGAGTATACACTCAGTGTCTGTCTTAGGAGCCTGACTCTAGTTAAAGTCATGATTGATTATTGGTGCTGCAGGGTTAGCGTTAACAGGTACCTCTAAGGGGCTCCTTGACTTCGCAAGCTCTACTTCTCACTGAGACTACTGAGGTGAACTTCAGATCATGTCCAGGCACAGATTCCGCATCTGGGGATGCAGTGGGATGACGTCTCACTGTTCACTCGGTCAGCTTCCCTTGGTAGAAATACTGACAGGATGGCATGAAATAAGGTGAGCAAGCAAGCTGTCTTCAGGTTTCCCAAAGCTCTTAAGTGTCAGGAACCATAAAGGTTCTGAAGAATCAAATTCCGGTGCTACTTTGTACACACCGAATTGGAGTTTTCATAAGAAATAGAAACCTTGCGTAAGTTTATGTTAGATAAGATGGTTTTTCACTGTACCAACCTGAAAATGTTTTCCTTAGGATAAGGTAGAGTGGGCAAAGGCTACATTTTTGCTAAGTTGAAAACATGGGACGCTCTATAAATCCCACACCAAAGCATTGTTTGTCTCCGACATCTGGCCACCTGGTACACTGCGACCAGTGGCGTTTTCCTGGAAACAGGTAACCTTATGCTTTCAACACGGGGTCTTTGAAATCCAAGAAGTGCGAGCCCTTTTTATTAGATTGGTTCATAAATACCCACTGGGATGCTGAATTTTCCTGTTAAATCTGCTTTGAATATACCAAAGCAACTGATACCAAAGATTTAGTTGATGTCCCTTCAGCACTCATTCACTCAGAACCATTTATTCACCACCTGTCTATCATCGGGGGGGCTAAATTGTCCATAGATGGATGAACTAGACAAGTTGTAAACCTAGGAGGAAGGTCATGACAGTACACAACAGCATTTAACAGATCCGTTCACAAAGTTGCACGAGCAGTGTATGGTGGTCACAGCCTGGTTGAGGTGAGGGCCTTGGGAGGCAGGAAAGGGCCGGGAGGACTTTGCAGACAGGTGCTCCCTGGCTCCCCTCCGTACCTCCAGGGAGATCCAGTGCAGGCAGGACAGCTGCCAGCAGCTCTGAAATGGAGCGAGTGACAGACGCATGCAGCTTGTGACAACAAGAGGTTAGCTATTAGAATCCTCACCAGTCTTGTGATTAACCTCATCGTCAGTGTAATAACAGACATGAAGGTGGAGTTAATGATTCTGAGAAGTCGTGAAGGTCCTGGGAGGTTTGTTTTAAAGATCTGCAGCTTCAGAGAGCAAAGGAATTATTCTTTTACATTTTCTTTTTTTTTTTTTTTTTTAAGGAATTGATTCTTTTCAAGAATCTTCCTCCTACCCTAAGTTCACAAAGATTTTAATTTGAAAACATGGTATGGCATCCCTTATATGTGGAATCTGAAAAGAAATGATACAGATGAACTTACTTTTGAAACAGAGACTTACAGACGTAGAAAACGAACTTATGATCGGCAGGGGGACGGGATGGTTAGGGAGTTTGGGATGGACATGTACACACTGCTTTGTTGAGAGTGAATGACCACCATGGTTCTACTGGACAGCACAGGGACCTCTGGCTAGAGTTACGTGGCAGCCTGGATGGGAGGGTGGTTTGGGGGAGAATGGATATACATATATGAATGGCTGAGTCCCTTCGCTGTTCACGTGAAACTGTCACAACATTGTTAATCAGCTGCACCCCAATACAAAATAGAAAGTTCAAAAATAACAATAAAGATTAGATTAATTCAACATCCTGAGCCTCTGACATGTTGCATCTTAGGTATGGCAGGAAGAAATGCATTTTGAACGATTTCCTGACTTGCAAATAACCTGTTACTGGAATAATGGGATATTACTTGCCTCTTAGATTTTCGCACACAAAATTTTTAAAACGACATGATTTAACGTGTCCAGTAGGGTGCTGGGCATTTACGTTCCTCTGTTTTCTTGCCCCTCAGGAGAGAAGCCTTTCAGCTGCAGCTGGGACGGCTGCGACAAGAAATTTGCTCGTTCAGATGAACTCTCTCGCCACCGCAGAACTCACACCGGGGAGAAGAAATTCGTGTGCCCAGTGTGCGACCGGCGTTTCATGCGCAGCGACCACCTGACAAAGCATGCCCGGCGCCACATGGCCACCAAGAGGGTCCCTGGCTGGCAGGCAGCGGTCAGCAAGCTGAACAGAGCAGCCTCTGCGGAGGACCCTGGGAGCCCACTGGAGCCGGAGTGCGCGCCGGCCTCTGCCTGAAAGGGCCGCCAGTGGGTGGTGGACGGGAATTTTCCAAAGCCTTTTTTCTTTTCAGGAATCATGGAAGTGATGGTTTTCTCTCCAAAAAAAACAACAACAAAAAATCGTCTTGAGGGCTAGGGGAGCTAGTTCTGATGAACGTTCTGTTAACTTGTCTTTTTTTGGCCGGGACCCTGTTCAGTATCTTTTGTAGTTTCAGAAGTTCTTTTAAGGAAATGGAAGAAAATTTGGTAATCTAAATCACCAGCATTCAGACACACAGTTTGGCAATAAATTTTGCAAAATTTGGATTTTTACAACCTTCCTATTTTGTAGAATTGACACAGGGTACTAATTTTTATACTGTTTTTTATAAAAAAGATACTTATATTGGTTGTCAGATTGCCGATTTCTATATAGATGATTTTACAATCTTCTTTTCAATGTTTAACATTTTTATAATAACCCTGCTTTTGGTAAAGTTGACACATTATTCAGGCAAAAATAAAAATTTACAACTCTGCAATCAGGCCTTTTAGATTTACAAGATTTTAAAGTCAGAACTAGTTGAATAGGGGCCTCTTAAAGAAATGGGAGCGGAGGAAAACCTTTGCAGGCAGCTTCTTCCTAATACTCTCAAGGGAAATTCCAGAGAACAATTCCCTTTAAGGCTTTATGTAGCCCAAGGAATTAAAATTTTCTTTAAGTAGAACTTAGTCACCTGTGTCCGTGGTGTGACTTGTGAAGATTGTGCCCCAGAGATGAACTTAAAATAATCGGTAGATATCCAGTGAGCAGAGAGCTGCTGTAGCATCTAAGTGTCTGTGGTCAATCCACAGTCTCCTGTCTGTACCTCAGACACCAATAAAAGATGACATAAGCACTCAGACCCAGCTGCTCTGTCCCTTTGACTTCCTTTGCTATGGCCTTACCCAAGTGTTTTGTGGGTAGAATCACTTCTTAGAGAAAAAGATATCCTTAGTGGTTGGAGGAACTTTCCACCTAAGGAAAGCTTATATGAGGTGAAGTAGCTGTGTGTGCGGTCCAGCTGCCGTGTTCCAATTCCTTTGCTTATTAAGTATTAGTGATGGGGAGTGTTAGTGACACGGTATAGCAATAATCCTACCAAGCCGTCTTTTTATTCACTTTGTTGGAAGGGAGTTGTTTTGGTCAAACAGAACAATACTTGGAAAGGGGTATTTTGCAGTCTGCCTGGAGGAGAGACCACGGGCCTCACTGAAACCCTGAGCACAGGTCCCAGTGTTGTAGACTGCACCCCGGTGTCCAGGAAGCTGCTGAGACTACTTCCACTGGGCAGCCCTGGGGACCCAGGCAAGAGAATGTGTGTAAGGGACATAGCAATGTCGCTCTGCCCTTTGAGCCTGGGAATGGTTTTTGTCATGCTGTGTGTAATCAGATTCTGTCTTTGCTGCTTATTTATTTTCA
The DNA here is from genome assembly GCA_006410615.1 of Neotragus moschatus. Classification (NCBI taxonomy): domain Eukaryota; kingdom Metazoa; phylum Chordata; class Mammalia; order Artiodactyla; family Bovidae; genus Neotragus; species Neotragus moschatus. The sequence goes on along the minus strand of SJYA01001620.1, from coordinate 59,272 downwards.
TTTGCCTTTATTAAAATGATGGTAAAAGGTGAGATATTGAATAAGTACAATTAGGCTTTGTGTTCAGGTCTTTTTTAGTCTGATAGCCCTCACCTGGTCATTCACTATGTGTCACTTGATACCCATTAAGTTACGCTTTAGTATCAACCGCTGATTGACATACAGGTCTGTAAGTGCTGGCTGTGTTTAGGAGGCTTCCGTGTCTTTGATCACTTCTATAGCTAAGTATTCCTACTGGTCGTGAGACATACTACAGTTACAAGAGAACCAGAATTCAATGTACATAGCTCATGTTTCCCCACCCCCCGTCCTTTCTCCCACTTATGCCCTAGATCAGCATAAACATTTCTATGTGTATGCTGTAAATGGCATTAAATTCAGATATTTTTCATAACAAAATAATATTGGTCCAACTAAGGTTCTGGTGGATAATACATCTCTGAGTGTTTGGTTGCTTGTCACCCTGAATGAAGTTCATTCTCTGAACAGTGTTTCTAAAGAATAGGTGTGCTAAAATAAAGGAAAAAGGGTTTTGATTTACACTTCCATTTCCTGATGAGACTTTGAAATACCTTCTGTAAACAACATTTTGGGCCCTCTTTTGTTGATGGAAAGATTGTAAGTTGGAAGACAGCTTTACCTGAAAAACGCAATGTGAGAACCAGAGCCTCACGGGGCGTGTTCAGCATGGGGTCCCTCCGTGCGCCCGGGCGTCAGAGGAGCATGCAGGAGGCACAGCCCCTAGAGCACTTTACTGCCCAAGCAGTTTTGCTTGTTCTTTTTTGACTTTGAGCCTTTTAAAGTAGTTTCAATGACAAAATTTTAAATGTTTCAGAATTACGTTTTATGTAACAGACTTTGACATACTATTTAAATGAATATGTGTGATGTAACTCTTTTCTTTGAATCATAAAACTCTCGATTTGCAAACTGGACCTGTGTCCTGTACTGTGATGTACCCAGTGCCTGACCACCACCCCTCCTCTTTGTTTTCTGGGATTCTGTTCGGCCTTCAGGTTCTTTGGAGGATTCTTTCTGAAAGAAATCATGTGAAGAGGGAGTTTCCGTGTTGGCCGCTCTGATGGAACTGGTCTTGGCAGAACAGGACCATGGGTGCTGGGTAACTGTGACTCTTGTCCTCGCTCTCCATGTGCCAAGAGTGGGGCTGGGAGGCAGCTGCTTCCCGCCCCCCAACCCCCAGCCCAGGCTTCTAGAGAACATCCAGGAGCCATAGCCTTCACGCCTGCTTCTGGAGTCAGTTCAGTTGAGTCACTTAGTCGTGTCCAACTCTGCAGCCACATGGATCGCAGCACGCCAGGCCTCCCTGTCCATCACCAACTCCCGGAGTTTACTCAAACTCATGTCCATTTGAGTCAGTGATGCCATCTAACCATCTCATCCTCTGTCATCCTCTTCTCCCGCCCTCAATCTTTCCCAGCATCAGGGTCTTTTCTAATGAGTCAGTTCTTCGCGTCAGGTGGCCAGAGGATTGGAGTTTCAGCTTCAGCATCAGTCTTTCTTCCAATGAATATTCATGACTGATTTCCTTTAGGATGGACTGGTTGAATCTCCTTGCAGTCCAAGGGACTTGAGAGTCTTCTCCAACACCACAGTTCAAAAGCATCAATTCTTTGGCACTCAGCTTTCTTTATAGTCCAACTCTCACAACCATACATGACTACTGGAAAAACCATATCTTTGACCAGACGGACCTTTGTTAGCAAAGTAATGTGAGTACATGCTCACTAAGCCACTGTGCTGGGGCTGTGTATCCATACCCCAACACAGGTGGCCTGGTGGCTTCGGTTCCTGGTCCTCAGGCTCGTCTATCAGCAGCCCTGGATTGATGGGCTCCCCTGCAGGCCACACCACCCTGCTTTCCTGTTAACCTCACTGCTCCTTCTGTCTTCATTCCTCTCCCTGATCCCTCTTGTACTCTCTTCACAACCTTGGTGATCTTTCCCAGCCTTGTGATTTAGATAAAAATGATACCTCTACCATAGAGACCCCCACATTTTTGTCTCACCTTTACACTTATGCACCTGGCTTCAAATTCCTGTATCCAGCTGTCTGCATGACACCTGTCTAACCAGCATCTCAACCTATAAATGACCAAACTCCTCATCTCCCCCTGCCCCGACACTTGCTTTTCTCACAGTTGACCTTGCCGTCTTTAAAAATAATAGGGAATCTATCCTTCTAGCTGTTGAGGTGTAAAACCTTGGAGCACCTGAGACAGGTCTGGGTGCAGATCTGACTCCATCTAGCTGTGTTTTGCTGAGAAAGATACTGGACCTTTAATTTCCTTACTTATAAAGTGAAGACTAGGTGGAGAGAGCAGGGGCCTGCCTCAGGGTCTGGCACTTTTATTTTGCACATAGAAGGAAAAGCCCTAGTTGTTTACCAAAAGCATTCAGGGTTCCTTGAAGGGTAACTGGAGCACAGAAATCACAATGGGCTTAGAGTATTCTGTTGCCAGCTGCCATCCAGGGTGTCAGGGACTGCTAAATGGCACAAGGCTCCCACTGGCCAAGTTGTGACAGTTTAAACATGAACCTAATAGTAACAGGAATTTCACACTTCTACCCAAGATGGAGTAACAGAAAAAGCCAAATATAATCAGACAGAATTATCAAATGAGAGTTTTCTAGGAACTAGACCTTAGGTCATGAAAGACAGTGACCCTGAGAGACAGGATATAAATGGCGTACACCCTGTAACTGCCCAGATTTGCGGCTTTGAGGAACTTTCCAGACTGTGGTGCAGGGACAGGAACTCATGAGAGACCCAGCAGAGTCCCCAGGCTGAGCAGATGGAGCTGTGGGTCCAGGGATGCCAAGGTGACGAGGGTGTGGGGTAGGGTGCCAAGGTAAAGAAAACAGCCCAGAAAACCCAGGAGATCTACAGAGGGTGTGTCTAGCGGGGAGGAGAACACCTTGACACCGAAGGCAAATCGTGTGCACAGGGGCATGTGTCCATCCTCTGGGCTGAGGAGTCTTTACTTACATCACTTCTCAAAGGCCACCCCAACATGGCTGGATCGGGGCCCAAGGGTAAGGCTGCATGGAGAAGCACACAGGGCCTGGGCACTGGGCCAGGACAGTGGCGGGCCTCAGACTTGGTGTGCTGGGCACCTGGCCCCTCGCGGCCCCTGCTTGGTATTGGAAACTGGGGAGATGGCTGTGTGTGTGGATTATAAAATCTGGGACAGGAGGGGCCCAGGTGGTTTTGCTGAGGGACATCCCTACCAAGGGGGGAGGGTGTGGCTTCCCAGGTGGCACGGAGGTAAAGAACTTGCCTGCCAAGGCAGAAGACATAGGAAACTCGGGTTCAATCCCTGGGGTATGGAAGATCCCGAGGAGAAGGGAATGGTAACCTACTCCAGTATTCCTGCCTGGGAAATCCCACGGACAGAGGAGTCTGGAGGGCTGCAGTCTGTGAGGTAGCAGAGTTGGACGTGACTGAGCAACTGAACAACAAGCTTTTCCCGAGCACTGATGAGTGTGTCTCTGCTCACTAGAAACAGTACGTCCTCACTGGTGGAGACCAGATATGGCTTCCAGAACCCTGCCATCTTGTAGAGGGCTGGGCTCAAAGCAGCAGGGGCTCAGAAAATGAGAATGAATGTGGGTTGAATAGACGCTCATGGGAACATCCATCCTCCCCTGCAATCTCAGCCCACCCAGAATGGCAGCCCAGTGAGAATTGGACCCGAGACTTTGGCACATCAAGGGGAGTGTCTTGGGAAAAACTTATTTTAGGTGAGGATGGGGAGCCTGAACTGGGCAGGACCCCTTTGAGAAGGCCTGTGGCTGGCACAATGAAGGCCGTGGCTCCCTCCCCAAGAAGAAAGACGACATTTCTCAGAGCAGGGGATGGGGCACATTTTCTAAATCCCTGCGCATGGGAGCCTCTTAGAGGAACCTGGCACCTCACAAAGCAGGAGGTGCGCCTGTGGCCCTGGGACCTTCCGGACATCAAAGTGCCATTGTCACTTTCAACACAGAGACGTTTTTCTTCCTGCCTCTGTTTCAGCCACATTCCCTGTGTCCATGAGAAGATCCCACGCTCAGCTCCATGGCAGAAAGCTGCAGCTGAGAGGCAACACCGAGCGACCGAGAGAAGGCCCAGAGCAGCGCTGGGCACCCAGGTGGCCCTGTCTGCATGCCTAGTGCAAGAAGCATTTGTTACCAGGACTGGCACCCTATTCCCCACCACCAAGCGTGATCGGCCTCCCTCCCCTGGGCACAGGGTGGCAACACCTCAAAGCTGGGACATGCCGCTTTATTGTCAAACACCATCCAGAAGACAGATTTTTTCCCGAATTGGGGGAATAAAAAAAAATACGAAGACCTGAGAATGACGGCTGTGACTTCTCAGCTTTGATGACGTGTGTTCACCCCATCAGTGACATCAAATGTCACGAGGAATTCTTTTCCTTCATGCTTTTGTCTCATGAAGGGTTTTATGAGGTTTCCACAGGAAAGTACAGGGTGTCAACTTTCTGGCTGAATTAATTCACCAAATGAATGATGTAAAACTAAACGTTTACATCGTTAAAGAAAAGGCCTGATCTGTCTAGTAGGGAGAAACAAAATTTTAACTTCAAAAAGAAGTATCTGTATTATTAAGATAATAACAGGTTTAATCTTCATATCAAAACAAATGGTTTGGGCTTGGATGAGAAATAGCTCTGGTTTGGGGGAGGTTCTGAGCCAACCCTCCAGGGCGTTTGCTGGAAGTCTCCATGGTTCCATCGAAGCCTCGAAGTTTAAAATCTCCCTGCCATGAAACATCTGATCAAAGGCACCCTTGCCAAGTCACAGAGGTTTGTGGAAATGCCTGTTTGCCCATTTGGGCAGCAGGCCTGTGGCCTGGGCACGGTGCCAGGTGGCCGTTGCTGGAGCCCCGAGATGCTCTTGCAAGTGACGCTGTGGAGGAATCACCTGTACGTAGGTGGGAAGCACTGGACAAGCCGAGACCAGTTCTAGCCTTAGGAGGCGAATAGGTGCCCTCTACATGCCCTTTTTCACCCATGACTTGGCCAGCTTCCCTGGAGGGCCCGCCTTCTGGTCTCCTGCCTCCTGGGCTCTTGACCGCCTGCCACCATGAGCTTTCCAACAGCAGCCACTCTGGGCCCACAGCAGGGGCCTCCCTTCCAGCCAGGCTGCAGGTCTCCCCCCGGGGTCCTCCTGGATCACAAGGTATTAGCTTCCTCATTTGTCTGCTGGGGAAGTTCTAAGGCTCTTCTGGCCTCACCGCTGTGATTTTCTTCCTTCTACCCGGTGGGAAGAGCAGGCAGCCCTGAGCAGGTGGGACCGGGGCTCAACTCCAGCAGGGGAGGCAGTCCCGTGCCCTGGGGGACCACAGAGACCAAAGACGCCTGGGATTGTGTGATCCCAGATGGTCAGAGCAGGGGGTTGGGGGCACACCTCCAGGACTCACTTTCTAGAGAGGGACACCGAGGTCCAGAGTGGGGAAGTGACTGCAGGTTAGTTCGAGGGCAAGGATCAGAACTAGGGACTCTGGCTCTGGTCCCCCACCTATACACACACGCACTGCAGGAGCACAGGCCTCTCTCTGGGGAGGGGGGTGGCCTGTGGCTCAAAGTGGCCTCTGGCACCAGGGAAGGAAGATCTAGCCAGGCTGAAGGCTCAGGCTCTTCCCCGCCACTCGGGGCACGGCTGGGACCCAGCAGCCTGGGTCTCACCTGGGAACTGCTGAGACCTGCAGACTCACAGGCCATGCTCCAGACCCATGGAATCAGAATCTGCAACATCTCCAGGAGACTCATTCACAGACCCAAGGGTGACTCTCTCCAGCTCGGTAAGGCATACCTCCTGGATGTGCCCTCCAGTGGGAGACCCCGGGGCACTGTGGGACACGTGTGAGGCCCCAAAGCCGCGGGTCCGAGCCACGCTCAGCTAATGAGCCTCCTTCAGAGCAGGTGGCAAGGGGGCATCAGAAAGGGGAAGTGTTTCAGGATCCAATAGACCCTTGTAGATGGCTCTCCCCGGCACGCACACCTTCCTTCTGCCTGGGTCTGCATGGCTGATCATCTCTTGCCAGCAAGCATGATGGCCAGCAGCCAGCCACGTTCAGAACTGTCTGAATGTGGATTTGAAGAGGCCAGTTGTGAAAGATCTTGGAAGGTGTGCCCCCAGCCCAGTTCCAGTCTGCTGGGGCTGGGTCTGGGAGGGATGGCATGTTGGTTGGTTGCTGGGTGACAGTGGGGGTGCCGCTGCACTGGCCTCAGCAGCAGTACTCCCGCTCGATGCTGGCCATCAGCTCTTCCTCGGAGTGGTCATATGTGATGGCCGACTGCCTCTCGGGCTTCTTGTGGCAGCTGCCTGGGGCTCTATGGGTGAGAAACACGGACACAGGAAGCAGGATGTTACCTTCAAACTCCACATCTCCACTGGACAACCGCAGTGGCCACGGATGGAATTCTGATCCAGCGTCAAACTCAGACTGAAAACCTCTGGCCTGGGGACATGTCCTCAACCTCTTCCGTGAGCAGCTCCTGACTCATTCTTCGGTTTGGCCTCCCGCTGGGTAACCCAAGACCTTCCCCTGTGAGGAAGCCAGTGCCGGCAGTGCTTCGGGGCGAGGGCCTGGGGGTCCAAAGACCTGGTTTGCATCCCGCCTCTGCCACTTACTAGCTCAGTGAGTTTTCTCTAAAATGGAACTGCATTCCTAAGCTCACTCTGAGGCATAAATGAGACCATGCGTGGACAGCATGTGACCCTGAATCTTGCACCCTGCAGAGCCCTCAGAAAGGTGAACTGTGTCGAGATCCTTTATCGCCTGACTCACTCCTTGTGTCTGCACCCTCAAGGGGTCTCGCAGGAGCTGCCCCTACAGGACAGGATTTGGCGTCAGGGTCCTCTGGATCGTGACCAAGCCCCCCACCCACTGGGCAGTGTATTAAGTGACCAAGTCCTGGCTCCTCATCTCACTGCTTGGACTCCGGTTCCCACTGGCCTCGACCCACAGCCCACGCCCTCTCCAGCTTAATGGACTAACCTGTGACTCCAGACTCCCCTGAGGAGAGAGGCTGCCAGCAGTCCAGACCCTGGGAAGGGCCTGTGCGGCTTCAGAGCCTGTTCCCTGAGGGCACAGCCCTGATCGCACCTGCAAGACTCTCTCCCCTTCCAGTTGTTGTGCCAGGACCTGCCTGGGAGTCACCCAGCCCTGAGCCCAGGGGCTAGGGTGGTACTCAGCATGTTCTCACCAAAGTCTGTTGAGGGAGTGAATGAATGAATGAAGTACTCCGGGTGAAGGACATCCTGGAATGTGCATGTGAGGGGAAGGGACCCATCTGTTTCAAAATAAGAATAAATAGCTAATTCTTTCAAGGAGTTATTTAATCCTCCTAACGTCCTTGGGTTGATGAAAACTGAAAGTCACTGCCAATTATCTTTACAATCAGTAGAAATACGCAGCTGGGACCGAGCAGTTTGGGCACCAGGCTGGGCCTGTGTCCCCAGCATCGCCATAGGCACGGGTTTCTGGGTCAGCTGAGCAGAGCTAGCCGCTGGTACCTGGTCACTGCAGTGGGACCCAGCACCCAGTCCTGCATGGGAGCCCAAGGGGCCAAGCCCCCCTGGAGCTGGTGTGCAAGGTGTGGCCGGTGCTATCTGCAGAACACGTGAGGGGCAGGGGGCTGTCCAGGAGGATGGGTAGGGATGCTCCACTCTGCCAAGGGAGGCTCTGGCCTTGGCGGGGGCGGGGGGCCAAGTCAGCGTACAAGCTCCCATTGCCTCACCTCCAGGGCCATGATGGAGGCCCAGCGCCCACCCAGCGTCCTCCTACTCAACAGCAGTGGCCCCGAGGCAGGAAACAGATGGGCCCCCTCCCCATGGTAAAGCAATTGAGATACATTCTCCCTGCTCTGAAACTCCAAGACAAGAATAGCAGGGCAATTAAGGGAGGAGGCTGGACCTTGCACAAACCACATATTTCTCATTCCCAAAGTCAGAAGACCTCCCCAACCATACATGCATAGAAAAGGCTCCTTGGAGGTCAAAAGAGGAGCAGTGTCAAGGGATGTTCTACCCAGACACCTTTCCGGTAGGATCCATCTTGACTAAGAGATACCTGTGCACACATGGGAGGATCCTGAGATACACAAAATATGGACTGTGAACCAGGCAAATCAGAATGATTGGCCAAAGGAAAATTGGAAGAAAATATCCCATAGAAGTGGGGAAAGGAATGGCAATCCACTCCAGTATTCTTGCCTGGAGAGTCCCATGGACAGAGGAGCCTGGTGGGCTGCAGTCTAGGGGTCGCAAGAGTCGGACACAACTGAGTGACTAAACCACCACCACCACCATCCCATAAAAGTAATTCAAACTACCGTGAGAGCACCGCTCAGGAACTCTGGGACTCTCCCGCTGAGTCTGCCTGTATCCACAGACTGTACTCTTTTCCCTCTTAATCAATACTTGACTTGCTTCACTATTTTTCGTCTTTGTGGATATTTTTTCCTGCAAAGCTGAAGGGCCAGGGTTCTTGTCACTGACCACTGGTCTAGTGGCCAGGATCTGGTCTTCTCAATGCTGTGACCCAGCCCATCTCTGGCTGGGAACCCAACCCCCACTTCAATCTGGTGCAGGCCAGGCCACCTACAGCTCTTGGTTTCAGCCCTGCTTTTCCCCCAGACCCTGTTCTAAATGCCACCAGCCTGTGTTCAGGGTCCTGTTCACACCTCCACATCTTGCTTGTGGCTCTAGCCACCTGGCGCGCTCCTGCCCTCCTCAGTGCAACCACTTGTCCTTCAAGCCATTTAAGCCTCAGCTCCTCCACGAGCCCGCCAGCTGCTTCTGTCCCGTCTTGGACCTCCCTTGAGCCCATCTGAAGAGACCCCACTCTTCAGGGAAAGGCTTTTGCAAATGTTTGTTAAATAAGGGAAACCAGCAAGGTTCTGGCCCCACAACCATTTGGAATTGGTAATAAAAATAGCTGTTGAGCCAGCGTTTTCACAGCTTCTCACATCCATGGTCTTGAGCACCACCATCCCCTGCGTCCCAGGGACAAGGGCCATCACGGTGACTCCTTAGAGATGGGAAAGCAAGGGCAGGTGGGCCGGGGCCCAGGTCAGCCCAGCCCAGCCTCCAGGTGCAGGGTGCTTCGGGGGCCCCAGGAATCCTTACACAGCCCAGGGTTGTGCCAACACCAGACGCCTGGAGTCCTCAGCTGACACTTTCCAGGGGGTTTAAATGTGTTTTCTTGCTAACACTGTAATAGGATTATTGGGGACCCACCCATCACCCCTCTAGGCTGGAAACTCCTGAAGGCCAGGACTGCGCCTCATTCACAGATGAGCACTGTACAGTTTCTGAGTGAATGAGTGAGGGCACGCACAGAGATGCAGGTGCTTGGGGGGTGGCAGAGGAGGGGAGCTGTGATTTCTTGCAGAGATGCACCTCCCGGCCCCATACTTACTCGGAGACACAGCTGCCCTCTGGGTGGTCTTCAGTGCTCCACTTTGGGGACACCTTGAGAAGGACAAACAGAAGAGGCATCAGAAGGTTGTTGGAGCTGCAGCCTGCCTTTGCACCGGCTTCCTGCTGACACAGAGCTGCCGCGTTCAACCCACGGCTAATAAACCAGAGCTGGAAAGTGGAAAGGCTCCCCTGCTGTCTAGCACCAACTGCCTGTTCGGTAGGTGGGAAACAGGCTGGGAAAGGGGAGTGACCTACACAACTCAAAACAAGAGAGCCCCGCCCCTTCCTCCCTGGGAGCTAGCGGCCATTAAGCCCCCACCTCTCACTCTGGGAGTGGAGGTCCTGACCTCCACCCAAGCCCTTGCCTGGCAGCCTGCCCTGCTGCCCTGCTGTACTTGTCTGTCTGGAGTCAGGAGTGACTGTCTGCAAACTCTCCCAGTGATCTATGCCTGTCCTGTGGTCAGCACCGCCCCGTCTCAGTGACCACAGCTTCAAATGAAGCTGACTGGTCCTCGTTCTTTGCACTTCCAAACATGTGTGTTGGAGTCAGCTTGTCCCTCTTGGGGGTTTTGTTGGGGTCGAATCAATATACGAATCATTCCAGGCAGACTTGATATCTTTTTTTAAAAACTGGAGTATAATTGCTTTACAATGTGGTGTTGGTCTGCTGTACGATGGAGTGAATCCACTGTAAGTATACATATATCCTCTCCCTCTTGAGCCTCCTTACCCCCTACCCCCCGCCCCCGTGTCGTCACAGAGCCCCAAGCTGAGCTCCCTGTGCTATACAGCAGCTTCCTACTAGCCAGCTGTTTTATACATGGTCGTGTATAGGTATGTGCTTCCCCGGTGGCTCAGTGAAGAATCTGCCTGCAATGCTGGAAATCTGGGTTCGATCCGTGGGTTGAGAAGATCCCCTGGAGGAAGGCATGGCAACCCACTGCAGTATTCTTTCCTGGAGAATCCTATGGACAGAGGAGCCTAGTGGGCTACAGTCCATGGGGTCGCAAAGAGTCGGACATGACTGAGCAACGAAGCACAGAAGCACACAGTGCAGTGTGTGTATATATATATCAATGTCACTCTCTCAATTCACCCTGCCCTCTCCTTCCCCTTCCCCATGTCATAATCTCTATAATAGCAAGCCTTCCAGTTTATAAACAGGGAACATCTCTCCATTTATTTAGGATTTCTTTAATGTCTTTTAAGAAGTCTTAATCATTTTCACTGTAGAAGTCATAAACACCTCTTTTTAAACCAATTTCTAGATTATTGATAATATCTTTTAAAAATAAAATTTTATCTTCCACCTGCTTGTTTGTGCAGAGATACAATTGAAATACATACATTTCGTGTTCAGCAGTTTTACTAAGCTCTCTTAGTTAGCCCTAATAATTTATTTGTAGATTCCTTTGGACTTAATTGCTTCCCATTCACATTATGTAGGAATAATAGCCATTCAGTTTTTTTCCTTTCTGATCCTTCCATATTTTTCCCCCTAGCCTTCCTGCACTGGCTAGGACATCCAGTACTACCTTGAAAAGAAATCATGATAATAGGCATCTCTGCCTTGTTCCTGTAGTGAAAGGGAAATTTTTAATTATTTCAAATGTAATATTAGTTTTGCTGTGGCTTTTTTCTCAAGCTGTCTTTCATCAGATCCTGGTCTCTCTGTGCTGGTCATTTCTTCAGCTCTGTCTTACAGGGCACTGATCTTCTCTAAATCTCTATTTCCTGTTCACCCAAACCATCAGAATCTTTAATTTTGTTTACTGTGTTTTTCATTTCTACAAGTTCTGTTTGGTTGTTTTTCAAATATGCTAGGTCACTTTCTATAGGTCCTTCTCCACAAATAAACATGCCTGTGTGCTCAGGCGCTTCAGTCGTGTCCGACTCTTTTACAACCCCACAGACTGTAGCCTGCCAGGCTCCTGTGTACACGGGATTCTCCAGGCAAGAATACTGGAGTGAGTTGTCATGCCCCCCTCAGGGGATCTTCTCAACCTAGGGATGGCACCTGTGTCTCCTGCTTCCCCTGAAGTGCAGGTGGATCCTTTAACATTGTTATTTTTGTTCAATCGCTCAGCTGTGTCCGACTTTTTGTGACCTTATGGACTGCAGCTTGCCAGGCTTTCCTGTCCTTCACCATCTCTCGGAGTTTGCTCAAAATCATGTCCATCGAGTCAGTGATGCCATCCAACCATCTCATCCTCTGTCGTCCCCTTATCCTCCCACCTTGAATCTTTCCCAGCATCAGGCTCTTTTCAAATGAGTCAGTTCTTCGCATTAAGTGGCCAAAGTACTGGCGCTTCGGCTTCAGCATCAGTCATTCCAATGAATATTCAGGGTTGATTTCCTGTAGGATTTACTGGTTTGGTCTCCCTGCAGTCCGAAGGACTCTCTAGAGTCTTCTCCAACACCACAGCTTGAAAACATCAATGCTTTGGCGCTTAGCCTTCATTGTGGTCCAACTCTCACATCTGTACACAACTACTGGAAAAACCATAGCTTTGACTATACAGACCTTTGTTGGCCAATAATCTTTGGCAATGGCAACCCACTCCAGTACTCTTGCATGAAAAATCCCTTGGATGGAGGAGCCTGGTGGGCTGCAGTCCATGGGGTCGCTAAGAGTCGGACATGAATGAGCAACTTCACTTTACTTTTCACTTTCATGCATTGGAGAAGGAAATGGCAACCCACTCCAGTGTTCTTGCCTGGAGAATCTCAGGGATGGGGGAGCCTGGTGGGCTGCCGTCTATGGGGTCACACAGAGTCGGACACGACCGAAGCGACTTAGCAGCAATCTTTGGTAATCCAAATAAATAACTGAGGCCTTCACTAGCCTATTTTCATTGTTTTTGTTTCTTCTGATTTTCACTTGGCTCTCCGAAAGTATTAATTGCTCAGTCAAGTCTGACTCTTTGCAACCCCATGGACTGTAGCCCACTAGGCTCCTCTGACCATGGAATTCTCCAGCAAAGAACACTGGAGTGGGTTGCCATTCCCTTCTCCAGGGGATCTTCCCGACCCAGGGATCGAGTCTGGGTCTCCCACATAGCAGGCAGATTCTTTACCATCTGAGCCATCAGGAACAACTCTCTAGGTGGTTGATTATTTTTTCTTGTCTGATGCTCATTATCTTTGAAAACCCTTTGTGGGTGTTCTCTGAGGCCTGAGAGGAAGATGCCTTCCTCTTGGGAGGACATGCACTTGCTCTGTTCAGGCACTAGGGGGCACTCTCAGTCTGGGCCCACTTGAAATTAAATCCAGCAAGCTGGAGAAGGCGAGGGTGGGATGATTTGAAGGAATAGCTTTGAAACATGTATATTATCATATGTGAAATAGATTACCAGTCCAGGTTCGAAGCATGAGACAGGATGCTCAGGGCTGGTGCACTTGGATGACCCTGAGGGATGGGATGGGGAAGGAGGTGGGAGTGGGGTTCAGGACAGGAAACACACATACACCCATGGCTCATTCATGTGAATGTATGGCAAAACCCATCACAATATTGTAAAGTTATTAGCTTTCAATTAAAATAAATAAATAAAAAGATTTCAGGGAGAAACATCAATAACCTCAAATGTGCAGATGACACCACCCTTATGGCAGAAAATGAGGAAGAACTAAAGAGCCTCTTGATGAAGGTGAAAGAGGAGAGTGAAAAAGTTGGCTTAAAGCTCAACATTCAGAAAACAAAGATCATGGCATCCAGCCCCATCACTTCATTGTAAATAGATGGGGAAACAGTGGAAACAATGGCTGACTTTATTTTGGGAGGCTCCAAAATCACTGTAGATGGTGACTGCAGCCATGAAATTAAAAGATACTTGCTCTTTGGAAGAAAAGTTACGACCAACCTAGATAGCATATTAAAAAGCAGAGACATTACTTTGCCAACAAAGGTCTGTCTGGTCAAAGCTATGGTTTTTCCAGTAGTCATGGATGGATGTGAGATTTGGACTATAAAGAAAGCTGAGTACAAAGAACTGATGCTTCTGAACTGTGGTGTTGGAGAAGACTGGAGAGTCCCTTGGACTGCAAGGAGATCCAACCAGCCCATTCTAAAGGAAATCAGTTCTGAATATTCCTTGGAAGGACTGATGCTGAAGCTGAAGCTCCAGTACTTTGGCCACCTGATGCGAAGAACTGACTCATTTGAAAAGACCCTGATGCTGGGAAAGATTGAAGGCAGGAGGATAAGGGGATGACAGAGGATGAGATGGTTGGATGGCGTCACCGGCTCAAAGGACATGAGTTTGAGTAAATCCCGGGAGTTGGTGATGGACAGGGAGGTCTGGCGTGCTGCAGTCCATGGGATCTCAAAGAGTCGGACATGAGTGAGCAACTGAACTGCACTGGATGGATTCAGGTATTTTGGACCAGCTNACAGAGGATGAGATGGTTGGATGGCGTCACCGGCTCAAAGGACATGAGTTTGAGTAAATCCCGGGAGTTGGTGATGGACAGGGAGGTCTGGCGTGCTGCAGTCCATGGGATCTCAAAGAGTCGGACATGAGTGAGCAACTGAACTGCACTGGATGGATTCAGGTATTTTGGACCAGCTAGGTGATGGGAATTGGGGCTGCAGACCTAAGGGACAGCTAGACTATGGCTTTTGTACCCTCCTGCACTGTTCTGTGCTGCAACACTCGCCTTGCCGTCCAGTGAGGGTCCTGAACGTATGAGCGAAGGATCTACTCTCAGTCTCTATTTTCACTGGGCCCTAAACTCTGTCCCCTTTACTGTTGGACACTGTCAGACCCAAAGCTCACGTTCACCTGAGGCAAGCACAACCCAGTGGGTCACCTGCCTCTCTGGATTCTGCCTTCCTTAGATCTGGGCTGGTAATTCCTCACTATCTCATGAGCCACTTTAAGCTTCAAAGACACTCTTATCACATTAATTACACCCAGAATATTAAACTGTCTTCAGCAGAGGGGCTTGTCTGAATAAGCTTCTTCACCGTGTTCCCCAGCATAAGGCACTTGGCACAGTGGAATCTAGCCTTTGACCTGTGAAGCTGAGCAAGGCCACGGCCCATCCAGACATCAGCCTGCTTTGTGCAACAGATCCCCCTTGGCATAAGCAGCATCCTAAATACAGACCACGCCTGTCAAGAACCCAGGAGCCCATAGCACCTGGGGCGAGACTCGTAAAGATGCAACGTGATGCCACGTGATGAATTCTATAGCTGAGGTATAAGGTGCTGGGAGGTGCTGGGAGAGCCTACACTCTGCAACAGGAGGGGAAACCAACTCTGAATGGGAAAAACTCTTTCTAGAAGAGTGGAAAGAATAACATTTTAGCTGGAGTTCTGAAAGATTAGGAGTTTACCAGATGGAAAGGACAGGAAGGGTACTCTGGATAAGGAAGAGCATATGCAAATACGTGGAGTCATCAAAGGCCGTGAATACGTCTTCATTCATTAACTCCCACATCCCCTGCTGGGCGCAGGGTTCTATTGCCCGTACAGGATATGATATCCTTGCCCAGAGCAGCCCACAGGAGGACACAACTGGGGAAAAACCCAGCGCCATTAACATTAACATCAGTTAATCCTCCCCAACAAGAATATCACTTCTCCTAAAGTTTGCAGATCTCTACCCAGGGCACACAGCAAACATAAAATAGTTCCTGAATCAGATTCAGTGTCACTTTGATGGGTAGTCATAATCCTGAGTTTGTCTATATAGCAGTTGGGGTTAAGAGTAAAAATAGCAAGGGTTCAAGGCCCAGTTTTGCCATTTAATCATGATGTGCCTTTGGGTGGACTGTGAGGCTCTATGAGCCTCAGTTTACTCATCTGTGTAATAGGTACTTAGCCTTGAGGGCCACAGCGAGGATACAGATTGTCTGCCTCATCTTTAGTATAATACCTGCAAACACCATGACAAACATCTGACCCAGTGTCCAGCCCAGAGTAGCCTCTGACCTGGCCCGGCAAGAAGAGAACCTGAAGGCATGAGGAGGAGGAGAGCCCAGGGAAGATCTTGTGTTTGGGGCTTGAGAGGTTCAGGACAGCACTTTCTTCCCCGAGAAACTAGTGTTTCTTGGGGGTTGTTACCCGAGGTGCTGGACAGAAGCAAGATGACCCTGGGTGTATCCGGCCACACAGGCCCCGTGGCGTGGTCCATGATGGCCAACCCATTACTGTGGGGATCCCATGCCCTGGCTAGAAGAGTCTGTCCTGCCCATCTGGCACTCTCTGTGGAGTCGGGCTGCACAGCGAAGGTGCACAGACTTGGTCCTGGGATACCTGAGGGGCCACGGGGGCTGCTGGATGCTGGAGATCTGCCAGGGGGAGTCAGTGTTCCCCAAAGATTCCTTTGAAAATTCACCGTGCCTCTGGGGAGTGCAAAGATGAAGAGGAAATGCTTCCCACATCAGCAAGGAATTCACAGTGGGAAGAGGGGGTGATGGACACGAGAGCAAGCAGGGGAAATCATGTGCATGCACATACACACTTGCACACACACACACACACTTGCACACACACACACATGCTCACCTCTTCTGCCTCCTGAAACAGCCCATTTCAGCTCAGGCAGCTCAGACTATCTGAAAATTCTTTTAAATTTCTTTTTAATAAAAAATTAATTGTGGTGCAATACACAAAATCTAAAATGTACGATCTTAAGCATTTTTAAGGGTACGTTTCAGTACTAGGTGCATTTACATTGTTTTCCAATCAACCTCCCAAATTCTTTTCATCTCGCAAAACTGAAACCTGTCCCCACTAAACAGCTCTCACCCCCTAATTCCTAGCAATCACCATCCTGCTTTCTATCCTACAAGAGTGACTCCTCTGGACATCCCATCTGAGTGGATGTTACTTAGCATAATGTCCTCAAGGTTCATCCACATTGTAGCCTATGCCAGGACTTAATTCCTTTTCAAGGTGGAGTAATATTCCCCGTATGTATATACCATGTTTTGTTTATCCATTCATCCATCAAGGGACCTTATGGTTATTGTGAATAATGCTCTTATGAATATGAAGCCTCTTTGAGATCCTACCTTCAGTTCTCTCAGGCATATAAGAAAGCTTTCTTTTACTGACACCAATCTGCCTCCCTGCAGTTTTCAGTCACTGAGCTTAGTTATAGTCTCAGGGACAACACAGAAGAAAAGTAATACTTTTTACCCAGCCATTCTTCAGCGATTTTTTTCATGAAGTCATCCAGTAGGGACCCTAGTTCTTTCTTGCCCATTTCTGCTGGAACCAGCTTTTGTCATCACCAGATGGGGCTTTTCCTTTCATCACCAGATTTTGTAAGGGTTGTTCAGATATAGTTTCTGCCCTCTGGAGGACAGCTGAGGGACTTCCCTGGAGGTCCGGTGGTTAGAACTCCACGCTTTCACTGATGAGGGCCTGGGTTCAATCCCTGGTTGGGCAACTAAGATCCCATAAGCAAACAAACAAACAAACAAAAAGCAACTGAGTGAAAGACTGCTCAGATTGGAATCAAACATTTGCATAATCAGCCTGTTTCCACTTCCCTGAGCTGTTCTACTCACTATTAAGGGGGACACGCTGCTGGCCAAGCAAGATGGCAATGACGTATGAGGTCCATTGCGTACGAGGACTGGACACCCTGAAGCTGCACTCAAATGGAAAATCATACTCTTTCTTTTATAACTTTCCTGACAGTTGAGCTTTGTTCTTTCACTTTTTTACCTGTGTTTCTTTCTGCCCTTGTGGTTTGCACGTGTGGTTCTTTCTCTCGTTAATCTGTCTGTAACTTGACTTAGATGCAAAATGCATTATACACCCTCCCAGCTTGACCCACCGTGGATCTCCCAGAAGATCCAGCTGCTGGAAGCTTCTCAGGAGCTTGGATGAAGAGCAAAGACACAGCAGCCCCTGGTGGCCGCTCCAGGCAGAGTGCAGACGCAAGCTGCTGCCTCCAGCCAGCTGCCTACCTGCCTCTCCTGGGCAGTAGGACAGACTTCTGTCCAACCCCAGGGAGGCTATGACGTCTGGGCTGGGGCCATGGGAACCCGGCTGAGCTCAGGGCGAGTGTGTGACGTGTCATCACTCCGGGTCTTGGGGAGGCTGAACCACACCACACCACGGCAGAATAAGAAGCAGGAAGCATATGTGGAAGAAATGAATCAGATGATTTCTTAAAGCCTCTCATGTCTCTTACAACTAGGGGTTTTAGGAAAAAAGTGAAGTATCTATAGAAAATCCAATGCATATTTTATTTAACAATATATGGAAATTCCATGGACAGAGGAGCCTTGTGGGCTACAGTCCATGGGGTTGCAAAGAGCTGGACAACACCGAATGACTAAACCACCACCTTTATATCCTGCTTCTTTTGTTCTTAACATTTAGATTTTAACAGTTTTATACGTGTATATGTACACATATCAGTAATATATATAATTAACATGGGACAAGCTGTAGACACTTAAATAATACAATTTGATAGGTTTTGACATGTGTATAGGACATGGCAACCCACTCCAGTATTCTTGCCTGGAAAATTCCATGGACAGAGGAGCTTTGTGGGCTATAGTCCATGGGGCTTCGAAGAGTCAGTTACAACTAAGGGACTGAGAGCACACACACCATGATCTTACTGACATAAAAGATAGATACAAAAGAGAGAGAAAACTGGGAGGAACTACATCAAAACAGTATCAGTGATATCTGCAGAGTTTATCTGAAATCTTTATTTCCTTTATATATTATATATATATAAATTGTTTGTTTGTTTGTTTTCTCACTTTTCTACATTGAGCAAACATTCTTTTACAATTGTAAAGTGAAGCTAACTATAGGGCTCATCTTTTTATTTAAACCCTTTCATAAGTAAGGTCATTTTAAGGATTTTTTTTTCAATTGGAAAGAACAGCCAAGAACAAAGTTTTTCTCACATGTATATTACCTATTCTAACTTCAAAAATAAACACTGAAAAGTAAGCATAACCTTTGCTGGGTTGGACTCATATTCAGTGACTGGGACACATACAGTCATGGAAATGGGTGAAGGCCTAGACCCAGGGAATGGAGACTTATTTCAGAGAAAAACTGAGCCCCAGAGGAGTTGGGGAACAAGTGATAATCCCTCCTGATGGCAAATTGGCTCTGTCAAAACTCTACTGAACTTGCCTAGTGGTTCGGTGGCTAACTACTGTGCTCTCATTGCAGAGGGCCTGGGTTCCATCCCTGGTTTGGGAACTAGATCTTACGTGCCACAACTAAGAGTTCACATGCTGCAAAAAGATCCTGAGTGCGGAAAAGAAATTCTAATACACACAGGGCTCTGCAGAGAGTGTGTTCAGAAAGACTCGGACTGGCTCTTTCCAACTGCATGGCCTTGGCCAAGTTAACTGCCTCTCTGGGGCTTCTCCCCTCCCCTATGACATGAAGTTAGGGGAAAGTGACAGCAATTCTGCAAGGACCTATTCTCACAAGGATTAAGTAAAACACCGGATTTTAGGAGCAGGGTCTCAGAATAGCCTGAGTAAATAGTGGGTGTATTATAACATATTAACAATTTCTGAGCGACTGTAAGTGAACCTCAGAGCTCTCTGTTTAGTAGAAATCAAAACTGATCAGGACGGGGACCAGACCTCATTCTGGGTCTTTTTCCTCTTTGTTCTGCCTCTGCCCCTGGGTGACCAGCAACATGCTTACATGCACAGGCTCATGAAAACGCTCAAAGAAAAGGATGCTGGTGACAGATGTATTAAGTAAATAATAGGGAGTCTCACAACTTTTAGTAAAACTGGTACGATCCCTAAGCATATAAACATGTGAATGAACAAGGAGGCTGCCAAAAATAACATTCAGGGCATATTATGAGGGCAAGGTGGAGTACCTTTATCAGACAAAATAAAGGTTCTGATGAGTTTGCATGAGGAACACTCGGGATTACTGAATGTTAAAAAAAAAAGTCATTTGGTTGTAATTAATAAATAACTATGTATTTTTTTTAAAAAGTCATTTGGTAAAGAAAAATGGGTCAGGCATTAGAGCTGCTGTGAGTAGAGCATCTGAAGTGCTAGATACTTGGAAAATGAAAAAGTCATGGAACATTCCAGGTTGTACGCCTGGAAAATGAAAAAGGCATATAACACTCCAGGTTGTCTGTTGATGGGGCCTGGCAGACTTGCTACAAACTCTGCTCCCTCCACTTACTGGCAGTGTGGCTTTGGGTACGTGATCATTCTCTGGGACTAAAATGGCTTTGTTTATAAAACAGAGAAAGCACTATTTACCTATTTATTAATAACTCATAGTCTTAGAAAATGTGCAGTCGCCAGAGACCCAATTAAAGGGCATAAAGTATAAAGCAGAAAGGCTTAGACTCCACACTTGGCCATACGTGCATGCATGCATGCTAAGTCGCTTCATTTGTGTCCAACTCTTTGCAACCCCATGGACTGTAGCCCACCAGGCTCCTCTGTCCGTGGGACTCTCCAGGCGAGAATACTGCAGTGGGTTACTATTTCCTTCTCCAGGGTATCTTTCTGACCCAGGGATCGAACCTGAGTCTTTTATGTCTCCTGCATTGGCAGGAGGGAGGTTCTTTACCACTAACACCACCTGGGAAACCCCCACACTTGGCCATATAGGTAGTTAACTTTCTACCTGAGACCTCTAGAGCCAGGACACGAAGCACCTTCAGCCGTTTTACTCAGTCTCCCCAGAACTGAAAAGAATGGATAGGACTCAGGAGCTTCTATTCCGCTATAATAATCTAGGACTCCAGGATTTATTCAAGAAATATCTATGGCACAGAAGACACATACTATCCACACACAAAAGAGCAACATAGCTGGGGACTTCCCCTCCTAATGTCTCTTGTCTCCATCTCCCCTTCAGCCCTCTAAATGCCTGCTTTACTCAGGACCTGCTTGTGTGGACCGCTGCAGCAGTCCCGTGAGCCATCTTGCCCCTTGTCTTACTGGGCCCAGTTCGTCCTCCCCATGGCTGTTGGCCTAACCTTCCTGAGACACAAAATACCACTCCTCTTAGCCCTTCAAAACACCCAGGGTTTTTATGATCAAGTCCAAATGCCTCAACCCAGAACACTCCTAGCATGCCATGTCTGGAGCCTGGCATTCATCCTTCCCACTCTCTTCAACCTCACGGTTAGCACCCACACCCTGGGTACCACGTGCCCCAACCACCATTGCCCACAGTCAGGATTCTCTTTGCCCAAATGCTCTTCACTGCTTGTTTGCCTGGCTAGCGCCATAGACCCTTCCAGATCCAGGTCAAGCCCTGTCCTGCTGGGATGCTGATGTGACTTCTCCAGGGGACCAGCTCCTCCTCCAGTGGACGCTCTAGACAGACTGCCCACCGGTGTTCCACTCTGTGGATCTCTCTCCCATTACACTGTGAACTTCTTTAGGGCAAAGACTGTGCCATCTGTGTTCATCTCCAGCACCCAGAGTGATGCTCAGCACACAGCAGATGCTCAAACAATACCTGAGAAATGACTGAAAGGGTGAATACGGCAGCCCCAGCACCCTAGGAGTTTCTATGATACTCAGCCAGTGAGGGTGGAACAGGGGCTGGGATGGGAAACTCTCTTTCTGTTTTCATGTTCACTTCTAAAACTTCCAAAGCACTTGAAAACTGAACACAAAGATTGCTTCCATGCCACCTCAGAATTTCCCGTGAATTTCTCAACTGTTTATCCCTTTTGAGAGTTATATAACAGAACGCTGATGTAATCCTAAAGGAATCTTGTTATATAATTCGGTCCCTCTTGCTGCAGCTCACTTTGGGAGGGTAGCAGGGCGCGGGCAGGAGGTGGTCAGGGGAGGAAGACCCCACACAGTCTAGGTTGGCTCGGTCCTTTCTACCTTTCCCCACCTCCACCTGGTGGAGGAGCTTCCCATTTTCTCCTGCTTGTTGGCTGCCCCCAAGACACTTCCCTTCTGTCCCCAGCAGTCGTTAAGCGGGGGCCTGTGGGACTCCAGGGCAGGGGGCTGTCTTATACATCCTCCTCAAGCCCGGGAGCTGATACTACTGATCTCCTTCATTCAGTTCTGCCGGAGTGGTGGCTATTGCCAAAAGAGAGTGTTCATTTGTATTGTCTTTTTCTAGAACAGCAGAGATGTTATTACAAGTGTTCTGGAAGAGAGAAGAGGGGAGCCAAAAAGAAATTGCACAGCATCTTAAAAATAGCCAGCAGGGTGCGAGTTGCTTGACAAAGTTGGCAAAGATCCTGACGCCTCTGTCGGGCTCCGGGCTTTGCTACCACTGTTTGGCTACCGGTCCCATTTCCTAGGATTCTTCTCTGACATTGCCCTGGAGGCTGGCTGAGGGGGGAGGTACCAGAGAGACAAGCAGCCCCCGGGCCAGCTCGGACCTAGGCTGGAAGGAGCCTCAGTTTAAAAAAAAAAAAAAAAAGGTGACCCTCTGGCCAGAANGGGTGGGGGTGGGGTGGTGAGCGCTCTGGGGGAGCCGGCGGCCGGGGCCGGGGACCGAGGGCCGGGTCTGGGGGCACTGGCTGGGGAACGAGGGCAGGAGCGCGGCATCCTCTCCGACTCCTTCCTCCTCGCCTCTCCCCACCTTGGGTCCTGCGCTTACTTGCGGGGGTCTGCCCTCCAGTCCCTGGCTCCTGGGGACTAGGGACCCTCCTAGTCCCCGCAGCCAGTTAAGAACTGAACACCCTGGAGCTCCTACCGGCGCTCGGGCGAACTCGGCCGCGCTTTTTCGTTCCTTTATAGAAAGCACTGCAGAGACCAACCCGGCCTGCCTGCGGTGGTGATGCGCGCAGAGCTGACTCCACGGTTCGGTCCAGCCCCAGTGTGGAGCGTATGGGACGTCACCTGTCCCAGCCTCCTGTTCCTCAAAGGTTGAGTTGGGGCTGGGGGAAGGACGATAAAGATACCTCTGAGGATGGAGTAAGATGACACGGGTGCAGGGCCTCGCACCCTTTCATTTCTGCCCTTCTCCCTCGCGCGCATGGACAGACCTAAGACCGGACGGAAGGAGCGAAGAGGCGACTCTCTCCTTAGTCTCAGGACCGACTCCCCTCTCCAGCCTTTCAGCAAGGGAGCGGGCAGCAGGAAGTGATGCCGTGGGTTTCCTGTCCCTCGGCTCCTGCCCCAAAGGCAATCTGGTACCTGAATGCCGAGCCTCATTAGAAACCCTCATCAGAAAGGTAACTACTTTTGAGAAAGAAAACATTTAAAAAGAGACACAGAAAGCATTCTCTCTCCCCGCAGGGAAAAAGCCAGTAGGTACTGATCATAATTAATTCTAGCTTTTTGGTCACTGGATAGTAAAAAAGAAAGAACAAAAACGTTTATTGTTTTTAAGTGAACCAACCCCAAAAGAACAGCAGCAAGCAGGCCAGACGAGTCCAGTTCAAACCGAAACCGATGGTGTAAGTGTTGATTGTGCTTGCATTTTATTTAAGACTTCTTTCTCTCCGTTTGTCACTTATTTAAAAAAAAATCTAACCTCTCCAAAGCAAGACATCTCCAACATGGTGAGTTTTAAATTCCATCTTGACATTAACCTGAATCCAGATGGGACTGCAGAATAACTGTTAAGATGAATTTTGGCTAACCTTTCTTTTTTAAAAATGGGCTGTCTTAACCATCCAGATGCAAGAGATGGGCTACCTTATCTGGTGTCATTTGGGTGTTCTGAGTCCACAGATGTATCTAGTTTGAGGCTATGGATATAAGTTTTCTCTTTAAGAAAACAAATCTCATCTTGAAGTTCTTTAAGCTTGGGGGGGGGGGAAACATTCACAGGGAAAAGAAATTTTTCTTGTACCAAGTTCAACTAAGTTTAATCATTTAAAGGAAAACATGTTTTACTTCTGCCTAAGTAGCGTCTAGTCATGTGACTCATAGTTTAAATATATCCAAAGCTCCCTGTGTTCACCTCCCAGGGCAACTGATTTTTCTGATGGCTCTTGATTCCAACCCTGTTTCCCCAGACTTCTCTGGCTCACTGGGCTTCAGCGAGCATAACTGCCAAAGCCTGTGTTCTTTCCGCATTTAAAATCAGCCACATTCCGGGACTGGTTTCCATTTACTCGTGCTTAAAACCCAGATTGATTTTATTAGCACCTTCCCATAACAAGCAAACAGCCTGAATTTTCCCACATGACCAAGGCTGCCTAAGATCTTATTTAGAAATAAACAAGAATCTCTTTGTCCTAAAGAGACAAAGGAATATTGGGACATTGAAAATGGGTCTGATCCCTCTTAGGGAAGCATCCTGGCAGCCACACTCCTCCAGCTAAAGAACTTCTTTTTTTATATATAATTAAATTTATTTCTTTTTAATTGAAGGATAATTGCTTTACAATAGCATGTTGGTTTCTGCCAAATATCAACATGAATTAACCATAGGTATACCTATGTCCTCTCCTTCTTGAGCCTCCCTCCCACCTCCTTCCCCAACCCACCCCTCTAGGTTGTTACAGAGCTCCCGTTGGAGTTTCCAGAGTCATACAGCGAATCCATATTGGCTATCTGTTTTACATACAGTAAAGTGTATGTTTCCATGTTACTCTCTCCATACATCCCACCCTCTCCTTCCTCCCCCCACCCCTGCCCCCTGCCGTGTCCAGAAATCTCTTCTCTATGTCTGTGTCTCCATTGCTGCCCTGCATGTAGGTTCATCAGTCACTACTAAAGGACTTCTTTATGTAGTGACTGGAGTGGTGGCTGGTGAGGGGGTGGAAGATGAGGCTCCGGTTGGGAGCTGTCTGCTTAAACTCTCGGAAAATAAGAACATCCTGCAAAGAACAAAGTAAACTTCGGGAGAAAACTGCAGTTCTTGATACTTTCTGCAGGATGTGATGTTTCTCTTGGCAACGGGACTAGCTTGGCATCTGGAAATGAAGGAGGTACTCTCCTTACTGCAGCCTGGGGACCACCCTCATTGCAGTAGGCTGCCAAAACCTGCTCCCTTTTCAAAGCCACACTCAAGTACCCGTCTTCCGGGACCCTTCCAGATCTCTTCTCCCTCCTGAGAACCAGTATAATTTCCCACCATTCTTGCCCATCCCAAGCTATTACATAGGAGAGAGATATTGTGTGGGTGCCGGTCGTTATTAATACGCAGAAGGATAATGTTTGTATTCAGATGAGAAATGAGACAGTATTTGAAACACAGGTAAGCCAGATTTCAGTTTTGAATGCTTAATCAGTAACTTGAGAGAGCCACAGTGCTATCAATTGTTGATACCTTTCGAGGGGCAGCATCTCATATAATTGCTATTGTCTTCTTGCAAAGCTCCAAGGGTTTGCATCCTGTTTCACAGCTTCCCCGCAGAGAGGGGTAGGAGAAGTTGCAAGGGAGGGTCAACACCATTCATTAAGGACTATTAATGAGTTACAGAACTCTTTTGCAAGATTTACTCAGAAAAATCATATCTTGCTGGTAAGAGGTTGTTGTGCAGCACCAGCTGGGGAGCCCAGTCTGGCACTTTGTGCTGGCCTTGGAAGGATGGGGTGGGAGGAGGTGGGGGAGGGGAGAGGGAGAGGGGATGTGTATATAATGATGGCTGATTTGCATTGTTGTATGGCAGAAACCGACACAACATTGCAAAAAATTTAAAACATATATTTAAATTAAAAAATAGAAAAAAAAAACATATTTTAAGTCCTCAGAACTGGCATGTTTGCGTCATGATTGCTTTGGCTCATTCTATAACACCGTAAAAGATTCTGACCCCCTGCAGTAAAACATGGGTGGCTTATATCCTTTTTAACAAAAGGTAGGAAATGGAATTCCTGATGCAGATTTTTCCATTAGTTGACCAGGTCTCACAGCTTAAAAGAGACATCTCCGGGCTTCTGGCTCAAAAGGACAGAGCAGGCAGAGTTTGCTTCTCTTGTTCCTTGTTACTCTAAAATTAAGATATTGAAGTTAAAAAAAAAAAAGGAAGTTCAGAAAAAGAATAAAAAGGAGGGGGAGCTGGGAAAGGAATTGTAAAAAGGGAGAGAAATCCACAAATGAGAGATTTCCACACACTTTTGGAAGATGGAAAGCTGACGGTAGAGAGCTGCCAGATGAAACAGGAAGAGAAGTGATAGCCTAAGATAAGCTGTTGGGGGCTGGAGGGGAAATGGGGGTCGGCCTTCTGACAGACGAGGCTTGGGACTCTTCCTGTGGACGGTGCATCACCTCCAAAGCCCTTCATGCATGAGGAAAAGGGACCAGGTGGCTGGCATGGCTCACTCTGCTTCTGTGTGAGGAAGACTCTTTTCCTGCTGAGCTTTTACCTGGAGTGTGGAGCTGTGTGTTGGGGGTGGGTGTTTGCTGGTCACTGTAGAGTGGGGCTCCCCTGGGTTCAGGTGCCCACACCTGCCTACTGAGCCGTGGTGATGGCTGCTATGGAAGGACTGTCCTTCCTCGGGGTGGTGGACAGGGCAGGCCTCCTGACTAGGTAGTTCAGTACCTGCTGTCTTTGGGTGCGCCCGGTCCCCTCTCCTGGCAGAGCCGCTGCCCAGAGCCCACTGGCTGACTTTCCTTTCCATGAACTCATAGTTTTGAGTTGGCGGCCACTCAAAGCACACTCAGATTCCAGGGTTTGGTAGGGTTATTTATCACCNGTGTTGGGGGTGGGTGTTTGCTGGTCACTGTAGAGTGGGGCTCCCCTGGGTTCAGGTGCCCACACCTGCCTACTGAGCCGTGGTGATGGCTGCTATGGAAGGACTGTCCTTCCTCGGGGTGGTGGACAGGGCAGGCCTCCTGACTAGGTAGTTCAGTACCTGCTGTCTTTGGGTGCGCCCGGTCCCCTCTCCTGGCAGAGCCGCTGCCCAGAGCCCACTGGCTGACTTTCCTTTCCATGAACTCATAGTTTTGAGTTGGCGGCCACTCAAAGCACACTCAGATTCCAGGGTTTGGTAGGGTTATTTATCACCCTGACTCATTGGAAAAGACCCTGATGCTGGGAAAGATTGAAGGTGGGAGGAGAAGGGGACAACAGAGGATAAGATGGTTGGATGGCATCACCGACTTGATGGACATGAGTCTGAGCAAACTTCTGGAGTTGGTGAGGGACAGGGAGGCCTGGCTTGCTGCAGTCCATGGGGTTGCAAAGAGTTGGACATGACTGAGCAACTGAACTGAACTGATCACCTTGAGGAAATTGTGTAGCAGGAGGGGAGGTAGGGAGGGGCAAGGAAGCCTGTGCAAATGTGGCCATTAACATGCTCTGCTTGTCACAGAAGTCAACCTTTGCAATACCACTGGCTAAAAGGAGGGTGTAACACGGGACTTCCCTGGTAGTCCAGTGGTTAAGAATTGCCTTGCAATGCAGTGGATATGGGTTTGATCCCTGCTTGGGGACCTAAGATACCACACGTGCAGGGCAACTATCCCGTGCTACAACTACTGAGGCCATGGGCCCAATGTAAGATCCCGCATGACACAGTGAAGATCCAGTGTGCTGTCACTAGACCTGATGCAGCCAGTAAATCAACACATTTTTTTTTAAAAGAGTAACATACTTGAAATGTTCCACTTTAAGCTCAAACATTGTCACCAAGAATGGCAATTCCACAGTGTGGAAGTTGTCCTATTGGATGGTCCATTCTGCACAGAAACAGCCTATGGTCCCAGAGAGGTGGAAAAACATACAGTTCCCCACTTCCCACTGGAGACCTGAGAATGAACTAGTGAGTTAATGAGCTTAAGGGACAGAGGTCTCTGCTTAAAGCTCAGGTTAAACATTAAATCTCTTGACTTTTTTGTTCACAGCTCTTTAACTTGTCAAGTGGAGCTGAAGTCCTAGCCTGCTCACAACTGTTCCTGATGAACTCCAGTGAGCTGTTTGCACAAGTCCTCCTGCTGGGAAGGCTCTCAGGAACACAACTTCCTCCTCTAGGCCATTGACCTCCTCTTCCTAAGAGGCTGCCCCAGTTCCCTTCCAGGCTGTAACTCACTGAAGGAGCCTCTCAACAGCCTTCTGAGGTCCTCCGTTTTATGGATGCAAAGCTGAGGCTTAGAAGAGCAGGATACCTAAGTTCTCAAAGCTAGTAAATAGCAGAGCTGGAACTTGAACCTAGGTCTGTCTAGTCCACAAGGTCTTTTCAGCATGCTAACTCTGCCCAAATAAATGAGAAACCTAGCAAAATAGACAAGTTGACCTCTGAGTAGAAGGAACTACTCCTCTGGTACCCAGGGCTACCATGCGGGGAGGGTGACCAACCATTCCTGCTTGCCTGGGTCTGGGGGTGTTTCTGGGTCATGGAATTTTCAATCAGATGAGCAGATCACCCTCCATGTATGGTTGCACAGGTTGCTCATGGAACAAAAATAACAGACCAAGCAGCAAGTCGAGGCTACATTCCATTTGCCAAGCTGTCCCCTGAGAAGCAGAGTTGCATCCCCCTAGACAAGGGCAGCATGGGCTCACCAAGGCTCCACCAATTCCTCTGACACAGTTGACCTAGAACTTTTAACTAGTTCAGTGATGAAGGTAATGACTTCATCTTAAACTAAGCTTTTTACACTCTCTTGCCAAAGAATTTCTCCCAATCCCTGTACACACACACACACAGCATCAAAACACAAAGTCCCAGTCATGTTCTTACAAACTAGTCCGGTCACAGATGGGAAAGGAAGCTGGAGAAATATAGTAGATCTTGAATGTGGTATCTGGTGGTCCCCAGTTTACTGCTCTGCAAACGCTTCCTCCTGGATATAGGAGTGGGATGACTTCCCCTTATGGGACTGGATGGTCCTGGGACAATCTTGTGTGAAAAAAAGTGAGTGTGTCATTTATGGACTAAAGCAGTCAATTCTGCTGAAATAGCCCCTCAGATTCTCTTTTTCCACCGTGGAGATGGACCATGTTCAAGCTGGTGGCAGCTCTGTCAGTCAGCATTCTGGAGCATCCTGCTCATGGATAAGCTAAAGAACTCATCTTGAGTTCTAAGAACTACATCTTGGCTGTCCCAAGCCAGTTCCACTGGGGTGGTTTCTTCCTGTGATGTAATCCATGCTACTGACAATGATACTCCAAAGTAAAGACATTGACACTTGGGGCTTCCATGGTGGTCCAGTGGCTCAGACTCTAAGCTGCCAATGATGAGGGCAGGGGCTTCGTTCCCTGATAAGGGACCTAGATCTCACATGCCCCAACTTAAAGATCCTGCATGCTGCAACAAAGATTAAAGATCCCATATGCCACAACTAAGACCCAGTGCAGCCAAAAAATAAATATATAATTTTAAAATAAAAAAAAATCCCCCCAAATATAAAAGATATTGACACTCAATTCTGTGAATGAGGCAGGGTCTTAATGAGTAAAAAAGTCAGATTGTAGTTGTCACGGACCACTATTTCCCTGGGGACTTAAAACATGAATATGTTTAATAGTCAAGTTAGTTTTAAATACATGTATAATATTATATATATATATATATATTTAGTAAAAGTTACTTTAATGGTAGTTGTGATGGTTAATCTTATGTGCCAACTTGACAGATCTAAGGGACGCCCAGATAGCTGGCAAAACTATTTCTGGTTGTGCCTGGGAGGGTGTTTCAAGAAGAGTCAGTGGACTCAACATAGCCGAGGCCTTCACCAATGCAGTCGAGGGCCCGCAGGGAACAGAAGGTGGGGGAAGGGAAGATTTTCGCTCTCTGCCTGAGCTGGGCATTGTCTTCTGCCCGTGGACACCAGCCGTCCTCATCCTCAGGCCCTCAGAGCCAGACTCACTGACATCACTGATTTTTCTGGGTCTCCAGCTTGCAGATGGCAGCTTGTGGGGCTTCTCGTCCTCTATAACCCTGGGAGCCAGTTCCTGTGCTGTGTCCTCTTATATACACCTCTTTAGGTATTCTTTCGGGCTTCTCAGGTGGCTCAGTGGTAAAAAACCTGCCTGGCAATGCAGAAGGTGCAGGAGACATGGGTTCAGTCACTGGGTAGGGAAGATCCCCTGGAAGAGAAAATGGCAACCCACTCCAGCATTCTTGCCTGAAAAATTCCATGGACAGAGAAGCTTGGAGGACTACAGTCCGTGGGGCCTCAGAGAGTGGGACGCAACTGAGCACAAGTATCCTGATGGTTCTGTTACTCCGAGAGGCCTGACTAATACAGCAAGTCACATAAAATCTCTGAGTAATAAAAGAGGCAGATTTCCTTTCCTACATTTTCCCCCTCACTTTTTAACGTGGCTTTTTATTAACTAGTGTTTTAAACTACAAAGCATGCATGCTCATGGCAGAGGAAAAAAGTACAATGAATGCAGAAAGATAAATGTATAAATAAAGCATGCTTTATACCACAGGCCATCCAGGTCTCCCAAGGTAGTCACTGTTAACAGTTTATTGTGTTGGCAACCCACTCCAGTATTCTTGCCTGGAGAATTTTATAGACAGAGGAGCCTGGCAGGTTACAGTCGATGGGGTCGCAAAGAGTCAGACATGACTGAGCGACTAACACTTCCTACATTTGTCAAAAGGTTAACACGTCTAGTGTTAACCTTCATACACCTTTAGTCCTCTAGTATATGAAGTTTTGCTTCAAAGACCATTTGTCAAAAAAAAAAAAAAAAGGAGTTCCCTGGTGGGCCAGTGGTTAGGACTCTGTTTTCACTGCAGAGGGCACAGGTTCAAGACTTGTAGATCATTTGTTTTATGAAGCCTGAAATATGTCTATTTGGCTCTTTACACAAACTGCATGGAGCCCTGGTTTAGTTGAAAGCACTCTGAGTTTCGTCCCAGATGATAGGGTTTATTCATGAAAGAAAAGGAAGTTAATATTAACCATCTACAGTTTTTAGTAACTTATTTCTGCTTTCATACCTAACTCAGCATGCTCACTTGGGGCCCCAGGTGAGATTGTCGAGTTATGAAACCCAAGGGAAAAGATTCCTGTAGACAAATAAGCCCTCTTAATATTTAAATTCCTTCTTGTGTGTGAACCAGAAATGAGATCTGAAAGTCACGTCTCTTTTTCTACTTCTAGATTTTATTTTTTCTCTACAGATAAAATGTTATCAGCATTTCCCTTCCTGTCCTTTCTCTTATTTAGATACAAATAAAAAAGTCTTTCAGAGTTTTTGCAAGTATTAACCCTAGGAATATATTAAGAGTTATTCTTAATCTACTCAGGAATACTTATCCAAATATGTTTTGATTATTTAAACTGAAAGCAAACTTACACCAAAATGAAATCACCAGAAAAGAAACTCAGTCTGTTTGAAGTATATATCTCCCAGAAATGCAGTTTGACTCAACTCTATAAGCGCTTGTAAAGCTTTTACCATGTGATAAACTTGGGGAATATATAAATAAATGATTCATAGTCCCTGGCTTCAGGAACTCAGAGACCAGTGAGGGAGACAGCCATGTTCAAAAATTAAATTAAAGAGAGAAATGTGACAACAGGTATAAATACTGAGGAAAGACAACGTAAATGAGTTAATAAGTCTAGGAGAGGTCAATAAAGCATCATGGAGAAAACACTAGAGCTGGGTGTTAATAGGAAGAGAGTTTCCAAAATGCAGATGAGAAAGGATCAAGATGTGGTTGCTCCCTATGCTGAGGGGTGAGGAGGGAAATGAGAGCCAGTGCCCTCTGGTCCAGTGCCCTCCTGGTCCTTAGCTTACTGCTATGGTGGGGAAGGCAGCACCCTGATTTTTTAAAAAGAATCCTGCGTTTGGTACAAAATGAAATCCTAAATTAAATGAGGGTTTCTCCAGCACCAGACCGTCACCCCCTCCCCGGACAGACAGATGTCATTCTGCCATGTGGAGCACGCGATCCTCCACGTGTGGCGAGAGGAGCACACAGCAAAGGCTGGGGTGTGGGGTCGGCCCTGAGGGAGCCGCGGGTAGGGCATGCTCAGAACAGAGTCCTGAAGGAGGAAAAGTGGCTCCTGCGGAGTCCCCCGGCAAAGATTCCAGAGCTATTGTTTACTGAGAGCTAAGATGCCCTGGGCACTCCGTGAGGTTCTGATGGTTTGACCCTTGGGAGCATCACGGGGTAGATTCTGTGGTCCTCCACTTGATGGATGGGGCACTGAGGCTCAGAGAGCCCAAGACACTGCCCACAGTCACACAGTTAATCAGTGCTGGAGCCTCTGGAGATCTTGCTACACATCCCTACTGGCCCCCGACACCTGTCCTAACACTGAGCCCAGGTACCCGGGCCCTGGCTGTCCCTCCGTTACCAACGAGCCCCCCTAACTAGCAGAGCAGCAGATGGTGGCAAAGACGGCTTTGGTGACAGTTTTAACGCATGTGTTCCGTCCTCTGAGGAGCCTCTTTCCTAGACCAGCGAGTATCAGCACCTTCCAGACCCTGGGGAGATCCCAGTCCATCTTTCAGTTTCGACCTGGCAGCCTCATACCCTCTCCAGCACTGCACCACCCCCAGGAGACCTTCATCTGACTGTGCCTGGAGCCGCCACCACCACCTCCATGACATCATGCCTCTCTAGGTCCAGGCAAGAGCTGAACACCAGCTGCTCTGAAAGCAAACTTTGGTTGCCATGGTAACTGAAGAGGCCATCAGCCTCTTCCTGACAACAGTGCCAGCAACACCACTGTGCCTCAGCTCCAAAAGGCGCCCGCAGCAGCTCACTGTCTGGCTGGGCACAGCGGGGGCGGAACTCCCCTGGTCGGGGTGAGATAAGGTGAGGGGAGTGAGGAGGGTGGGGGCCAAGGAGGAGGTGCAGAAGGGCCTCTCCTTACTGGTTGCCATGTTCTTCAGCCTCAGGGAAAATTTCAGAGGCAGTGCTTTGATCCTGACCGAGGGGCCCTCCCTTTCCTTAACCATCTGTGTTTTGTTGGGGAAACACAAGAGGTGGGAGGATGTTTCTCTGCCTCTTAGACCCAGCTCTGTGGATCGGAAGTGGCTGTGGTGACCAGGGGGTTTGGTGGTCCTCGGGTGTGAGGTGGGGACCAGGTGGTGGCCTGGGGCAGGGAGACGCCAAGCTTGGGTTGCTCCTCTCTTGCGGGGGTGGCTCCCTGGGTGGTTGACCAGAGCTCCACCCTGGCCCCAGACTCCTGCCCAGACCTGGGGCCCAAGGAGAAAGAACAGAGGTGCCAGGCAACTGCCAAGGAGACAGAGAAACCGTCTCAAATTGAAGGAGAGTAAGGGGATGTGACAGAAAGCTTAGGGAGGGATCCTGTACCATCAAAGTGGCAGTACAGTAGGGCACAGGGGGCTCAGCTCAGGGTTATGTGGCAGCCTGGAGGGAAGGAGAGTGTGAGGGAGAAGGGATACATGTGTTAGGTAGTTAGAATAGGAAGAAGGAGTCCAAAATAGCGGTGGCTAAAAGACAAAGAGAGAGAAAAGCCCCCCAAAAATAAAAAAAGGAAAGTCCGAGGACCCGAGTGAGAACCTCAGGTGAAACACACAGCCCTCCTGGCTAGCCCAGTTTACATAGGGCAGGCTCAGGGGAAGGAGAAAAAACAGATAAAAAGAGGAACCAAAATTGAACCGCTCTCTTCTTTTGGGTCGGCCCGCCCTCACGCCTTGAAGATGTGTTTTCCTTTGCTTGCCAAATAAAACTGAGCTGTAACCGAGCTGGTTACACTGGTCTGCCGCTACAAACTTTTGCTGTGGTGAGACAGAACCAAGGCAATTACACACCCCCCTGACACATGTATATGTATGGCTGAGTCCTTTTGCTGTCCACCTGAAACTATTACAGTATTGTTAATCGGCTATCCTCCTGTATAAAGTAAAAAGTTAAAAAAAAAGGCAGTACAGGGAAAACTCTGGAATCTGTGTAAAGTCTGCAGTGTAGTTAGTAATGTTGCACCAAAGTTGATGTCATATTTTTTAACTTTTCTGTGGTTATGCCACATGTTAACAGTAGGGGGAGCTGGCTGCAATATAGAAACTACAATTCATATCTTCTATAAGCCTGAAATTATTTTAAAATAAGTTTCTAAAATTGTGTATATTTCTTCATGGAAATAAAAGGAGGTGCTGGCTTCAGTATCTTGGCACACTGTAAAATAATTTTGTCATACTGCCTGTGTGTTTGCCCCTCTAATTCTAGCACAGTCATGCCATCCAGACCACTGGGCAAAGGTCTAGAGAGACCATGGACAACAGGGACGAGAACTGGCCTCTTCTTTTTTTAAAAAAATACATCTTTTGATTTTGTATTGGGGTATAGCCAGCTAACAATGTTGTGGCACTTTCAGGTGAACAGTAAAGGGATTCAGCCAAACATATACATGTATCCCTTCTCCCCCAAACTTCCCTCCTCATCCAGTCTGCCACACAACGTTGAGCAGGGTTCCCTGTGCTACACAGTAGGCCCTTCTTGGTTGTCTAGTTAAAATATAGCAGTGTGTACATGTCCATCCCAAACGCTCTAACTATCCCTTCCCTCTAGCAACCGTAAGTTCGGAGAACTGGCCTCTTCTTAAAGCTACAGCATCATTCTAAATTCCCTATTATTCCAGTTACTCAGTTACCTGGGGGTCCTCCTTGACTCCTCTTCTCTCACAACCCCCCTTTAAACCACCAGCAATTCCCTTAGTTCTGCCTTCTGACTCCATATCTAGAATCTGACCCCTTCTCACCACCTCCACTGCCCTCTCTCACCTCTCTACAGCCTCCCTGGACTCCTTGCTCATCCTCAGCCATGCCAAACACACACACCGCAGGGCCTTTGCACCGACTGTGTCTGTCTCACCCTTCCAGAAAGCTGTACAGCTCATATCCGTCCATATCTCACCCCCTGCAATGTCCCCTCCCATTTCATTATCACAAGGAAGCTTATTCTAAATTAAATCTCCCCTCCTACACTTCAGATACTCTTCGTTTGGCTCTATTTTCTTTCCATAGCCCATTCTCCTTCTAACATACAGTTCGATATAATACTTATTAATTATGTTGATAATTTGCTTCTGTTTTTCTCCTGCTAGAATACAAGCTCCCAGGGCCAGGATTTTTTCTGTGTTGTCCCTGGCGGTGACCCC
Organism: Neotragus moschatus; assembly: GCA_006410615.1. Taxonomy (NCBI): domain Eukaryota; kingdom Metazoa; phylum Chordata; class Mammalia; order Artiodactyla; family Bovidae; genus Neotragus; species Neotragus moschatus. Next base: position 24,916 of record SJYA01001620.1, on the reverse strand, counting down.
AGCATCTAGAGTAGTGGTTGGCCCTTGGTAACTATTTGCCGAGTCAGTGATTAGTGTGAGAGAAGCCACTCTTTCTCTCCAGGGACAAGCATGGGCAAACTGTTCACAGAACGGTTCTGTTGTAGGTGTTTCTTTCTCCAGAGCAGAAATATGTCACATGAACATGGTTCTGCCAACGCAGAAATGGGTCTGTTCTCAAGTGTCAGCTTTATGGAGCAGTGGCACCTTGGAAATGGAGACACTCAGGTGTGACTCTGATACCATCTCTGTAGCTTAATCTCATGGTGCCTCAGTCTCTTCATCCATCAAATGGGGATTAATAGCACTTGCCTCATCAAGCTGCTGTGAGAAGTGAATAAAATTAAATGTGGTCATGCACGTCAAGCCATCAGCACAAAACAGCGTCTAGCCCATAACAAGCACTCAAAGAATGTGAGCTCAGATGCATTTGTAAAAGGTGCCCGTTTAAAATCCAAAATACATTTTCCCAGAGAATGAATAGAAAAAGCGAATTACTCCTTAGAGCTCATGAGAAGAGTTTGGCAATTGAACTGAGGATGTATAATCAGCCTAAGGCTGATCCCAGTTCTGTGAACATTCAATGGGGATACGCTGGTCAGTGCAGCCATGACAGGCAGTTCTTACTTCTTAACCACTGCACAACTTGGCTTTGCCTGCTGGCTCCAGACTCATTTTATCAATAGGATCAGAAAGCAAAGTAGAGCAGAACTCAAAGAACCTTTAGCAATGCACGCGTTCATGCTAAGTCACTTCAATCATGTTCGACTCTTTGTGAACCCCGTGGACTGTAGCCCTCCAGGCCCCTCTGTCCACAGGACTTTCCAGGCAAGAATACTGGAGTGGGTTGCCACGCCCTCCTCCGCAGGATCTTCCCTACCCAGGGATCAAACCAGCGTTCCCTATGCCTCCTGCACTGGCAAGCCGGTTCTCTACCCCTAGCACCACCAAGGAAGCTTACCCTTAGCGACGACAGTCCAAATGCCATCCTTCAGCATGATCAAGCTGAGGCCTGGAAAGGGTGCAAATGCCATGCCCAGGGTCACACAGCTGGCACGTGCCTCACATTGCTTTCCTCCTCCAAGCTCCATGTCCTGCTGTAAGGACTAAATGAAGCCCATGGATGAAGCATCTTAACCAGATGCCTGTTACACTGAGTGCACAGCTTCCCAGGGTCACCAGCTGGTGAGGGAGAGGAATTCAACATAGGTGTGTCTGCTTCCAGAATCATCTCTTTGATGCTCTTGATCTCAACCACATTAATAACTGCCTATAGTGAAAGTGAAGGTTGCTCAGTCCAGTCAGACTCTTTGCGACCCCATGGACTACACAGTTCATGGAATTCTCCAGGCCAGAGTCCTGGAGTAGGTAGCCTTTCCCTTCTCCAGGGCATCTTCCCAACCCAGGGATCGAACCCAGGTCTTCTGCATTGTAGACAGATTCTTTACCAGCTGAGCCACCAGGGAAGCCCCAAAACACTGGAATGGGTAGCCTATCTCTTGAACTGGGGTCTCCTGCATTGCAGACGGATTCTTTACCAACTGAGCTATCAGGGAAGCCCTTAACTGACTATGCAGGGATTAAAATGTCTTCTTTGTAATAAACACATGTCCTGGTATCTCCTATACAATGAGCGACTATGCCACTGCTCTCGGCCTCGGCACATGGGGCCTGAGCTTCTTTCTTCCATGTCTTATTCTGTCATGTTTCGCAACACACTCGCTCTCACAACTTCTGGAGAACAGCAAGGCTGCCTTCTGTTTGGCTCCCAGCCTTGAACGGAGAAAACTTGTTTGCGTCCCAAAGGCCAAGCACGCCCCCTGCTGACCACTAGTGGGATACTTTCTCCAGGACAAGAATCCCAGCTGGAGCTGCGTAAGGCAAATAGATAGATGGGGAGAAAATGGAAACAGTGGCGGATTTTATTTTGAGGGGCTCCAAAATCACTGCGGACGGTGACTGCAGCCATGAAACTAAAAGACGCTTGCTCCTTGGAAGAAAATTATTGCAAACCTAGACAGCATAATGAAAAGCAGAGACATTACTCTGCCAACAAAGGTTCGTTTAGTCAAAGCTATGGTTTTTCCAATAGTCATGTATGGATGTGAAAGTTGGACTATAAAGAAAGCTGAGCACCGAAGAATTGATGCTTTTGAACTGTGGTTCCAGAGAAGACTCTTGAGAGTTCCTTGGACTGCAAGGAGATCCAACCAGTCAATCCTACAGGAAGTCAACCCTGAATAGTCACTGGAAGGACTGATGATGAAGTTCCAATACTTTGGCCACCTGATATGAAGAGCCAACTCATCAGAAAAGAGGCTGATGCTGGGAAAGATTGAAGGTGGGAGGGGAAGGAGGCGACAGAAAATGATATGGTTGGATGGCATCATCGACTCAACGGATATGATTTTAAGCAAACTCTGAGAGATGGTGATGGACAGACTCCGAGAGATGGTGATGGACAGATGTTGATGGACAGCCCCTTGGCATGCTTCAGTCCATGGGGTCACAAAGAGTCAGACATGCTTTAGGGACTGAAGAACATCAACAAAGGGGCTCCCAGAACCTCCACGTGGGAGATGCAGAGGGGCTGTCACCTGCCCCTAAATTGAGGGAGTGGGAGTGGCTATGGACCTTGATTGATGCCCTTTGGAAAGTCACTGTTTGGAATGAGTTGTATGTTAAATCTCACGAGCCTTGTGGGCCTTGTAAGGACTCACACTTCTGCTCTGTGCGGGATGAGACAGGTGAAGACAAAGGGCATCAGGATCAGCACAGAATGTGGGATCCTGACATCCTGGCCCCTGTCCGAACTCTCTCCATGACCTCATCCTCATCCTTCTACTTCCTGGGACATTTTCTGGCCCCTTTGGGTTATGTCTACCCACCCTAAGTATGATTCTGCAGGTTTCTGAAAATGTGCATCCGTCAGGCCCAGTCACCACCTGTCTAATCTACCCCCGCCGCTCCCCGGGGCTGAGCCCAGATAAGCCTCCCATCAGACACAGGCAGAGAGAGGAGAGAGACACCTCCCGACGCCTCCCCAGTCTCCTTGGGCAACGCGGCAGTGGGCCTTTCGGGTGAGGGGTATGGCGGCGGGGAGGGGGGGCAGGGAGGGGCCTTGGAAACTCCTGGAGCAAATTCACAAGCATCATAAGAGCTACCATTTTCTGAGGATCGCAGCACGCCAGCCAATGTGTCAGACCTGCCGTGGATTCTCACTTAAGCCTCACAACATTCTACTGTGGTGCAGACACTCATTTCACAGATGAGGGAGGTAAAGCGCGATGGAAAAGCAGCTTGTCCAGTTGCACAGCCAGCAGGTGGAAGGGAGGATCGGCCTCGGGGTGTCTGGCTCCAAAGGCCCCCACCGCTTCTGTGTCCACCTCACATGAATCTGGTCTCTTGTCAACATTTTTCACTGAATGGCAACAGTTAATAGTATCAATTTTGTTCCAAACTCTACATGGTCCACTTATTAAAATACTCCTATAAAGGTTAATGCTGGAAATGTACATAAAAACCACAACTTTAATAAATATATATTTGCCTATTTGTCTGTGATGGGTCTTAGCTGTGACATTCAGGAGGCGGCATGTGGGATCCTGTTCTCCAACCAGGGATCTAACTCAAGCCCCCTGCATTGGGAGCGCAGAGTCCCAGCCACTGGACCACCAGGGAAGTCCCTCCTTTTTTAAAAAACGTGAAATAATGTGTTGACGAGGAGATAAAGAAGTTGGAACACTTATGCACTCTTGGTGGGAATATAAAATGATGCAGTCACTGTGGAANCTCCAACCAGGGATCTAACTCAAGCCCCCTGCATTGGGAGCGCAGAGTCCCAGCCACTGGACCACCAGGGAAGTCCCTCCTTTTTTAAAAAACGTGAAATAATGTGTTGACGAGGAGATAAAGAAGTTGGAACACTTATGCACTCTTGGTGGGAATATAAAATGATGCAGTCACTGTGGAAAACAATATGGCAGTTGTTCAAAAATTAGATTATTCTCTGTACTTGAGAACACTTTTTTTTTTTTTTTTTTTGGCTATGTGATACATGGGATCTCAGTTCCCCTACCAGGGATAGAATGTGTGCCCCTTGCATCAGAAGCTGGGAGTCTTAACCACTGGACTGCCAGGGAAGTCCCCTTAAAGACTTTTTATTTTTTGAATAGGAAGAAAAACATGCCACGTCTTCTGATCACTATGCCAAAGAATGTTCAAACTACTGCAAGAAAAACAGAGTGGAAACTAAAAGATATCCCAAGCTGAAATCAAACCAACATGGATAATTAACAGTTTGACCTTCTAAGTAACTCTGATCAATGTGTTCAAATAGGCATGTAGCATTGAGGAGACAATGCTACATGCCTATTAGAACAGCTGAAATAGTAAAACACTGGTGATACCAAGTGCTCGTGAGGAAGGGGAGTGATTGGGGTTCTCATTCATTGCTGGCGAGGATCCAAATGAGGGCACGATCACCGTGCAAGACAGTTTGTTGGTTTCCTGTAAAGTTTAGCACCCGCTCAGCATGTGACGCAGCAGTGACACCTCTGTGCAGTCATCCTAGAGAAATGGAAACGCATGTTCACACCGAAACCTGTGTGCACACATTCCTAACAGCTTGATCTGTCCTCGCCAAAGCCTGGAGAAAACCCCAAGGTCCTGTGCCAGGTGGCGCATCTGCACCATGGACACCTCTCAGCAACAAAAAGTAACAAACTTCTGATCCACTCGGCGACCCGGGTCATCTCAAGGGCACTATGCTGAGTGAAAAAACCCCATCTCAAAGGGTATACACTGGGATTCCATTTATATGATGTTCTCTAAGAGACAGAGTTGTGAGGAAGGAGACCAGACCGGTGGTTGCCAGGAGTCGAGGGTTGGGGAGGGTGTAACTATTAAGGACTAGGTCTTCCCTGGTGGTGCAGTGGATAGGAATCCCAAACTGAAATCAAACCAACAATGCTACAGGCCTATTAAGTGAAAGTGAAGTCGCTCAGTCGTGTCTGACTCTTTGCAACCCCGTGGACTGTAGCCTACCAGGCTCCTCCGTCCATGGGATTTTCCAGGCAAGAATACTGGAGTGGGTTGCCATTTCCTTCTCCAGGGGATCTTCCCGACCCAGGGATCGAACCCAGGTCTCCCACATTCCAGGCAGACGCTTTAACCTCTGAGCCACCAGGGAAGCCCACAGGCCTATTAGAACAGCTGAAATAATAAAACACTGGTGATACCAAGTGCCAGGGGGCCACGGGTGCAGGATACCAAGTGCAGGGGACCACGGGTCTGATCCCTGGTCCGGGAAGATTCCACGTGCCGTGGAGCAACTGAGCCCCTGTGCCACTCCAACTGAGTTCACGCGTTGCAAGTGCTGAAGCCCATGTGCCCGGAGCCCATGTTCTGCAACAAGAGAAGCCACTGCAATGAAAGCTCACATGCAGAAACCAAGGGTAGTCCCCTCGCGCTGCAACTAGGAAAAGCCTGCAGGCAACGAAGACTGAGTGCAACCAAAAACAAACAAATAATACATTTTTAAAAATGACAACTATTAAGGACTAGCCCAGGGAGTTTCCTTCTGGTGACAGAACAGTTCTGCATCCTGATTTGGTGACGCTTATTCAAATCTACACACGCAATAATATTTCCAAGAATCATGTACACACACACACACACACGAATGCATGTAGTAACTGGTAAAATGTGCATGTAGTAACTGGTGAAATTGTCAAATAAAGTTGATAATTTACTTAACAGGATTGCACCAGTGCCAACTTCCTGGTTTTAACAATCCACGATGGTTGTGTAAGGTGTAAAGGGAACCTGGGTGAAATACGCAAGAACCTTGTCCTAATTTTGCAGTTTCTTGTGTGTCTTGAAATCTTTCCAAATAAAAACTTATCGTTTAGGAAAAAAAAGAGAAAAAAAGATGTAAATGAAAAATGATGAAATAAAACTGCAACATATATTACAGAAAAAAAAGGTGCCATTCAAAATGTATAAAGCTCCTATAAATCACCATGGAAATAAATAGCTCAATCAATATATGGACAAATATCAGGCAGTTCAGAGAAGAAATATAAATGTCCATATGTCTACATTTAACCTCACTAATAATCAAATACATTCAGATTAAGACAAGGAAATCTGAGTTTCCATCCATAAAGACTGATGGATACAGAGGAAGAGCCACTCCCAGGCACTGCCAGTGACAGTAGGGATGGGCCAACAGTCTAACCCGCAACTTGGTGGAACCTATCCCAATTTTGAATGTTTGCCTCACTGGATCCAGTAATTCTGCTTCTAGGAAACGCAAAGATATATGTTGCAGCATCATTTATAATAGTAAAAAACTGGAGATGGCTTGCATACTTGTTACAGGGGGCTGATTGGACAAACTGCAGTAATGGCAACTACTACTCACTTGTTGCTTTCAATGTTCCAGGAACTTTCCTGAGTATTTTACATGTAGTAACTCAGTTTAACCCTCACAACCATCCTATGAGATAGGTTCTAAACACTGTTATTATGCCTGTATTACCACTGGGGAGACGGGCCAGTCAGGAGCTGCTGATGGAAGCATTTCTACTCAGGAAAGACAAAGAAGTTCTTACTCTCCCCACTTTTCCTTTAATTATAAAACTGTAGCCCAGTAAGTTCTTGGGGGGTGTGGCATCCCTTTGCCCACCCGACTGTAAACCTTACAAGCATCTTATTCTGGTAAGCCACTTCTTATCTATCACTTTGCCTCTCACTGAAATCTTTTCTGCTCTGAGACATAAAGAACTGGGATACAGGAGCTCTTTGGAGCCCCTGAAATGACATCAAATGGTTTCAAAAATCATTCTGCTCCTGGAGCAGGAAATGGCCACCCACTCCAGTCTTCTGCTTGGAAAGTCCCCTAGACAGAGGAGTCTCAGGGTGGGTGTGGGGNACAGGGAGACCTGGTGTGCTGCGATTCATGGGGTCGCAAAGAGTTGGACACGACTGAGCGACTGAACTGAACTTGGAGAAGGAAATGACAACCCACTCAGTACTCTTGCCTGGAAAATCCCATGGACGGAGGAACCTGGTAGGCTACAGTCCATGGGGTCGCAAAGTGTCGGACACGACTTTTCACCTTGACAGCTTGGACACTCAGCAGTGACTGCAGCCAGATCAGCGTTGGGCTGAACACAGGCTAAACCTCCATCCCTACCACCAGGATCACTTGGTTCATGGGTCCATAGGATGATGGCAAGAAGGACTGGGGAAAGGCTGACTGGAACCCCCAGGACATGTCATCTCATCCTCTTGATTATTAAAACCCCACTAGTTAGTGAGTATTAACATGGGATAAAAGTATCTTCATGGTTTGTTTGTTTTTTACCCAATTACAGAGGTTTATCTATATATTACTTCTCAAGACTTCTTTGTTACTAATTTTTCAGTCACATTCCTTTTAAGTCCCTACCTATCCAGCTAAACTGCCGGCCACAGTTCCTGATTGGTATGTAATTGCACATCTGGCCCTTTCTCTTTGCAAGCACAATGAACAAGAAGGTGCACCCCTCCAAGTTTCACTTAGTGGGATTTCCCTTTACCACTAAGAAAAGGGCTGCAGAGCTCCTGTGCATTGTGGTGCCTGAATCCTGTGTAGAACCATCTGTGACTCAGGCACACATTCTGTCTTCATTAGTCAACTGGCTTCAGGGAACTCTCCACGAGGCCATAAATGTCGGCTGGGAGAAAGCAATGTTAAGAGCAGAAGTGGGAGCCAAGGGCGCTTGGGCCATTTCCTCGTGTAACTAACTTGCTTCCTCAGGGCCTGCTCAAGCCTGATCTCTATGCTGCTGCTTAGTCCCTTCAGTCGTGTCCAACTCTGTGGACTGGAGCCCCCCAGGCTCCACTGTCCACAGAATTCTCCGGGCAAGAGTACTGGAGTTGTCATGCCCTCCTGCAGGGAATCTTTCCAACTCAAGGATCAAACTTGTGTCTCCTACATTTCAGGCAGATTTCTTTTTTAAAAAAATTAATTTATTTTAATTGGAGGCTAATAACTTTACAAAATTGTGGCGGTTTTTGCCATACATTGATATGAATTAGCCATGGCTGTACATATGTCCTCCATCCTGAACCCCGCTCCCACCTCCCTCCCCATCCCATCCCTCTGGGTTGTCCCAGTGCACTGGCTTTGAGTTCCCTGTTTCATGCATTGAACTTGGACTGGTCATCTCTTTCATATATGGTAGTATGCATGTTTCAGTACTATTCTCTCAAATCATCCCACCCTCGCCTTCTCCCACAGAGTCCAAAAGTCTGTTTTTCATGTCTGTGTCTCTTTTGTTGTCTTGCATATNCCATCCCTCTGGGTTGTCCCAGTGCACTGGCTTTGAGTTCCCTGTTTCATGCATTGAACTTGGACTGGTCATCTCTTTCATATATGGTAGTATGCATGTTTCAGTACTATTCTCTCAAATCATCCCACCCTCGCCTTCTCCCACAGAGTCCAAAAGTCTGTTTTTCATGTCTGTGTCTCTTTTGTTGTCTTGCATATAGGGTCGTCATTACCATCTTTCTAAATTCCATATATATGTGTTAGTATACTGTATTGGTGTTTTTCTTTCTGACTTACTTCACTCTGTAAAATAGGCTCCAGTTTCATCTACCTCGTTAGAACTGACTCAAATGCATCCTTTTTAATAGCTGAGTAGTATTCCATTGTGTATATGTACCACAGCTTTTTTATCTATTCATCTACTGGTGGACATCTAGGTTGTTTCCATGTCCTAGCTATTGTAAACAATGCTGTGATGAACACTGGGGGTACACATGTCTCTTTCAATTTTGGTTTCTTCAGTGGGTCAATGCCCAGGAATGCAGTGGGATTTGTATGGGGTCGTATGGCAGTTCTATTTCCAGTTTTTTAAAGAATCTCTACACTGTTCTCTATAGTGGCTGTACTAGTTTGCAAAACAGTGCAAGAAAGTTCCCTTTTCTCCACACCCTTTCCAGCATGTATTGTTTGTAGACTTTTTGATAGCAGCCATTCTGACAGGCGTGAGATGGTACCTCATTGTGGTTTTGTTTCACGTTTCTCTGTTATGAGTGATGTTGAGCATCTTCCCATGTGTTAGCATTTCTTCTTTGGGGAAATTTCTGTTTAGTTCTTTGGTCCATTTTTTGATTGGGTCGTTTATTTTTCTGGTATTGAGCTGCTGGTGCATTTTTAAGATTAATTCTTTGTCAGTTGCTTTGTTTGCTATTATTTTTTCCCATTCTGAAGGCTGTCTTTTCACCTTGCTAATAGTTTCTTTCATTGTGCAAAAGCTTTTACGTTTAATTGGGTCCCATTTGTTTATTTTTGCTGTTATTTCCATTACCCTGGGAGGCGGGTCATAGAGGATCCTGCTGTGATTTATGTCAGAGAGTGATTCGTCAGGCAGATTCTTTACCACTGAGCCACCAGGGAAGCCTCGGTCTCCTCTGCGCCGGCTCCGCTGGATGTCGGGGCATGCTGCGCACGCCCAGCTTTATGGCTCCGTGGGTGTGACAACATTCAGCTCACGAGCACAGCTCAGGTCTCATGGCCACTTGGTGAGCCATATAGAAACATTCCAGTCTCTCAAAGACCCAGTAGCAAGCAAGTTTCCCAAAAGGGGAATAATCACCCCCCAAAGGCTGGCAAAATTTGCTCCCAAATCCTAAAGGTTGGTCCTGTGATATACATAGAGGGGCTGCCAAAGGCTCCAAACAGTGTCCTCATCTGCCACTTCAAGCCCCATTCCATCTGCTGGCTTGTGTGGGCCAAGTAGCAGAGCAGTTTGCACAGCATCCTGGCCTTGCTGCGGAGTTTCCTCTTGCTCTGGACCCAATTCCAAACCAGCAGCTTTGGGGGGTGGGAGGTGGGGTCACCCAGTAAACAGGGTGGAGTCATACACTCTGGGAAAAAGGGAAAGTGGCTCAGTCATGTCTGACTCTTGGCGACCCTGTGGACTGTAGCCTGCATTGTTACTCTGTCCATGGAATTCTCCAGGCCAGGATACTGGAGTGACTAGCTGTTCCTTTCTCTAGGGCATCTTCCCAACCAAGGGATGGATCCCAGGTATCCTGTATTGCAGGCTTATTCTTTACTGTCTGAGCCACCAAGCCCAAGAATACTGGAGTGGATAGCCTATCCCTTCTCCAGGGGATGTATCTCCTCTAAAACCCAAAGAGACCCACTAGGCTTCGTGCCTCTTTTTTGACTGTAGCAGGGCCAGATGCAACAACTTATCCTTCACCCTAGGAGGGATGTCTTGACATGCCATAGATATTTCACTGCGGCCAAAGATTCCCATCCTCAGACATGAAAATGTCTTACTAGTAAGTCTACTGTCCTTACAAACTCTTGCATACTAGGTCCAATCAGAATTCTATCCTCTGGAATTCACTGGCAGTCCAGTGGTTAGGACTCTGCAATTTCACTGCTGAGGGCCCAGGTTCAATCCCTGGTTAAGGAACTAAGACCCCACAAACTGCATGGCACAGCTAAAAATTTTAAAAGATAATATCCTCAATGTGATAGGCCACTGTGGTATCTTACGGAAAAGAAATCTATATTTTTGTGGACTAATCACAGGAAGCTGACATGTTCCTGATTTAGGACAGTGTGAAGCACAAGCTGGAATCAAGATTGCTGGGAGAAATATCAATAACCTCAGATATGCAGATGACACCACCCTTATGGCAGACAGTAAAGAGGAACTAAAAAGCCTCTTGATGAAAGTGAAAGAGGAGAGTGAAAAAGTTGGCTTAAAGCTCAACATTCAGAAAACGAAGATCATGGCATCCGATCCCATCACTTCATGGGAAATAGATGGGGAAACAGTGGAAACAGCGTCAGACTTTATTTTTTGGGCTTCAAAATCACTGCAGATGGTGACTGCAGCCATGAAATTTAAAGATACTCCCTGGAAGAAAAGTTATGACCAACCTAGTTGGCATGTTGAAAAGCAGAGAGATTACTTTGCCAACAAAGGTCCATCTAGTCAAGGCTATGGGTTTTCCTGTGGTCATGTATGGATGTGAGAGTTGGACTGTGAAGAAGGCTGAGCGCCGAAGAATTGATGCTTTTGAACTGTGGTGTTGGAGAAGACAATTGAGAGTCCCTTGGACTGCAAGGAGATCCAACCAGTCCATTCTAAAGATCAGTCCTGGGGTTCTTTGGAAGGACTGATGCTAAAGCTAAAACTCCAATACTTTGGCCACCTCATGCGAAGAGTTGACTCATTGGAAGAGACTCTGATGCTAGGTGGGATTGGGGGCAGGAGAAGGGGACGACAGAGGCTGGATTGCATCACCAACTCGATGGACGTGAGTCTGAGTGAACTCCGGGAGTTGGTGATGGACAGGAAGGCCTGGCTTACTGCGATTCATGGGGTTGCAAAGAATTGGACATGACTGAGTGACTGAACTGAACTGAACTGAAATCCCATCATGGTTCTTTGACTGATTATAATGCTTTGTCTTCTCCTGCTACTTTCATGTTGTAAATTAACCCAAATCTGCTGTTTAGAGCAGCCTCTCTCTCCTCTTCAAATGAGTGGCTTTCAGCATTCCCATTGTAGTAGGCTGAATAATGACTTCCCAAATATTTCCACATCCTAAATCCAGAAGCCATGAAAGTGACCTTATATGACCACATTGACTTTGTAAATATGATTAAATTAGGGATTGTGAGATGGGGATATTATCCTGGATTATCTGGGTGGGCCTGAGTAATCACAATGGTCCTTTATAAGAGTGAAGCAAGAGGAGTCTTAGGCAGACAGAAGGTGATAGATGGTGAAAGCTGTAATTGGAGTGATGGGCTTTAGAGATGAGGGCATTATAAGTAAAAGAATATTGGCAGCTACAAGAAGCTGAAAGAGTCAAGTAAATATTGTACCTTGGGAGCCCCTAGAAGAGACCAGCATGGTCAACTCCTTGATTTTAGCCCAGTGACATAGCGCAAGCACCTCACCCCAGAACTTTAAATGAGAGAATAAATTTACTTTGTGGAAACTTATCACAGCAGCTGTAGGAAAATAAGATGGTCGGCTTAAGGCTCTGAGGTCAGCCTGTGCTGTGAATTGTGACGTTGAAAAGTGAGGAGGACATTTTTGGGACTGCAGAATCCATTCCATGGTCTCCCATTCAATAAGAACCGTGCCATTTTGTGAACTGATCCCTGGAGGGGGTCATGATTAGTTCAAGCCCAACTTCCTTAGAGCTGGTTGATTCAGGAGCACAAACTCAAGTCAATCAGTGTGCAGAGTTGTCCTGGCAACAGGGATTCATTTAGAAGTGGGCATGTGATCCAACTGGGGCCAATGAGACACAGGGAGAAACAAAGACCCATCTTTCTCGTCTGTTTTCTATTTTACTAAGAAAGAAGAAGAAATTAACCCCACCTGCTCCCACCTGCTTCTCTTTACGTGAGATAATAAACCCTTTTTGTTAAAGAAAAACAAAAAGAAAGAAGAAGCAATCAAGAGTCTTTCTCAATCTCCCACCATGATGTATAGCCATTTATTGCATCTGTGCCCATACACTCTGCCTTTTTCTGTGGTACTAAGGATGAATTACCAGTTACTGCCCTCTTGATTTGAGTCCTTTACCTACTTAAGGACATATGGCCCTAGAAATTCTCCCCTCTATCTACTGAAATATGAATTTCCCCTTCTACGCTAGATTCTCCTTATCAGCATAAAAATATGCTTTTATTTTTGCCATCTTAAAAATGCCTCTCTTTAGTGACTAATAGTGGGTATGCAGTTTCTTTTTTGGGTACTGGAAATGTTCTAAAATGGATTATGGCAATGGTTACACAACACTGAATCTACTAAAAATCATGGGTGTTTGCACTTCAGATGGGTGAACTGAATGTATGTGAAGTGTCTCTCAAAAGAGCTATTTTTTGAAAAGAGAATATTGGCAAATATGATACTCTAAATGTCTGAAGTTGGGTAGGGTAGGTCACAATGATACTTTAACTACTTTAATGGAATATCTGAGAACATTTGCAAACTTATTCTATAAAATGATATAAATAGCATCTATTCATTAATAAAAACATGATTAAAAAGAAAACAAATATAAAAAATAAGTGTATCCATAAAAAAGCCCTCTCTTGACCCTACTCTTCCCTCCAGTTGCTATTTTATTCCTCTTCTTCTCTTTGCACTAAAGTTTACTACTTTTAAAATTGCCTTTACTTTAAAAAAATATATATTTATTGGAGTATAGCTGCTTTGCAATGCTGTGTTAGTTTCTTCCGCATAGTAAAGTGAATCAGCTATACATACACACATATCCCCTCATTTTTTTATTTCCTTCCCATTTAAGTCACCACAGAGCACTGAGTAGAGTTCCTTGTGCTGTACAGTACGACCTCGTTGGTCATCTATTTTATACATAGTATCAATAGTGTATATATGTCAATTCCAATCTCCCAATTCATCCCACCTCCCCTTTCCCTCTTGGTGTCCATATAGTTTTTGTCGTCAATCCTTCCTTTCCCCCACACTCTATTGAACATATCACCTCAACACTTCAACAAAACTGCTCTTCGGGGTTGCCAGTAACTTTCATGTAGTTAAATTTCATCGTCAGTTCTCAATCCTGATCTTACTTGTCCTGTCAGTCGTATTCGACCCGGTTTACCATCTCCTTTCCTGTCTTCCTTTATCTCAATTATGGCTACAAGAGTACTTATAACAAGCCACTCCCACACTCAGTAGTTTAAAACATTTTTGCTTATTCATCTGTGAATCACATGAGTTTTCTGATCTAGGCTTGGCTCAGCTGGGCTGGGTGGGCTCCAAGCAGCAAGATAGGTTCAGATCTGTTCCACAAGTCTCTAAATCTTTCCTGGACCAGTGTGGTAACTAGGTCATGTTTCTCTCTTGCTGATCATACACTGCAAGAAGGCAAGTGCAAACACAGGATGCCTCTAAGGTCTAGACTTAGAACTGGCATGGACGACTCCACCACCATTCTGCCAGCCAAAGAAAATCATGCCTTTGCGCACCAAGTCAGAGAGCTGGTGAATATGCTCTATCTTTAAAAGGAGTATTTACAAAGTAATATGGCAAAAAGCTTGGACATAAGGACACTAAGGCCTCTCATTTGATCAACTGTATAGGGCTTCTGTGATGGCTCAGTGGTAAAGAATCCGCCTGCAATGCAGGAGACACAGAGGAAGCAGGTTTAATCCCTGGGCCAGGAAGATCCCCTGGAGAAGGAAATGGCAACCCACTCCAGTATTCTTGCCTGGAGAATCCCATGGAGTGAGCCTGGTGGGCTACAGTCTACAGGGTCACAAAGAGTCGGACATGACTGAAGCGACTTAGCACACATATTTCTCCTTGAATCACTTTCTTCGTTGATTTCCAAAATACCCCATTCTACTGGTTTTACTCTTACTCCACTGACTGCTTTTCAGCAGTAGAATTGTGATGCCTTGAGGCTCAGTCCTCGGACTTCTCCAGTTTAGTGACTCATTTGGTGATCTCATCTAGTTTTATGGTTTTAGAAATTGTCTATATGTTGATGAATCCATTGTTTGTATCTTCACTCTGACTTCTTTCAACTCCAGACTCACATACCCAACTGTCTAAACTTGTATGCCGAACAGCAAGTTTAAACTTAACAAATCCAAAAAAAAAACTCCTGATCTTCTCCCCAGATAGTCCCCCAGGTAACAAATGGCAACTCTTTTTTTTCCAGATGCTCAGGTAAACCCTTGGCGTCATTCTTACTTCTTCTTGTCACCGTCATCTCTTACATTTTAATGGTGCCTTCCACCCTAGAATCTGTTTTCAATACAGCGCTAGAGCAGTGGTCCCCAGTGTTTTTGGCACCATGGACTGGATATGAGGAAGACAATTTTTTCCCCAGTGTTTTTGGCACCATGGACTGAATATGCGGAAGACAATTTTTCCCATGGATTAAGTTGTGGGGGAAGTTTTAGGATGATTCAAGCACATAATATTTACTGTGCACTTTATTTCTATAATTATTATATCAGCTCCACCTCAAATCATCAGGCATTAGATCCTGGAGGTTGGAGACCCCTGAACTAGAGTAAGCTTTTAGAAATGTAGGTGAGATAAAGCCATTCTTCTGCTCAAAACCTTCGATGCCCTCCATCTCACTTGTGGCTCAGCTGGTAAAGAATCCATCTGCAATGTGGGAGACCAGGGTTCAATCCCTGGGATGGGAAGATCCCCTAGATAAGGAAAGGCTGCCAACTCCAGTATTCTGGTCTAGAGAATTCCGTGGACTATATAGTTCATGGGAAATAGATGGGGAAACAGTGGAAACAGTGTCAGACTTTATTTTTCTGGGCTCCAAAATCACTGCAGATGGTGACTGCAGCCATGAAATTAAAAGACGCTTACTCTTTGGAAGAAAAGTTATGACCAACCTAGATAGCATATTCAAAAGCAGAGATATTACTTTGCTGACTAAGGTCCGTCTAGTCAAGGCTATGGTTTTTCCAGTGGTCATGTATGGATGTGAGAGTTGGACTGTGAAGAAGGCTGAGAGCCGAAGAATTGATGCTTTTGAACTGTGGTGTTGAAGAAGATTCTTGAGAGTCCCTTGGACTGCAAGGAGATCCAACCATTCCATTCTGAAGGAACTCGGCCCTGGGATTTCTTTGGAAGGAATGATGCTAAAGCTGAAACTCCAGTACTTTGGCCACCTCATGCGAAGTGTTGACTCATTGGAAAAGACTCTGATGCTGGGAGGGATTGAGGGCAGGAGGAGAAGGGGACGACCTAGGATGAGATGGCTGGATGGCATCACTGACTCGATGGGCGTGAGTCTGAGTGAACTCGGAGAGTTGGTGATGGACAGGGAGGCCTGGCAAGCTGCTATTCATGGAGTTGCAAAGTGTTGGACATGACTGACTTTCACTTCACTATGACTTTATAGTACAATCCAATCTTCTATTATTCTTTGACCTTATTTCTTTTCACTGCCTCATTCACTCTGCTCCAACTACATGAACTTCATTGGTGTTCCTTGAATAAGCCAACTACTTCCTGTCCCAGGACCTTTGTATCTGTTGTTCCCTTTCCCTGCAACTCTCCTCCTCCAGATACAGCCAGGCTTGCTCCTTTAAATCATGACCCTTATTTTTATCACTCATTTCCCAAGCTATTTTTCCTGTTTCTTATTTTTAATCACCATCTGACAAACCATAGGTTTTTACCTATTTGCTTATTGTCTATGATTCCTTGGTGGATATGTAGGTTTCATGAGAACAAGAATTTTTGTTTTGTTCATGGCTGTATTCTCAGAATGTAAAACTGTGCCTGGCATTTGGTATGCACACTATAATGGTATTTGATGAATGACCTGATGGATGGATAGATGACACTGAAAATTTTGGTTAACCTGATATTAATAAAATCTGCTTGATTCACTGTGGTTGAGCTTAATGACTGCTAAAAATAACCTGACAGACCTTAAATGTCTCAATAAAAAGTGACTGTCTAATGAGTGTTATTATTAATAGCATGATGGGTATGATGGAATTACCCAGGAAGTATATATACACAGGGAAACAAAGGCAAGGATTCCCTTGCTCTTTCTTCACCTATCTGTCTAGCTACTTTCTATGTCTCCTTGAGCACAACCATTTCTTTAGAAACTTTTTAACTAAAAAAAATTTTTTGGGGGTCATGCTGCATGGCTTGTGGGATTCTAGCTCGCCGACTAGGGGTTGAACCCAGGCCCTTGGCAGCGAGTGTATGGAGACCAACCACTGCATGACTAGAGAATTCCCCACAGACATTTCTTAGAAGCTATTTCCAGTAAAAACACTGGGGCGACAGGGAGTTATTTTACCTTTGAAAAGAACTGGTATCTCTGCAAATCAGGGTCAGATAAAGCTCCAGGAGAGACCTGGGTCTCACAGCATGGACAGGCATTAATTTAACTCCTGGCATCCAAACAACAGTCCTGGAGTTATTAGAGAACGTAGTAGAGGGTAGATGTTAAAAGCCCAGATGCCAGAGCCAAAATGTGTTGCTTCAAATGGTAGCTCCACACTATTAAGTGTCCTGTGACCTTGAGCAAGCAACCTAAATTTTCAGTTCTTCCCTGTATCATCTATGCAATGCCTTTAATAACAGTAGAATTATTGAGAAGATTGCAGGCTTCCCTGGCTACTCAGATGATAAAGAATCTGCCTGCAATGCAGGAGACCTGGGTTCGATCCCTGGGTTGGGACAATCCCCTCGAGAAGGGAATGGACAGAGGAGCCTGGTGGGCTACAGTCCATGGGGTTGCAAAGAGTCAGACACAACTAAGCGACTCACACACACACACACACACACACACACACACACACACACACAGGGAAGACTACATGAATTAATGAAGGCACTTGAGACATAAAGTACTGTAGATGTACATATGATACATAGCAAGTACTGCATAGTGACAGTGACATGGCTGCTGCTTGAAGCTAGGATCTTATTATTTGAGACATGGCACCATCCCCTCTTTGAGTGCTCATGCAGGGCTGGGTTATGAGAGAGTCAATTCCTAGGAAGGTTGATAAGAAGTCCAAGAGTCCCTGAAGAGATATGGGTCTGGGGCTCTCAAGGAGGAGCAAAGGACAATCTTTTTTTCTCTATATTCCTTAGTCTTAGTCACATAAAATGTTTTTTTATTTTAAGCCCAGAACTGATGATTACACAACAAACAACTCAGTTTAAACTCTGTACTAAGGATTATATAACAACAATGTGTCCTGCTTGAGGACAGTTTCTCCTTCCTGAAAACCTTCTGGCTAACCCTGTTATCTTAAAATGTACATTATGAGAGTGGGTCTAGTAAGATCTTTACAACCTTGAGACATACTTTTGATTTAGTATAATAACTAATTTAAAAAGTATATAACTCCCTTGCTAACACTAGGGATGGGGGCATTCTCCGTCCCCCATCTGATGTCTATGTCAGAAGTTTTCTCAGTCCCTTTTCACTTTAATAACATTCTGCTATACAAAAGCTCTTGAGTGATCAAACCTGGTCCCTGGTCTGGAAGGTAAATCTTCGGAAATCACGAATTCGACACCGTTCTGGGGGATTGTCCGGGATCTTCAGGACAAGGTAAGAACACTCAGAGCTCTAGCCACTCTGCTTTCTGAATATACATGTTTTCTGCTTTACTCTTTTTACTTTACTAACTCTTCGGTGTGCTTGTGTGGATGAACGACACCCCATGCACGAAACAACATGGGGCGCCCTGCTCTGTGGCTTCGAGGTGCCTCGTAACGATTGCAGGCAGCCCCCACAGGGGGAGTCTTGTCGGGGGTTTATACCAACCTGCCAATGCCAAGAGACACCCAGCCTCCCTGCAAGGGAAATGGCCAGGGATGGGCAAAGCTTGTGGACCTAACTCTCCTTTCTCAGGCATCCTTTCCTGGTCTCTTTGACCATTTTGTAATTGCGTGGGGAATTAGAACTACTAACCTAATCTGTCAGATCAGACTTTTCGAGGGACTTGTGATCCATGCCATTACTGTGTACTTTTACTTAGACCTCAAGCTTGGTAGTCATGGGGATCCCAGACTTGCTGGGAGCACGTTTGGGAGCGAGGCGGAACTCGAGCTCCAGGAATGTCTCTCAGGGGAGAGGCCACACTCTTGGCTGCCTGCCTCAGAGGCCAGCCACCTGAAAGTGAGTCTTTGTCATGGCTGTGCCTCCAATCTGTGTGGATAGCAGCACTGCTGATGAACGTGAGGTTTTTGAAGACACAGACCGGGAACTGCAGGATCTGGTCAGATTGTAAGTGCAATGGGCTTCTTCTTTTGCTAGTGCTAGCTCGTAGCAGGCCAGAGGAGGCTCTCTGGTGGCTTCTGTCTCAACTCTTTAGATATTCTTTCTGTGGTATCTGTGGAAATGAACTGGAAGGACTGGCCCTAGTACCTTGAGGACAAAAATCACTTTTTCCTCGCAGGGCAACCCTTTCTCTATCACATATACTGATGAGGCAATGACTCACCGCTTCCACCTGCACTCAGGGCGATACTCAGGAATGTGCACGGGCACAGGAAAGACCAATGCTTCCCCTAGGAGTCCCAGGAAACATTCCAGGAAAGCTATTCTGCTCCACTCGGGGTGACATCAGAGGAGACGTGAAAATCAAACATGTATTTAAAGAACTGGGACAAGTTTGATCCCAACAGTTTAAAAAAGACACTCCTGATCTTCTTCTGTGATACTGAATGGCCACAGTATCCTTTAGAAGATCGGGAATGCTGGCCTGTTGAAAGGTCTGTTAATTACAATACTGTTTTGCAACTAGACCGGTTCTGTAGAAAACAAGAGAAATGAGTATAAATGCCATACATGTTGCTCTTTATCTCTCTGCAAGACATGCCAGACTTGTGTCCTAAGGGTACAGATTTGAGTGTGAAACCTACAGCTTCTTCCTGTTCTCTTACTTTGTCCCTGTATATGGAGCTCCTGACTGAACAGGTTGAGAATCAGGGCACCCTTCCAGAAGGGGTTTCCTCAGTCTCATTAGAAACTCAAACAGTCCCAACTGTGGTTGAGACTATTCAGAAGATGCAAAAAGTGCATAGAATCCTTTACGGGACTAACTTTATAAGATTACTTGGAGAGATGTAATACATGTCTTGGGACAGATACTGACTCCTGACTCCAGAGCTTTAGTTTTAGGGGAAGCTACTACTCTTGAAAATCCCTTGGGCTGCAAGAAGATCCAACCAATCCATTCTGAAGGAGATCAGCCGTAGGATTTCTTTGGAATGAATGATGCTGAAGCTGAAACTCCAGTACTTTGGCCACCTCATGTGAAGAGTTGACTCATTGGAAAAGACTCTGATCCTGGGGGGGATTGGGGGCAGAAAGAGAAGGGGACGACCGAGGATGAGATGGCTGGATGGCATCACCAACTCCATGGACGTGAGTCTGAGTGAATTCTGGGAGTTGGTGATGGACAGGGAGGCCTGGCAAGCTGCTATTCATGGAGTTGCAAAGTGTTGGACATGACTGACTTTCACTTCACTATGACTTTATAGTACAATCCAATCTTCTATTATTCTTTGACCTTATTTCTTTTCACTGCCTCATTCACTCTGCTCCAACTACATGAACTTCATTGGTGTTCCTTGAATAAGCCAACTACTTCCTGTCCCAGGACCTTTGTATCTGTTGTTCCCTTTCCCTGCAACTCTCCTCCTCCAGATACAGCCAGGCTTGCTCCTTTAAATCATGACCCTTATTTTTATCACTCATTTCCCAAGCTATTTTTCCTGTTTCTTATTTTTAATCACCATCTGACAAACCATAGGTTTTTACCTATTTGCTTATTGTCTATGATTCCTTGGTGGATATGTAGGTTTCATGAGAACAAGAATTTTTGTTTTGTTCATGGCTGTATTCTCAGAATGTAAAACTGTGCCTGGCATTTGGTATGCACACTATAATGGTATTTGATGAATGACCTGATGGATGGATAGATGACACTGAAAATTTTGGTTAACCTGATATTAATAAAATCTGCTTGATTCACTGTGGTTGAGCTTAATGACTGCTAAAAATAACCTGACAGACCTTAAATGTCTCAATAAAAAGTGACTGTCTAATGAGTGTTATTATTAATAGCATGATGGGTATGATGGAATTACCCAGGAAGTATATATACACAGGGAAACAAAGGCAAGGATTCCCTTGCTCTTTCTTCACCTATCTGTCTAGCTACTTTCTATGTCTCCTTGAGCACAACCATTTCTTTAGAAACTTTTTAACTAAAAAAAATTTTTTGGGGGTCATGCTGCATGGCTTGTGGGATTCTAGCTCGCCGACTAGGGGTTGAACCCAGGCCCTTGGCAGCGAGTGTATGGAGACCAACCACTGCATGACTAGAGAATTCCCCACAGACATTTCTTAGAAGCTATTTCCAGTAAAAACACTGGGGCGACAGGGAGTTATTTTACCTTTGAAAAGAACTGGTATCTCTGCAAATCAGGGTCAGATAAAGCTCCAGGAGAGACCTGGGTCTCACAGCATGGACAGGCATTAATTTAACTCCTGGCATCCAAACAACAGTCCTGGAGTTATTAGAGAACGTAGTAGAGGGTAGATGTTAAAAGCCCAGATGCCAGAGCCAAAATGTGTTGCTTCAAATGGTAGCTCCACACTATTAAGTGTCCTGTGACCTTGAGCAAGCAACCTAAATTTTCAGTTCTTCCCTGTATCATCTATGCAATGCCTTTAATAACAGTAGAATTATTGAGAAGATTGCAGGCTTCCCTGGTGACTCAGATGATAAAGAATCTGCCTGCAATGCAGGAGACCTGGGTTCGATCCCTGGGTTGGGACAATCCCCTCGAGAAGGGAATGGACAGAGGAGCCTGGTGGGCTACAGTCCATGGGGTTGCAAAGAGTCAGACACAACTAAGCGACTCACACACACACACACACACACACACACACACACACACACACAGGGAAGACTACATGAATTAATGAAGGCACTTGAGACATAAAGTACTGTAGATGTACATATGATACATAGCAAGTACTGCATAGTGACAGTGACATGGCTGCTGCTTGAAGCTAGGATCTTATTATTTGAGACATGGCACCATCCCCTCTTTGAGTGCTCATGCAGGGCTGGGTTATGAGAGAGTCAATTCCTAGGAAGGTTGATAAGAAGTCCAAGAGTCCCTGAAGAGATATGGGTCTGGGGCTCTCAAGGAGGAGCAAAGGACAATCTTTTTTTCTCTATATTCCTTAGTCTTAGTCACATAAAATGTTTTTTTATTTTAAGCCCAGAACTGATGATTACACAACAAACAACTCAGTTTAAACTCTGTACTAAGGATTATATAACAACAATGTGTCCTGCTTGAGGACAGTTTCTCCTTCCTGAAAACCTTCTGGCTAACCCTGTTATCTTAAAATGTACATTATGAGAGTGGGTCTAGTAAGATCTTTACAACCTTGAGACATACTTTTGATTTAGTATAATAACTAATTTAAAAAGTATATAACTCCCTTGCTAACACTAGGGATGGGGGCATTCTCCGTCCCCCATCTGATGTCTATGTCAGAAGTTTTCTCAGTCCCTTTTCACTTTAATAACATTCTGCTATACAAAAGCTCTTGAGTGATCAAACCTGGTCCCTGGTCTGGAAGGTAAATCTTCGGAAATCACGAATTCGACACCGTTCTGGGGGATTGTCCGGGATCTTCAGGACAAGGTAAGAACACTCAGAGCTCTAGCCACTCTGCTTTCTGAATATACATGTTTTCTGCTTTACTCTTTTTACTTTACTAACTCTTCGGTGTGCTTGTGTGGATGAACGACACCCCATGCACGAAACAACATGGGGCGCCCTGCTCTGTGGCTTCGAGGTGCCTCGTAACGATTGCAGGCAGCCCCCACAGGGGGAGTCTTGTCGGGGGTTTATACCAACCTGCCAATGCCAAGAGACACCCAGCCTCCCTGCAAGGGAAATGGCCAGGGATGGGCAAAGCTTGTGGACCTAACTCTCCTTTCTCAGGCATCCTTTCCTGGTCTCTTTGACCATTTTGTAATTGCGTGGGGAATTAGAACTACTAACCTAATCTGTCAGATCAGACTTTTCGAGGGACTTGTGATCCATGCCATTACTGTGTACTTTTACTTAGACCTCAAGCTTGGTAGTCATGGGGATCCCAGACTTGCTGGGAGCACGTTTGGGAGCGAGGCGGAACTCGAGCTCCAGGAATGTCTCTCAGGGGAGAGGCCACACTCTTGGCTGCCTGCCTCAGAGGCCAGCCACCTGAAAGTGAGTCTTTGTCATGGCTGTGCCTCCAATCTGTGTGGATAGCAGCACTGCTGATGAACGTGAGGTTTTTGAAGACACAGACCGGGAACTGCAGGATCTGGTCAGATTGTAAGTGCAATGGGCTTCTTCTTTTGCTAGTGCTAGCTCGTAGCAGGCCAGAGGAGGCTCTCTGGTGGCTTCTGTCTCAACTCTTTAGATATTCTTTCTGTGGTATCTGTGGAAATGAACTGGAAGGACTGGCCCTAGTACCTTGAGGACAAAAATCACTTTTTCCTCGCAGGGCAACCCTTTCTCTATCACATATACTGATGAGGCAATGACTCACCGCTTCCACCTGCACTCAGGGCGATACTCAGGAATGTGCACGGGCACAGGAAAGACCAATGCTTCCCCTAGGAGTCCCAGGAAACATTCCAGGAAAGCTATTCTGCTCCACTCGGGGTGACATCAGAGGAGACGTGAAAATCAAACATGTATTTAAAGAACTGGGACAAGTTTGATCCCAACAGTTTAAAAAAGACACTCCTGATCTTCTTCTGTGATACTGAATGGCCACAGTATCCTTTAGAAGATCGGGAATGCTGGCCTGTTGAAAGGTCTGTTAATTACAATACTGTTTTGCAACTAGACCGGTTCTGTAGAAAACAAGAGAAATGAGTATAAATGCCATACATGTTGCTCTTTATCTCTCTGCAAGACATGCCAGACTTGTGTCCTAAGGGTACAGATTTGAGTGTGAAACCTACAGCTTCTTCCTGTTCTCTTACTTTGTCCCTGTATATGGAGCTCCTGACTGAACAGGTTGAGAATCAGGGCACCCTTCCAGAAGGGGTTTCCTCAGTCTCATTAGAAACTCAAACAGTCCCAACTGTGGTTGAGACTATTCAGAAGATGCAAAAAGTGCATAGAATCCTTTACGGGACTAACTTTATAAGATTACTTGGAGAGATGTAATACATGTCTTGGGACAGATACTGACTCCTGACTCCAGAGCTTTAGTTTTAGGGGAAGCTACTACTCTTGAAAATCCCTTGGGCTGCAAGAAGATCCAACCAATCCATTCTGAAGGAGATCAGCCGTAGGATTTCTTTGGAATGAATGATGCTGAAGCTGAAACTCCAGTACTTTGGCCACCTCATGTGAAGAGTTGACTCATTGGAAAAGACTCTGATCCTGGGGGGGATTGGGGGCAGAAAGAGAAGGGGACGACCGAGGATGAGATGGCTGGATGGCATCACCAACTCCATGGACGTGAGTCTGAGTGAATTCTGGGAGTTGGTGATGGACAGGGAGGCCTGGTGTGCTGCAATTCATGGGGTCGCAAAGAGTCGGACAAAACTGAGTGACTGAACTGAACTGAACGACTTTTGGAGATTAATGGCTTAAAGATAAGCAGAAAGAAGGAACACAAAATAGCCCTTCTTCCTACTGGGAACCAAGAAGTTCCCAAGCAGAACTTATTATTCCATAACAGAGCCACTCTGCTGGCCATATTCTTGAAGGACTCAAGNCTGAGTGACTGAACTGAACTGAACGACTTTTGGAGATTAATGGCTTAAAGATAAGCAGAAAGAAGGAACACAAAATAGCCCTTCTTCCTACTGGGAACCAAGAAGTTCCCAAGCAGAACTTATTATTCCATAACAGAGCCACTCTGCTGGCCATATTCTTGAAGGACTCAAGCCAGTGCACCCTGACTTTAAACTATGCTAAGTTGGTTGACATAGAAGAGGGAGAGAAGGAAACTCCTGGTAAATTCCTAGATAGACCATGGGAGGCTCTCCAAAAGCTTATGGATATTGATCTTAAAAGATAGATTTCTCACTCAGTTGGCTCCAGATATCTGCTGAAAGTTATAAAAACAGGAGTCTGGACCAAGTCAGTCTTTAGAAAAATTGTAGCAGCTGGCTCAGATGGAATATTAGGGTAGGGAATATAAGGAGAAAAATAGGGAAAAAAGAACGAGACAAAAGACTGACGCCCCAACAATGGCTGTTCAGTTCAGTCTCTCAGTTGTGTCCGACTCTTTGTGACCCCATGAATCACAGCATGCCAGGCCTCCCTGTCCATCA